>OZ059904.1:2853559-3143559 GCA_964057215.1 Oscheius myriophilus
ACGTAAATTAGCGTCTGGTGTCATTTGCACAGAGCTAAGAGCGAAATTGGGCGAAGTAACATTGGCGTCGACTATAAAAGAAAAGACCGAGAAGTGGCGTTTGATGAAAAATGTTCTCCGTCGTGGAAAATGGAGTACGCGCTGCGCGTCAAGTTTCAACGACATCAGTCTTGCAAATTTGTCAACTGCATTTATATCGCTTTAGTTCGGCTTTCTTGGAACAAGCGCAACCTGTCTAACTGCATTTTGCGAATATTTCAAAATTACGTCACATCTATTTGAAATTAGCTTTTTAGGCTTCTTCACGGAGATCGAATCAGCGGACTCAACGTAACTTTTAACAAGTTTGCCCCACCTATTGTTCTCGAAGCTGGTGAGTTCTTTGGATTTACTAGGAAAGGATCCCAGGGGTCATCCGGAGATTCCAGACGAGCTATACTTCATTCGATAGAAAATCATATCGGTATAATGGCAGGCACTTTCATTTTTGCTAAATGGCACGCATCGCCGAGAACGACGCAATTTTGTCTGTGCGAATCCGACCGCATATGCAATCTGCCACTACGAAAGTGGTCGGCGCGTATAGGGAAACAAGCGACGGGGTGGCGCAGCGGTTAAGCGCCTCGGCTGCCAAAATAAAGTTTGGGGGTTTGTATCCGCACTTTTTTATTCTGTTTGCTTTTTGTTTGCGTTTTTGTAATCGAATGTTTGTAAATAAGTGCAACAAGCTTAACATACAATTCATTTGTTGCTTCATTGCTTCACATGTTTTTTGTGAACGTCCATAGGTGTTAAATTCCATATTCAAATAAATTAAATGTTAGACTTGCTCCACAAATTGCAAACTAAATTTAAAAAAGTGCGGATCCGAACCGCCAAACATTATTTTGGCAGCCGAGGCGCTTAACCGCTGCGCCACCCAGTTGCTTGTTAATGTTTAAGCGCCGACCACTTTTGCAGCGGCATGGGGCATGTGCGGTCGGATTCGCACAGACAAAAATGCGTCGTTCTCGGCAATGCTTGCCATTTAGCAAAAATCAAAGTGCCTGCCATTATACCGATATAATTCTCTATCGAATGAAGTATAGCTTGTCTGGAATCTCCGGATGACCCCTGGGATCCTTCCCGAGTTAGACGTTCAGTTTGTCCTGCGTTTACGCGTGTCTTTAAGATTGTCCTTAGTTTACGGGCACTGCATTCCCATGCACTACGTTTACACGACTCATGTTGAAGTCATTCTTTATCAGGAACCTACTCTCCCTGGAATTCCCAAACACGCTCTTCCACCGCCGAGCTTTCTTCACATTATACCTACCAACTTCTGTTGAATTTCGGTATTCCCTCTAAAAGTTTAAATTTGGAATTCTGTTTTAGAGTAACAGATATCTGGCGATCATATTTCGCCCAAAAGATGCTTCATCTGACTGGAGAAAGCATAGCCTTCTACCCTGTAAACGCAGTGCAATACCGAAATCCACACAACTTTTTGAACGACTTTGAAGTTGAAATGTAAATTTCTTTCTTTTCATCTGAAAATATCTTTTTAGAGCGTTATACACCAAATCTGGTGAAATAGTAAAATACATAGATAAATTCAAGTGTCTCTCAACTACTACAGAAGAGTGTTATATGGAATTGGCAGAAGGATTTGCGTGAGTCCTTTGTTTAAGTGTGCCCTGGGTTTACGCGTATTGCTGTCTGTCCTGCGTTTACACGCACTTCTTTACGAGCCTACATTTACGCAATTTTCTTGTATGCGCTGCGTTTGAGCGTATTTAATTCTACCCGTCGTTTACGCACTATTAATTCTGCACTCCGTTTACGCGCATTGATTTTGTCCTGCGTTTACCCACGTTTGTGTCTGCCCTGCAATTTACGCATTGAGTTCTTTACCGTGTTTAGATTTTTTTTTCCAGAAACCACGGTTTCATCCAAGATTACGAACTAGAACTTATGAAACTTTGGATTTCAGATCTTCACACAATAGGGTTAGTTTTAAACCATTTCTATTCCAACTTAAAGCCAATGTTGAACTGACATCAGCACCAGATGATGTAAGTATTTTCTAAAACTGATCAACTGGAATTAAAAAATGTGAATATATATACCCGTCGCCAAAAGAGCATCGGCTGTTAAAAGCCGCTTTCTCTGCGTCTGCGCTGCTCGCACGATATTTCCGCCTAAGTATCGCACGGCTGCTGCATTAAGGCGGTTTTTGGCAGGAAGCTCGTTTGGCGGCAGCTATAATTTGGTTTATTCTTGGTTGTTTATGAAAATAGCAGCGTTTGGCAAGTAACATAAACACCGATTCAGTAATTTCAGTTTAAAGCCAAAATTTAAAGGAACATTTTTGAAAAACAGTTTCAAAGATCCACTTCCGCAAATATCGCTATGCAGACATGATAACCACAAGCAAACAGATTATTTTGGTTATCAGTCGGCGACAAATAAAACTTTTGATGCTCGTGTTGTAAAAAATTATGTTTGCAAAAAATTATTATTTTTTACCATACAAGATTTCTCATTCGGAAAAACGAAAAACGCACGAAAAACAAGGATTTTCGGACGATTCTTTAACTTTTTCGTATTGGTCATTAATTGTTCTAGTCTTGGTATTTTTCATGCTGATTTCAAAAATCATACTTTAATTGTGTAAATGTTAAGTTCTAACTTTTTTCGAATTTTAAAATGTTTGGACACTTTGAAAATACTAGGACTTTGCAGAGAGGACGTCTTAAAATTAAAAGCGGGAAATTGCATTGAAAACGCCTTGCTTTGTTAAAACCTGAATTTTTTAAAAATTCAGGAAACCGGATGGCAAAATTGGTTTGGAGCATGTCAGTGCAAATTACCCATGTTATTCAAAGAGATTCATTCTTTAATTACCCATGTTATTCAAAGAGATTCAAAGAGATTCAAAGAGAAAAAATTCAAGAGACCGAGTAAAAAAGTTTTTTCTGGACTTTTGATAAATGAATAGATCTCATTCTCCAGATTCAGAAACGAGTCCCATTTTCTCTTTTTGGGGCAAAATGAACTAAATTAGGAGCGCCTGAAGTTTTGTCGAAATCATCGTTTGAATAGCGCGCCATTCTGCGTCTCGCTTTTTCCCGCGCTCTCTCGTTTTCTCTGCTACACCTGTACCCGTTGCAGTCCAAAACATAAAAAGGGGTATGTTTCAGAATCGTGACAACGTTATCTGTTCATTGAAGTTGTTCTAATAAAGATAGGGACCGCAGAGCATAAATTATATTTCAGAGTTTCGACTTTTTATGTAAATATTTAAACAGATGGTACTCCAACTTAAACTTTTCTTTTTTACACTATGAAATTTCATCCATAACAAAACGAGATATTCCATTTTGAATGCCTCAATTACAATCCCGTTTTTCAACTACCGCCGTGGTTGGGCGGGGTCTTTCTCGGCCGAGTGCACAGGCGCCGCTAAACACCGGACAGAAACTTGCTTGAATGCAAAATCCATCAAATTGAAGAAAATTGAAGGATTTTGGTTTTGTAATGAACAACCGTATTTTTCAACGATTTATGGCACCAAAATCAACCCCAGAGTAATAAAAATACACGTTTAATTAACCGTTTTCGAAATTGCTGTGAGGGGATTTGGCATTGGAGCGCGAAAATCGGTTGAAATTCATAAAAAGTTCACTTTTAAATTATATTTTTATATATCCGCAATGAATTTGGCTCAATTTTACATTAAACGAAAGAGAATTAATAGTAAATTTATAAATTTAAAACACCTTGAGCGCTCCGGGCCTGTATTGCGCACACATAAGGAAAATTCAAAGAACGCTGGAAAGTTGACTTCTTTTAAAATTATTTCGCTGCAAAATAAAAGTGGTTTTCTCTAGTGTTACTATCTTAAAACAACAAAAACACTTCAATAAGTTCAGTGCGCACTAATAATGCTACCAAACGTGATTCAGCGACGAATGGGAGCGCCGCAAATGTTAAAATTCGGTGTAACTTTTTTCTGCACGAACGAATTTTTGAGTTTTTTGGGCGAGTACATGTAAAATAAGTTGAGTAATCATCTTAATTTAAAATCGGACGCGCTCCATGCCCAACCTGTTTTTAATGGCCGAAAAACTGAAAAATCATGGTTTTTGGCCAAAAGACAAAGCGGTATCGGTATAAAAATAATTGCATCGGATTCCTCGTGTTCATTTACGTCGGATTCACTGTTCAACAAAACAAAATAAAAAATAATACGCGCGAGAGCGATTCAAACCATATTTCCTTAACATTTCGGGCTGCACTGCTGTGCGCACCTCTGCGGTCCCTAAATAAAGAGTTTTACGAGGTCCTTCCCCTTCAATTTTACGAGGTCCTTCCCCTTTAAAAACATTTTTTTGCTGAAAGTTTGAGAATTTTATCGGTTGTTTTGAGGTAAACACGCGCTCAGTTCAAAAGGCCAACTACTTCGAATACATAGTCAACTGGTGCTCTGGTGAGATTTTTGGAACTAAATTTATAAAAAAAACTTTTCTAGATATTAAGCCTGCCAAATTAAACCTTCCCTCCCCTCGGGCCATCGAACTCAAACACAGTAGAATCCAAGCTCTGGAAGACAAAAAAGATACTGTGAGTAATGTTCTAAACTACAAACTACATAGAATTCTAGCTCGTTGTATTAATCAATAACTACCCCTGGAATCACTCAATAAGTCTCCTACAACGATTGTACTCTCCATATTTTGCAGCCACCGTTTTCTGCGGAACATGGAATCCGGAAATTTTTGCAAATGAAGGTTTTTCAAGTGAGTAATTCAAAAATAGTTTGATTTTAGAATTACAAATTATTAAACCCGTTAATTTTATAAACTTAACTGAAGAAGAAATCAAGGAAGGATATTTATTCTACTACTGTATTTCAAAAATTCGGGATATGAAGTTTCAAAATGTCAAAGGTCAAACTACAACTTCATTTTTAAGAAAATCAATATTTCAGGCTACTATTTCATATCAGACGATGCAATGTTCAATTTTTGGCATACTTTGCCTATGGATGTCACATTACAGTCCAATTATTCTTACCCCGATGATTTATTCTGGGTAAATCCTGTCATAGGTGAGTTTACAAAAAGAAAACGCAGTAAAATTGAAAAAAAAGGTTTTTTCTTTTTTCTGGCATCACAAATTAAAAACAGTTATAAAAGTAAGAAAACTTCCACTTAAAAATACAAAGCAAAGTAAAAAGCCGATTAGGCGTGCGGACACAAATTTTTTCTGCCTCACGCCGATTTGCGTACTGTGACAAAAAGCGCTCCCTAAACACAAATAATTGGCGTTTTACTGAAAATATTACCTTTTTTTGTAAACTTTACCTTTTTTTTCAATTTTAGGAGAAGACGCCGCCATACTCTTTGTGGAACTAATGGAGGGTAAATATGCTGACAACAAACGTGTTCAAAAAATGTGGAAACTATATGACAAAAGGGTGAGTTCAATTTCATTTTATATATTTTCTTTTTTCTATTAGAAAATTCTTAATATGTTCTTATTTTTTTTAAATATAAAAATGAAATGTTAAATTTTAAATTTCATTATTCTTAAATTTTCAACAAAAATTCTTCAGAATCGAAAAAACGGGTTCTCATCTGGAAAAGAAGCCATGCTCACATTAACCGGTAGAACATTAACTGATTTGTAAGTTGAAAAATTTCTTCTCAAAAAAAAAAAATAGATTTCGAAAAAAGTCGATTGGCATTTTCGATGAAACGCCATTTTTATGAGCCTAGGGTAGGCCCTTTGGCTCCGAGTATGCAATACGGCGTGCGACCGAAAATGTTCTTCACGAAGGCAATTTTGCTATTTTTTTAACTTTAAAATTAAAAATGTTTTTCAGTTTCTACATCCCAACAAAAGATTTGGATTTTTATGGAGATATGTGTGAATACCTAGCGGAATCAAAAATGTTCCTGGAACTGGCGGTTAATAAAATTCACCTCGCCTTAAACACGAAAATGTAACTTTTTTATTACTGTAACAAAATTAAATTTCAGAATGATTGACTATATTTACACTTATGGAGTAGACCCTACTAGCCAACTCTTAACTAACTATAATTCTTCCATTTTCGGACTTCATCCTGTAAAAATGAGTTGGACGCATGAGAACTGGTTCTATAGGAATATGTGAGAAAAATATTTTTTTGGCCAATCAATAGCTTTTTTTCAGCTTCTGTTCCACCGTGGTTTCGGCTTTTCACGAAAATCTCTTCGTGTTTTGAAGAAGTTCATTTATCAGTAAAAGTTTGTTTACGACTGTGATATTCCTGTCGCAGCGGCGGATGAGAACATCCACAGCGCGGGCCCATCGTGCATTTTGGTTTTGTTACTCAAGTTTGAGTTTACTAAAACTCCGACCCTACACGAAAATGTAGAGGTTGTCGAAATTTTGGAAAGCCTTTCCTTAGGGAAGGGTAACAAATGTGGAAAAGTGGTGGAAATAGCCTGTTTTCACGTAGTTGAGGTCCACGTAAATCTCACGTAAACCTCATTTTTGCATGAGAAATGACCGAATTTGGCGGAAATCCTTACTTTTAACTAAATTCATTGTTTCCAGCTCTTTCGAGGGGATTCCAAAAAATGCATATTACTCATATGCGTCCACTTGCACGGAAATCTTTAGTAAAAGGCGAAAGATTTTCTCGTGAGAATGCAAGAGAATCAGAGATATTTTGAGTTTTGGGCTCGGAAGGTCACCAAATGGAGTAGCCGATTTGGTTTGGGTGGGAAATTTCGCCTTCGACCGTCTCCAGGTCACCCCACTAATCACCTGGATCGGTCAAAATTAGCGTCTGACCCTTTTCTGCCGCTGCGACTCAAACCCGTACAAAAGCAATGACTCCCCGAACATAAGGCGTGGCGAGCCGGCCACCATTAAACTTACCTGGCTGGGAGTTTTGCCGCGATCATGAAGGCGGCGGCTCCATGGTGAGGCTGATCCATTGCACTTTCGGATCGGTTGACCCGTGAGGCAACTTCGAGTTGAAGTTAGCCTACAGCTAAAATTTTGCGTGAGGGGCTGCGTTCGCGCGGCCCTGACAATCCATTAAATTGTCGTTTTTCATAGGTTTTTGGTTTTACTTCCCAATAGGCAAACCGCCGCAATGGTGAAAGCAGAAATCTATAGAAAACTCTTTATTATCCCTATTCTATCACCCCTAAAACAGGCTTTTGTGAAATGCCGAAACAACAGTTGAGCAAAACCTGAAAATAGAATTTCATGTGATTATATTCAAACCAACGCTTTTCTTTGTTTTACATCTTTGTGTACACCGCAAAGTTTATATGGATGTATTCCGATAATCGATGAGTTATATACCTCTGCCTCCTTTCCACGTGATCCACCCCAAAGGTACAAGAAATTGTTTAGCCTTAAAACTTGGTTCAAAAAGAAAAGTAATTGTTTACTTGGTCAATTTCATAGAATGAAAAACCTTGACGGTCGCTAATTCAGAAAACATTCGTGCCTCTGTGAGATATTCACTCATTTCAGCGAAGAGATCAAAATCAGTTGATGGCACATAGAAACTGTAAGAACGCGTTTCAACATTCGCACACACACACACACACACACACACACACACACACACACACTCACAAGTCTGAAGCGGTTCGGCCAGTCAGGTTAAGCATCGCTTCTTTAGCAGACTTGAATCCATTCGCTCTTACCTTAAATCAAAGTTTGAGGTTGTTTCCAAGCATGGAAAAATTTGGAGCCGGCCCGGGCCAGGCCGAGAAAAATTTTGAAGCGGGCCGGCCCGGGCCGGTACGAAATTTTTTTTCGTTTTTTTGATTTTTACATTGAAAAAAGGCATAAATTTTCGGTTGAGTCGGGCCGGCCCGGGCCGGCCCTTTGCCATGCTTGGTTGTTTCGTAGCAAAAACGCGTTTTTGCGAAAACCATACCCCTAGGTCATATTTTTTCCATGCCGCTTGAGCTCGTGTGTCATTTTCATACTTCCCATCCATTAAGTTTACAATTTTCTTGGCAGCATCTTCTCCTAAACGATTTGTGTATGTGTATGAGTGTGTGCGTGTGTGTGTATGTGCGTTTGGGCGTGTGTGAGTGTGTGCGTGTGCGTGGGTGTGTGCGCGTGTGCGTGTGCGTGGGTGTGGGTGTGTGTTGTTGTACGTGAACCTACCAATAACTTTCGCTTTCCACCAAAAACCATTCATATTCGTATCGTTTAAATTTAATGAAACATCCATTGGAAGCGTCTGCCAAATATTGAAAACCGAGTCATCGTTGAAAACCGAGTCATCGTTCATAAAGCAATCCGAGCTTTGGAAGACAAGAAAGACACGGTTTGTTTGTGTGGTTTAGTGGTTAAAACTGACACCCGTACCAAGTCAACAACGCATAGAACTCTGTTTTACAGGTTCTTGTTTTAATCAATAACTACCCTTGGAAACAATCAATCGGTCTGCTACAACGATTGTACTCCCCATATTTTGCAGCGCTAGTTTTTTGTGGTTCTTGGAACCCGAATTCATTTTCCCACGATGGTATGCTTAAAAATGAAATTTCCAAATAATAGATCGATTTCAGAACTAGAAATAACCCAGCATATAAACTTTGTAAATTTAACAGAAGAAGAAGCAAACAGAGGATTTTTGTATTACTACTGTACTTCGAAGGTCAGGGATTTGAGAATTCAAAATCTCAAGGGTGAGTAAATTTTCTTAAAACCCACCATCTTTTAGAATTTATTACTAAAAGTAATTTAGGATACTATTTTGTTGCCGATGACTCGGTTTTCAATATTTGGCAGCCGCTTCCAATGGATGTTTCATTAAATTTAAACGATACGAATATGAATGGTTTTTGGTGGAAAGCGAAAGTTATTGGTAGGTTCACGTACAACAACACACACCCACACCCACGCACACGCACACGCGCACACACCCACGCACACGCACACACTCACACACGCCCAAACGCACATACACACACACGCACACACTCATACACATACACAAATCGTTTAGGAGAAGATGCTGCCAAGAAAATTGTAAACTTAATGGATGGGAAGTATGAAAATGACACACGAGCTCAAGCGCATTATACAAATACTTTTTTGTTGAATACTTACTTTACAAATGACCAGTGAATATTGTAAAAATATAATAATATATTTATCGAATGGAATAAATTTGCAAAAATTTCCTGATGCCCGCTTTAAAATGTGATACAATACGCCAAAAAAGAGACTAAAAAGCGAGATGAAAAGTAGAAAGCCAAAGCCCGGAAGAAATTAGGTGTTGGGGCAATGACTGGTGCAAAATCTTAGATCAAACATCAACGTTCAGCAAACATTTATGTTTGCTTGAAGATACGACCAAAATTGAAGGTACGACCATAATTCACATACGACTATTATTTGCTACGTTAAAGGGAGAGTCAGGAGGGTTTTACAACATTAGCTAAATTTTGAGAGAATGACTATGGGTCGAAAATTCACCGTTTTCGAGAAAATACGCTTCAAAGTCGTAAAACCCGTTTTTGACGACTTTGGCGACATTTACAAGGAATGGTAATGAGCCGAATTTCATTCTAATTGGCTGAGAGAGCGCTGGAAACTGGGAAGGTGCGAGGCAATTTAGCATAGTTAATTCGCATAATTTCCGACCGTAGCCGATCGGAAACGAAAGGAAAACCCCCTTACTGCCCCGTTAAATGGAAAGTTAGCCAAAAGCAATAATTTTAAGGTAGCTTGGGTTGGATTTTACAACTGTAGGCACAGATTTCAAGTTTTGTCAATCGTAGGATAGTGAAATGAAACAAATTGCTTTTTAAACTGCAATTCTTCCTTATAAGTTTTTTTTGGCACAAAGATATCTTGCATAACTGCACACACTACACGCTTCCATTATCGGAACTTGTCAATGCAATGCGTTATCATGGCTTCGCAAACAATAAGCACACCGGCGAAACAATCTTGAACTGCAATATGTCTGCAAAACGCGAATAATGCGAAATAGCGCTGTTAAAGAAGAGTGTGAGTATAAGTGTAAGTATAAGTGAAGTTGGCATAAACTTGGATAAAAATGTTTTAGGAACTGTTGGTGAAAACGTTAATTTTGAATTTGAAATGACAACCTACATAATTGTATGTTTAATGTTTACTTGCAAAGAACCGTCGGAAGCACTTTGCGAAGTCTACGATTTTTGATGAGGGGACTCAAAAATAAATTTGAAAGGAAAATTTTCTGTAGAATCGATTGTACTTTTGTTCTCCTTGGGTAGGTCGAAAAAATTTCCATTTAACTTTAAAAGTGTATAGCATACCTAAAAACTGCTTTCTCTGACATACGTGTACATTTATCATAAAGACTTTGCAGTCTAAAAGAGATTCAGTTAGGGCCCTGACGCATCTTCTAGTAAAACAAATTGAAAAATTCGAATCAAACGTTTGTTTCAGTTTCTGGGGTGTCCCAGCTTTAACATTTGACTTCTACGTATAGCTGTCGCCAAACGGAAATCATATGCTAATTTCGGAAATGTGCAAATCATGCTCTGTCGTCTACTGATTAGACTACGAAGTTCAATGTCAACAGAGGATCACTAGGATAATCTAATTTTATTGGCATGATTTCAATTTGGCGACAGCTATAAAGGTATGCGACCATTTGGCAAAAGCGACTTTGGTGGAAGAGACTCCATACGATGGTAAAGCACATCTTCGGTAGGGGTTTCCATTTTTCACACTTCAATTCTCCTTGTTTCAGACAACAACACTAGCAATATTCCTTCGCTGATTCACTGCCTAGTTTCAACACATCAGTAATTCACACGAAATTGGAGAATTTGAATTTAGCAATCACTGACCACAGAAACTTGTATGTTAAAGGGACCATCAGCCTGCCAATTTAGCATAGTGAATTTGCATAATTTCCTACCGTATCCAATCGAAAATTTAATGAAAACCCCCCTTACTGGCCCTTTAAGTGACCTTGTTTTTCTAATCAAAAGTTTAGATTTTGCTGGAGCACCATAAATGAATTCCGCAAAGGACTGTTTCATGTTTGAATGATGTGTCCTGATATATCTTATATGTGTATTTAAACTAATTTAATAAAAATATGCGCTTTTAATTCCTTCACAGCATTGTCTGAATTTAAAGTTGTTTGGCGATAAACTCCGACTCCTTGCAATTATGGGTACTATGCCACGTACACCAGTTGGCACCGTTTGCTCCATGTGCGGAATCTTATACCGTAAATCCTCTTGTGCGGAGGATAAGAATAGGTTTCACCACGATCCGTCTAATTGTCTGCACACTCTTCTTTAACAGCGCTATTTTGCATTGTTTGGGTTTTGCACTTTAAGATTGTTTCGTCGGTCTACTCATTGTTGACGAAGCCATGATAACGCATTGCATTGACAAGTTCCGATAATGGAAGCGTGTAGTGTGTGCAGTTATGAAAGAAATCTTTGTGCCAAAAAGCTTATAAGAAAGAATAGCAGTTTGAAAAGCAATTTGTTTCATTTCACTATCCTACGATTGACAAAACTTGAAATCTGTGCCTACAGTTGTAAAATCCAACCCAAGCTACCTTACAATTATTGCTTTTGGCTAACTTTCCATTTAACGGGGCAGTAAGGGGGTTTTCCTTTCGTTTCCGATCGGCTACGGTCGGAAATTATGCGAATTAACTATGCTAAATTGCCTCGCACCTTCCCAGTTTCCAGCGCTCTCTCAGCCAATTAGAATGAAATTCGGCTCATTACCATTCCTTGTAAATGTCGCCAAAGTCGTCAAAAACGGGTTTGACGACTTTGAAGCGTATTTTCTCGAAAACGGTGAATTTTCGACCCATAGTCATTCTCACAAAATTTAGCTAATGTTGTAAAACCCTCCTGACTCTCCCTTTAACGTAGCAAATAATAGTCGTATGTGAATTATGGTCGTACCTTCAATTTTGGCCGTATCTTCAAGCAAACATAAATGTTTGCTGAACGTTGATGTTTGATCTAAGATTTTGCACCAGTCATTGCCCCAACACCTAATTTCTTCCGGGCTTTGGCTTTCTACTTTTCATCTCGCTTTTTAGTCTCTTTTTTGGCGTATTGTATCACATTTTAAAGCGGGCATCAGGAAATTTTTGCAAGTTTATTCCATTCGATAAATATATAGTTATATTTTTACAATATATTTCATTTGTAATTTGTAAATTCATAGGTCATTTGTAAAGTAAGTATTCAACAAAAAAGTATTTGTATAATGAAAATAATTAACATTTTTTCCCAACGGCTTTCAGCTAACGGGCCATACGCAGAGTCGCGCTCTTTACAGAAAAGAGTGCGCAAATATGCCCTTGAGCAAAATTTTTTTTGGGGAATTTCAAATCTGGCTTTAATTTTAACTCTAAACAGTGTATTTAATCATTTTTTTTAAACTCTCTCTGCGATTTAAAATTATCACACGCTAAATAACTGTCGTAAAAAATGGAAATAGATAAAATATAGTTGGTAGCCCGTATGCTGTGGAAAAAGGGTCTCAACGGCGTTTCTCGTCCTGTCTGCGTCTTTCAGTGAGAGATTTGCTTCTCGGTGCCAAGTCATTTAAAAAAAAAGTCTCGCATGGGTATGTAACCCCGCCGCAATAGAAAGTATTGAAACGTTAAATTTAATTATCGATGGTATTGTAAGCAGAGAAGGCCTCTGACGATCCCTCTAAACAAATACGACTAAAAGGACTGCTCCTCGTTACATTAAAGTGGATATTTTTTTTAGCATATTTTAGGGGAACGACTGGGACATTTTCACATTAAGCCAAAGAATGAAAAAAATCGGCGAGGTCTTACTTAAAGGGATAGTCAGGCGGGTTTTACAACATTGGCTAAATGTAGAGAGAAAAATTCGCTGATCATGAAAATGTTTATGACTATGGGTCGAAAATTCACCGTTTTCGAGAAAATACGCTTTAAACTCGTCAAAAACGGGTCTCCGTCTACAGATTCTACAGACTTTGGGTCGAAAATTTTGAACCGCTTCAAAGTCGCCAAAAACAAAAACAAAACAGGTCTCCGTATTCAGATTTGTAGACGGACAGTACATCCTGCGTGTCCGACATTTACAAGGGATGCTAATTAATCGAATTTCATTCTCAGTGCATGAAACATCTCTAGAAAAGAGGAGGGTGTGAGACAATTTAGCATATTTGATTCGCAAAATTTCCGTCCGTACACGATCGAAAATGAAATGAAAAGCCCCCTTACTACCGAAGAGCATAATTCAACGCATAATTCAATCAATATTATAGTCTGTTTCTGAACAACAATTGGCTAAATTCATATAAAAAAAACAACACGCAATTTCGGATGTTTTCTCTGCGCTCTCCTGACAAAGCGCACCCCCTCGCATGTCCGCGATGGGCACCTCTTCTGGCCTACTCCAATCACGGCGGGCCCGGGAACCTGGAATCCTTAAGACGAGATTTCTGTAAGATTGGAGCTGTTTGGAAACAGCGACGACATTCAAAAAATGGATTTCGCTCAAACTTGAGATCCCCAACTGAAGATGAAAAAACCTCGTCTGCCATCTTATGTGCACGAGGCGTAAACGCGCCTTAAAAATGGTTTCAAATGAACGTAAAATGTACTATTATGGTGAAAACGTGTTTTTTCTGTGTAGTTGTAATGTAATGCGTTTAAAGAGAAGGCACATCCTTTGTTGGAACCCCAAAAACCGACAAAAATCGCCGTACATTTAAATAACGCCAATAATGAGAAGTGCCAAAACTGAATATGACGGGTCGATGAAATTTCAAGTCTTAGGAACTGATTTTGTAGCAAATTGTATTTACAATTCAACAAACATAGTGAAAACCCACTCTTTTCAATACTGAAAAAGTGGTTTTCAAAAAACTCCAAAAATCGCATAAAATGTGTTCAAAGAGTCACGGTTTTCTCAAACGTGCAGTTTGTGAGTTTTGGTTGTTGAAAGTCACTTACACATGTCGAAAGGAATTGAATGAGCCGTGCCTGGCCTGAATCGGACCATTTTGAGCAAAGTTACAGTAACCTAAGACGACCTACCGTAACCCAAACCAAAAAATCGATAATGACCTCAAAGTTTCAAAATAGTGTTTTTAGCCCAAATACATGTTTTTGACCAAGTTTGAGCGAAATCCATTTTTTGAATGTCGTAGGGGTACCCCACTCTTAGAGAAATCGCGTCTTAAGGTTTTTAAGAGTCGGTTGTTGTTTGGGCACAGACTATAGCCCATATCTAGTTAAATTCGCAACTCCAGTCGATAATGCTCCGCTATCGCATTATAGCCTCGTGCTTATCGCAAGCTCTGCCTGCCTTCTCTAAACCCAGGTCGCTGACATTCAAATAAGACACGTTGGGTTGAAAAAAATTTCTTTTTGCTTTCCAGTAGATCATATTCTGTTTTCAAACAAAAACACAAAAAAATCAGAAAATCGGGTTCCTAAATTGAGTCAAACCGCTTGTGTGAAGAAAAATGACTCGAACCCCCTATGGGCTGCCAATTTTTAAGAGAAAGTAAACAAAATCGCGGCAGAACTTATATTGCGGTTTTTGGCCAAAAGTAACCAAAACCATTTTGAACTATCCTTCGCAAACCATTTTTCTGATTTTTTTTTGTGTTTTTTCTGATTTTTTTTGTGTTTTTGTAACCATTTTGAACTATCCTTCGCAAAGAAGCAAGAAAATTTGAAAATCTATCCTCTGAATTAACATTTTAAGTTTTATACTGCATGTCTGGGAACAATTCTTTTCAAAACTCCCATCCAAATTAGTTTTTTCAGATGATTCGTTTACAAAGTAAAACCATGGTGTTAATGATTCTAACTGTTGTATTTGGAACATTTTCCATATTTTCTTATATTCCACAAGCTAAAATTATAATGTCGACTAGGGATGTAAAGGTACATTTCTGCTTATAAAATTTTTCTTTGAATTTGTAAACATTTAAAAGCTATTTATTAGGGAAATTTTCGTTCATTAAAGAAGACCGAATTCTTCAAAGAAATTTTATCATGGTGTAATTGTGAGTTTTTTTTTTCGGTTTTCTATTTATAATTTTTTTTTTCAGATGATAAACGTTTACCGTCCCCAGAATATGTAGAAAAATTACACAGTAATATACAACTTTTAGAAGAAAAACGAAACAGAGTTAGTAATTTTAAAACTTTTTAATATTTTTATTTAGGTACTTGTTTTTGTTAATAATAACCCATGGAAACAATCGGTTGGTCTGTTACAGCGAATGTATTCCCCCTACTTTGCTAAAATCATATTTTGTGGGTCCTGGAACGAAGAAGCGTTTTTAGCCGATGGTATGATATATAAAATAGTCTATTAAATTGTACACAAATTATCTCAAATTGAAAAAATACACTTTTTGAACTTAAAACGTCTCTGTAATTATCGAACAAAGCCCTATAGAGCAGTGCAATAGTGACTTGGGCGAGGTCTTGGATTTAGCCTAAAAGTTGTCAGAAGTCATTATTTGGACTCTACATGGCATCCTGAAGCTTTTGGGTCAATATTGATTTTCGATCTCGGGATACTGTATGTGGTCATGGGTTACTGTCAAGCATGGCAACGGGCCGGCCCGGGCCGGCCCGCTCCAAAATTTTTCACGGCCCGGCCCGGCCCGGCCCGGCCCGACCTGGCCCGACCTGGCCCGGCCCGGCCCGGCCCGACTCAACCGAAAATTTATGCCTTTTTTCAATGTAAAATTCAAAGAAAACGAAATAAAAAAAATTTTCGGGCCGGCCCCAAATTTTGCCATTCTTGGTTACTGTAACTCCGGTCAACCAAAATCAAACCTTTAAGTTAGTGTACTCAATCGATAGCATTTGTTACGCTGACAAACAATGGAATTGACCAAAAATCTAGTTAATCAAGTTTCAAAAAGCCCGAAAAACAGTTTTTTAACATTTTGAATTTCAGTTTTTGGGTTCTACTGAAAATATTTTAACAGACGGGCGGAAAGGCATAGTTTTGTTCGAACAGATGACATTTTTGGCGTCAAACCAAAAAAAAAGTTCGACAGATTTGACTTTACGATCATAGTGGAAATCGACGTTAAAAGGATAGTTTTCCACCGATTTAATCAACAAAAATTCAAAATTTGGTAGCTCATAATTTTTCTTCACCTCAAATGTGACTGAACAAACGTTATATTCAGTGATTAAAATGCGAAATGGTTGTTGCTAGCCAACATGATAAAATTGAGCAGAAACATTTTTGACATACCAAATTTGGAATTTTTTCCCGATCAAATGGAAAACTTTCAACGTCGAGTTTCACTATGTTGCTTGAAGCCAATCTGTTAAAGGTTTTACAGTAGAACCCAAAAACTAAGAATTAAAATGTTAATAAACTCTTTTCAGGCCTTTTAAAACTTTTTTCACTAGATGGCGGCTTTTGGTCAATTCCATTGTATGTCAGCGTAACAAATGCTATCGATTGAGTACACTAACTTAAAGGTTTGATTTTGGTTGACCGGAGTTACAGTAACCCATGACCACATACAGTATCCCGAGAAAGAAAATCAATATTGACCCAAAAGCTTCAGGATGCCATGTAGAGTACAAATAATGACTTCTGACAACTTTTAGGCTAAATTAAAGGGGCCGTAAGGGGCCTTTTCAGATTGGAAATGAACCGTATGCAAATTGGCCCATTTCAATTGAAATCATTTTCCCGAACACCGCTCCAGACAACGGCCGTGCGCAAAATGCTTGCCAAGTATTCATTAGCATACGATTCTGAAAAGGCCCCTTACGAGCCCTTTAAAGACCGCCCAAATTAATATTGCACTGCCTTTCTCGAGAATTACAGAGACCGCGTTTTAATTCTCACTGTCATTTTCAGAACTACACGTTCACCGACCTGTGAACTTTATTAGTTTATCCAACAAGGAATTCGATAGAGAAAATGTCTTCTACAATTGTGTTTCTAAAGTTAGAGATTTACGGCTTCCCAAGATCACTGGTAATATATTTCATTCATGTGGATATCATTTTCCCCGTGTTTAGGCTACTATTTTATGACTGAAGATGGTATTTTCAAATTTTGGGAACCTATGCCTTTCAGTGGGACGTTAATGTCCGATTTCATCTACACTAAGAAATTTTCTCCAGAGACGCATGAATTTGGTGGGTGAAATTTATCCCTTAAAAAATTTCTGGACTTGTGATAAATAAGTTTACCTCATTTTTATGATTCAGATTTTATGATTCTTTTTCTCTTTTTGGCGCAAAATGAACCTAGTTAGGAGCTCTTATAGATTTTCGAAAATATCGTTTGAATAGCGCGCCCTTCTGCGTCTCGCTTTTTTTTCCCGCGCTCTCTCGGTATGTTTCAGAATCCGGTAAACGGTATCCATTCAAGGAAGTTGTTAATATAAAAACTTGAAAAAACAATTTTACGAGGTCCTTCCCCTTTAGAATTTTTTTAAATAGTAAAAATAGATGAAAAAAGAGGGAAATTTCACCTCCCAGCGTTGTCTGAATTTGTGTCACATGAACAAACAATATAAGCACTGATATCGTAATTTCTTTTATCTTGAACACACACCACTGGGGCTTTTGGGGCAAATTGATTGGGCGTGCGTGCGTGCGTGCATGCGTGAGTGTATGTGCGTGTGGGTGCGTATGCGTGTGCATGTGTGTGCGTGAGTGCGTGTATGCGTATGTGTGCTCGTGTATGTCCCTGAATTACAAGTAGAAGGAAAAAAAGTGAGTTAGGCTTTTCGCTTTTCTTCATAGGATAACTTTCGCAACAAAAACAATTAACCAAGAGCTTGCCGACTTCGTATTTTAAGGACCACATTCACCATACGCCTTTGTCAAATTAATGGACAAATATTATCCCACCTTATGGCCAGGTTCCGACAAAAAAGTGAGTTAGGTTTTTTTGCTTTCCTTCATAAGATAACTACAAAAACTTAACTACAAGTTAACGAGTGATTCAAACCCAAATTTAGGAACAAGGAGTCCGCCGTTTGTTAAAATCCCCTTTGATTTTGAAACTGGATGGACCAGATCCTTCGGAATTGTGAGTTTTATGCAGCCAGTGATCAACGCAAAAATTTCATGTATCAATGAACAAAAAATTTCTGCTAAATGACCTGTTCTGATATTATATAAACGATTCTTATGTTCTAAATGTTCTAAATAAATAATAAAACCAATCTAGTTGTTTTGCAGCTTTTACGTCCCTGCCAAAGATATCGATTTTTATGCTGACATTTGCGAAAAACTGGTCGACAAGGACACTGACATTAGCCTGTCTACACAAACAAGGTAATGTTGCTTTAAGCATTTTAATTTTCGTTTCAGTTTGGAAGTCTACGCCCCAGAAAATCAAAATTCCTCCCTCAACTTGCAAAACACATCCTTTATCAGAATTCATCCTGTCAGTTTGAGTTTGACGACCACGGATTTGGAGCAAAGAGAAATGTAAAGCATTTACGTTGTATTTTTATACAAATTATTTTTTTTTAGATTCTGCTCTACAGTAATTATGGAGTTCTACCAAGTTCTCTTTCAAAATGGGTCGCCATGAACAAAATAATAAAACTTTGTATTAAATGTCAATTGTTTCGAACAACCTCCATGCTTGTATTAACTAAATCTGTGTTTCCAAAGTTTTTTCACATAGCATTCTGAAATGTTTTCCTCAGTTGCGCGCGTATAAGAGGAGGTTTGAAAGTTCTGAAAACACTGATCCGACGTAGAATTACATGCCAAATTTAATGGTGAAAACGGTTTTTGCCGAATATTGAATGCACGCTCGCTAATTTAGAACTTATTCAGTTTTACTCCCCAGAGAATAGAAATTCCTCACTTAACTTTCAAAACGCATCTTTTATCAGAATTCATCCTGTCAGTTTAAGTTTGACGAACACGGATTTGGAGCAAAGAGAATTGTAAAGCTTTTTAATTCGTATAACAAACGTCGTATACGATAAACGATAAAAAACCCAGCAAAAATATAAACAGGCGCCGTAAAAATTTTCTCTTGTTCAATAACACGTGCTACATCAAAATCGAATCATTTGAGATGTAAAATTCACAATTATACGCCATCGAATACAGTTATAAATTTTTCTAAACTGAAAAGCCTGAACTAAAAATTTTTAGTCAAAAAGGTAAAAAGTAGCATATTTTGTGGCAAATTTATAAAGTTATGTCGCTTGTAAGACTTTTGCGATTTGAGTGTGCTATTCTATGAAATGTTTAAAATTTTGACTTTTTCAATTTTCTGTCCTTGATTTCATGAACAAAACATGAAATTTTTGGGATGACTCTAATTATGAACTGTTTTTTACAATACTTTTGTCAAGTCTTTTTCAATTGGCGGTGTTTGATTTGGTCCACGTTGAAACGAAATATGGAACAGGGACGACAACACAAGTTTGGGCTACAGTAACCCAAACGACCCAAAAACGGTTTTATTTCATTACTTTGGTCTTATAAAATATGTTGATAATATGATTTTATGCTAATCTATCATCAATAAAGAATACTTGAACGAAATTGGCATGATGCCCGTTTGGCGTCAGCTATAGAGTTCAATTACCATTTTTATGACTTACACATTTATATTATTACTTTATGGGGTCTAAAAATGTGTGTGTGTGTGTGTGTGTGTGTGTGTGTGTGTGTGTGTGTGTGTGTGTGTGTGTGTGCGTGTGTGTTTGTGTATGTCTGTGATTCGTGTCGAAAATTCTCAGTGAACATAAACAAAAGGTTACAAAAAGAAACTTGTTTTAAAAAGCAATCATCATTGAATACATAATCACCCCCTTTTGAAAAGGTTTTCGTGGAAAGACGAAATAACAGCTGAGCAGAATCTGAAAACAACTTTGTTCTTTTTCAACACCGGAACTAACCCTTTTCTTTGTTTCCAATCTTTTTAGGTGCCACTGAGCTTAAGTGGATGCATTCCAACAATCTTTGAGTGCTTCATCCAATTCCCACGTGATCCGCCCCAGAGGTACGGGAAATTCTTTATCCTTAAAATGCCTTATAGAACAAAAGTTGTCTACGCTCACTTGGTACCGTTGAAAGCATGGAAAATTTTGGAAGTAGCTATTTCAACAAACAATTTTGCTTCGGCAAGATATTCGCTCATGTCTGCGAAGAATTGCAAATCAGTTGATGGCACGTAGTAACTGAAAGAAAGTGTAAAAACGTACACACGCACACGCACACTATTCTTCACTCACAAGTCTGACATGGTTCGGCTAGTCAATTTAAGCATGGTTTCTCATCCAGATTTGAATCCATTAGCTCTAACCTTAAAGTGTCTTATTTTTTAACAAAAAGAAGGAATATAACATACTCTTTCATCATATTTTTTCCATAAAGCCTGAACACGCGTGTTGTTTGCGTATTTCCCCTCCATCAGGTTTACAAATTTCCTGGCTGCTTGTTCTCCTGAAAAGTTTTTGGTTGGATGTGCGAATGTATGCATGTATCTAGTTGCCCTGCTGCAGGGATAAGTGGATTGGCGAAAAAGCAAATTTTCTGCTGAGTTTTTGCCAATTGCGCGCTCCCGCTTCCGCGAACCGACCGCCCACTCCTTGCAGAAGCCGAGTTTTGCGGGATTCTAAATCGGAGATCGCTCTATATTCTTACCTATGATTGAACCGGTCCACCAAGCACCATTCGTATATGAATCGTTTGATATCAATGAAATATTCATTGGAAGCGGCTGCCATATATTAAAAATTGTATCGTCGGCAACAAAATAGTAGCCTGAAATTCAAAATACTCTTGCGAACATACATTTGTTTTGTCTTACCTTTGGCATTTTGAATTCTCAAATCCCTAACCTTCGAAGTACAGTAGTAGAACAAATATCCTTTGTTAGCTTCTTCTTCGGTAAGGTTTACAAAGTTTATCGGCTTGATTATGTCCAATTCTAAAACTTCATTCTTTAAACAACAATGTTCTATAGTTGTACCGTCATGTGAAAATGAATTTGGGTTCCAAGACCCACAGAAAACAGTTGTTGCAAAATACGGTGAGTATAATCGTTGTAAAAGGCCAATTGATTGTTTCCAAGGGTAGTTATTGATCAACACAAGGACCTAAAAATAGTGGTTTTGTCTCTCTGATCTGGTACGGGAGTCAGTTGACTTACCGTTTCTTTCTTGTCATTTAAAACTTGCATTCGTCTGTGATTATCTTCAACTTCTTTCGAGGATGGCATAGTATTGTTTGTTTCATTGCCTGAATAAATCGATACAGTGGTTTTCATGAAATAGCTTACACCAAGAAAGAATTGCATTGAAGTAATCTACTTTTTTCATCGTTTTCGAGCTGACCTGCCACACGTGCGTGTGCGTGTGCGTGTGCGTGTGCGTGTGCGTGTGCGTGTGCGTGTGCGTGTGCGTGTGCGTGTGCGTGTGCGTGTGCGTGTGCGTGTGCGTGTGCGTGTGCGTGTGCGTGTGCGTGTGCGTGTGCGTGTGCGTGTGCGTGTGCGTGTGCGTGTGCGTGTGCGTGTGCGTGTGCGTGTGCGTGTGCGTGTGCGTGTGCGTGTGCGTGTGCGTGTGCGTGTGCGTGTGCGTGTGCGTGTGCGTGTGCGTGTGCGTGTGCGTGTGCGTGTGCGTGTGCGTGTGCGTGTGCGTGTGCGTGTGCGTGTGCGTGTGCGTGTGCGTGTGCGTGTGCGTGTGCGTGTGCGTGTGCGTGTGCGTGTGCGTGTGCGTGTGCGTGTGCGTGTGCGTGTGCGTGTGCGTGTGCGTGTGCGTGTGCGTGTGCGTGTGCGTGTGCGTGTGCGTGTGCGTGTGCGTGTGCGTGTGCGTGTGCGTGTGCGTGTGCGTGTGCGTGTGCGTGTGCGTGTGCGTGTGCGTGTGCGTGTGCGTGTGCGTGTGCGTGTGCGTGTGCGTGTGCGTGTGCGTGTGCGTGTGCGTGTGCGTGTGCGTGTGCGTGTGCGTGTGCGTGTGCGTGTGCGTGTGCGTGTGCGTGTGCGTGTGCGTGTGCGTGTGCGTGTGCGTGTGCGTGTGCGTGTGCGTGTGCGTGTGCGTGTGCGTGTGCGTGTGCGTGTGCGTGTGCGTGTGCGTGTGCGTGTGCGTGTGCGTGTGCGTGTGCGTGTGCGTGTGCGTGTGCGTGTGCGTGTGCGTGTGCGTGTGCGTGTGCGTGTGCGTGTGCGTGTGCGTGTGTTGCGAACCCACATTGACATCCTCAGCTTCGGTTACAGTTGACAAGTCAACATTAGCACTTCTACAGTTTCCGACAAACTCGGAAATGTTAACTTTCATTTTGTTCTTTGCCGAAAGACTAGGGAACAAATACCTTAAAATATGTTAAATTACTGTATTTCAAATTAAATAACCCAATTTTTTCCAGATCATAAATCCATGCTTCAATTAGTGAGAAGTCAGATGCCTTGAAAAAACCGTTGTCACTAAATTTCTCAAGACTATCGTTGTACATAAAACTTACACAAATCCTGTGGCTAATTCCAAAAAGCACTTTTCTGTTTCGGTAGAAGAACAAGTAAAATTGTCAAGGAATTTCACAATTTCACCAGATTTAGCATATACAGAGCTACAAAAAGGGTTATACACAAAAAAAAACAAAAATCATACATTTCGTCTTTGAAATCGGCCAAGTAGTTGTGAGCATTTCGTATCTGCACTGCGTTTACAGGATAGAAAGCGATGCTTTCTCCAACCAAATGAAGCATTTTCTGTGCGAAATATGATCGCCAGATGTCGGTTACACTGAATTTGCAAACTATAATCAACCGATATAAGAATTTACCGAAATTCAACAGAGGTTGGGAGGAACATTGTGAAAAATGCACGTCTATTAAATAGTGTGTTCAGGGAATTCCACGGAGAATAGGTTCCTGGAACGGATAGTGATACAACTCATGTTAAGAACGCTCACCAGTCAGAGAGAGAGAGAGAGAGAGAGTGAAAGAGAGAGTGAGTGAGTAAGTGAATGAGTGAGAGAGAGAGAGAGAGAGAGAGAGAAATTGACATACCTGCTTCTAGCAGAATAGGTGGGGCGTACTTGTTGAAGGTAACGTTCAATCCTGTTTTTCTGTCTGCATGGATAAGCCTGAAGAGAAAAACTAAATAAATACAGGACAGAAAGATTTTTTGAAGTCATTTTTTCAGAATTAATCATACCACTAACGGCCTTATGCTGGCGGGTGGTACTCAGTCGCAGGGGTGAGCGAAAAGCGAACGCACTGTGAGACGCATCGCGGTTACCGGCGGGAAAACCCGCGCACTGGGCACGACGTGATACGCAGAGAAAAGCCGCTTTTTCATCGAGCAGATGTGCGTTTGGCGGCATATTTCCAATGAAAGTTCGGCGACATATATGCGACCTTGATATCCTCTCGTATTTTTAACCACTGACATCTGAACCAATTACCGAAAACAGATTCAAGACAAAAAGCACTGTAAAAGCGCAGTGCGCAGACAATTAAAAGATAGCGGAGCACTGCACACCGATTTTTGAAATCTTACGGGACATCTCTAACGAATCATAACAATTGTAAGTCTCAAGTACACAAATTTAACCTTCCAGCTTTTTAATTATTGTCCGTACATTATGTGGGCATGTTGTATGAGCATGTTGTATGTGTTATGCAAATGATTTTCCTAATATTAGTTTAGCGGGTTTGATGTCCGGAAAGGTTGAGATTTACCTGTAGATAGCGTCAACATCTGGGTCTTTGTGTACAATTCCTTGCTGAACAGCGCCTGGTTTCATTTCCCTACACGAAATCATCCGATCTTCTCCGTTTGTGTGATCCTGAAAATACGAAAATTAAAAACGGAGAAGGAACCTTACACTTAAGTACTCTAACGGAAATCCTCTTGGCCACATGTCTTTGTAACCGTAAAATCTATATGGGTTGAAGAGCTTTTCACTGATATTTCCTCTAAAAGCATGAGGTTTTTCACACTAACTCTTCAAAATCACCTTGGAGTATACCGTAACCCACTAATCGTTTCTCCATAGTCAAACTGTTTCAAACCAAGACCTAATCGATAATTTGTAGAATACCGTATCCCTTTACCATATGGTTTATTATCATCATCCGTGTCATAAATCCACTCAGCTCCATTCATTATAGCATACAGGTATCCAACATTCTTACGGGTGTAGGTTTTGAAGGGAATGGCTTTTGGCAGTGACAGTCCTTTAAACAATTTATCATTGTCATGCGCTACTGTAAATTACCCAGTGAGAGTTGTTTTTCCACCGATAGAAAATGAACTCCCGGGAAACTCCAGTCTTTGGGTGTTTTCGTGTCGGCCACTACCACTACACGCCAATCTTTCAATGAAGCCAATCTCTGATTTTATTATATTATAATCTGTTTTTATTTTAATTGTTAAATACCTTTACGTCTTCAGTAGGGTAATTGATAGAAGTTATAACTATCCATTTTTCGTGCTTTGTAAGGTTCAAAATGGATGATCTTTTCACACTATACCCAAATGTGGACGATTTGAAAAGTTCAAACTGAAAGGAAAAGTTCAGGGGAAAAAATGTCCCTTACCTCGTAAACAAAGAAAGAAACGAATGCTAAGCATAAGACAATATGAAATAAGGACTCTTTTTGGTCCGTCATCTGAAAATTATTAAAGAGTAAAAAGTTGCATATCTGTGGTAATTAGAAATGCAGGAAAAGACGGATACACAGAGAGAGAAAGAGGGAGAGAGAATGTGTGTGTGTGTGTGTGTGTGTGTGTGTGTGTGTATGTGTGTATGTGTGTATGTGTGTATGTGTGTAAGTGTGTGTGTATGTGTGTGTATGTGTGTGTGTATGTGTGTGTGTGTGTGTGTGTGTGTGTGTGTGTGTGTGTGTGCATATATGGGAAACAAAATCAGGTGCTAGGACCTTTGCAACGTCTTCCCTCATAGGAGGGTTTCAACAAGTGTAAAACACGTGTACTGACACGGACATCTCATCTCAGGGCCTTGTTTTAACACCCGGTGGTGATGGCAACCCGAGGGCATAAAGCTTTGGAACGGGCGAAATCCATTTCAATAAAGAATGAAACGTAGGGAGAGCAATAGAGAATGTTCCCGATAGTTCTGAAAAGAGAGAGAGAAAGAGAGAGAGAGAGAGAGAGAGAGAGAGAGAGAGAGAGAGGGAGAGAGGGAGAAAGTGGGTGACAGAAATAGAGAGAAAGAGAGAGAAAGCGAGAGAGAGACAGTGAAAGAGAAAGAAAGAGAGAGAGAGAGAGAAAGTGAGTGTGAGAGAGATAATGATCAAAATCGGGTTGTGATTGGACACACCTGGAAAATGACCTTATGTTCGTATTGACTTCAGCTAGAGGGAAACATATATGCTGACATGGACATTTCACTTGTCAGGGCCTTGTTTGATGGACACACGGCGATGATGGCAACCCGAGGGTTTAAAAAATGACAGGCAGGTACGAAAGCATTCACCATGAAAATGTGAACCCAGGGATAAATATAGAGAAGATTTCGGAAAGATCTAGAAAGATAGGGAGAGAGAGAAAGAGAGACAGAGAAAGAGGAGAGGGAGAAGCAAGATTGACATACACATATCTGCTTGCAGAAAATTGAGAGGGACGTACTTGTTAAAAGTAACTTGTAGCCCTGTTTTTGGTCTGCATAGAGAGGTCTCGAAAAAAAATTTTGGGTACACTTTGGGATTTTTGAGTGTTTTGATAATTTTTTTTTGTATACACACATACACACTCTCTCTCTCTCTGTCTTTTTCTCTCTCTTTCTCTCTCTCTTTCTATCTCTTTCTCTCTCTCTTTCTCTCTCTCCTTCTCTCTCTCTTTTCAGAACTCTCCGGAACATTTTCTGTATCTCTCCCTACATTTCAATTTTCATAGAGAATGCTTTCGTCCGTTGCCAAATTTTAAACCCTCGTGTTGCCATCATCACCATGTTTCCATCAAACCAGGCCCTGAGGTTTTCATTACAGTATACACTTTTCGGTATTTTCCTCTAGTCGAAACCAATACCGACAGAAAATATTCAAAGTGTCCAATCAAGAGAAAAAGCGGTTTTCCCCCGTCGATCCTATTTTGGCGGCTTACTATTAGTGTCAGCGTGACCCCCCGTGAAACTGTGTCATGGACCTGTGCCTCTCATTCCCACAATGCTCGTGTACTGTGCGGCCGTAGGCCTCTAATCTATATGACCGCAGATCGCCGGACTGTGGGGCCGAAGGCAGCAGGCCAGGAGTTAGGGCCGCCGATGGCTGGCTCCTCGTTATCTTTTCAATTATGGTTGGTAGGAAAAATGACGCGATGGCTGATCGCTCTCTCTCTCTCTCTCTCTCTCTCTCTCTCTCTCTCCCTCTCTCTCTCTCTCTTTCTCTCTTTCTCCGTCTAACTGCATTTTTAAAACAGAATCCGTATGAGGTTCGAGTGACAGCCAAAATTGGTCTCAAACTTTCCTTGGTTCCATAAATGTCATTGTAGAACTTTTAGGTCAATATCAAATTTTTGACCAGGTTACGCTAGGGATGTAATTTTTTTTAAAATTCGGTCAACATGGCTGAAACTAGTGTTTGTTTGATACATTACGCTCTTTTCCTTCCCCGCTCTCCCAACCGGGCCTGGATTGCCCGTCCTCAAGCCGGAGTGGGGACGTAGCTCCAACCAAATGGAACACAGAAGTCGTCTACAGTCCCCCGGCCGTCCCAGAAACCTGCGAAGAAGCGGTTTCCCCCAAAGAGAGCTGTACCAGCAACTTGGCCAGGAAGCATTTGAAGCCGAATCAAAGGAGAATTGGAACAACTAAGTCAACGTCGTGTGACTGAAAGTCGACAACTGCGATTCATTCTGGCGGTTCAGGGAACAGCCCTAGAGAATAAACTGTATGTATGTATGTATGTATGTATGTATATTACGCTCTGAATAGATCAAATCTTTCACTGTGATGGCGAAAATATCTTGCACTTCAACACAGGAGTCCTAAAACCTCTAAAAACTCTAGTTTTGAATTTAAAATTGCAGTTTTAGCCTTTTTTACCGTTGACGTGAAAATTGCACAATATGAGACTATAAGCATTGGATTTTACTTGATTTTGCAAAAATTAAAGTCTAAAAACCCCATGACCATCATAACGAAAATTGGCTTTGAAGATGAAGGTTTCATTGTTTTTATTAGGAAAAAATTCACTTTGGCAGGTTAAAAATTTCTTTTGTGCTCAAACGGATGAAAACATTCTTACTTTGTTGCACAAAATAAATTGTTTCGTTACTTTGGTTCATTTTTGCCTATTCGAACAAATGATCTGACCAATTTCCCTTGTCTCAATAGCTGCCCTGGGCCTGATTAGAACCATAAATTCGCCTTCGCCGCCCATCGGGATTCCCAATTGTGGGTATATTTCATGATTCCCCTGGCCATCCATCGAGCGAAGCCACGCTGCTTTTTTCAGCCCAATGTCCTTTGCTTCATAGAGTCCAAAACCACCATTTTCACAATTTTCGTCGAAGCTTCGGATTTTTTGTTAAAATTTACGATAAAGCGTATTATTATTTGGAGAACTTATTTTTCGTCTGGCATCTTCTTTCAATTGAAACTCTGCTTTTTCACTTTAAAATTAAGTACGTACCAAAAACTTCCCAAAATATTGTGAAAAAATGTCTCCCTCGTTTTTTTCAATGTCCTTTGGTCCATTTTTGATAGCTGTCGTTAGCGCAGTGACGTCTAATGCAACATTGTCCATGGGTCCCCAGGGGCTGATATTCAGATGATGTGCGCCGATTGCCACATCTTCCGCTTTGGTTCTTCTAAAGATCATCTTGGTGACAGTTTTTGCTAGAAACATACACTTTTGGTGTTAAAAGCTCCAAGAAACTCTCTGCAATAAGAATAACAGGCCAGAGCCTAAATTGTTCAGTTTTCGGACGAAGGTCGCGAAAACTGAACATAATTATAAGAGGTACTTTATATTATAGTGTCGAGCTTTAGTCTCAGAAATGGCTATACCTCAACTGGACCAGTATAAGTCATTTTTAAAGTTTCAGACCGATATCTATTTTTGACTGGGGTTACTGTAGGATACTGAAGTTTGGTAAAATCGCAATCTCACCCCCCACACCATTTGGTCCCCCCACGCTGCAGTTGCACCCCCCCACTCAATGTAACTTAGGGTGCGGGTGGCGTATTTGATTTGGATACGTGGGGGGTGCGATTGCGTTTGGTGGGGGGGGGGGTATGATTGGTTTATTAATATCGCAATTGCGACCCCCGCAATTACGTAGGGGGCCGAGATTGCGACACCAGGACCTATCGCAATCATCACCCCCACCAGTCGCAATCTCACCCCCCCCCCCCATTTGGCCCGGTGCAGTTGCACCCCTCACACATCGCAATCTCACCCCCCCCCTTGGTTTTTTTTATTACAATCTCCCCCACTGCTCCCAACCACCCCCTTTATGTGCAAGTAAAACATGAGAGTTTTTGAAGAAAGAAAACTTAGCTGAATACAAATATCCTTTCTGTTTCTGCTGAAATTAAAGCATTCTCCTTGCGTTTGTCATCGATAATAAACTGGTTTGAACTGGTATACACTGAAAAATTTGAAGTGCATTTCATTAGGTTGTAGTCTGTAAAACAGTTAAATTTACGCTAGTACTTAAAAGTCAAACCGGCAAGCGACTGACATTGAGTAGAAAAACGACCGACCGCAACTAGCGAAACAAATTGTGAAAATGACCTGCATGAAATCGAATGGTGGAAGAAATATAATTCCTACGCAACGTTAAGGGAGTGAATTTTAGCTTTGTGGGGAATGAGATTGCACCGCCCCTCTAGGGGGCCTCGATTGACATTGGTGGGGGGTAAGTATAAGATATATAAGATATTATAAGAAAAATAGATATAAGATATCTATTTTTGACTTGGGTTACTGTAGGATATTGAAGTTTTACAAAATTGGTCGAAACAAAAAATGTGGGGTTGTTCTGAAAGTTATTCAAATAAATGCCTTAAATAAAACACTCGAAAAACGTTGTGTGCTTCTACAACGGAGTCCGTAAACCTCTAAAAGCGAAAATATGAGTTTGAAATTGTAGATTTTCGCTTTTTTTACCTCGGACGTAAAAGCGTCGCAAAACGCCTTTATTACAGAAATCCGCAGCACATTTTTGTGCCCATTTGAAAAAATAAAGTCTAAAAAGCTCCGTGACCATCTAAAAGACAATTCATTTTGAAACTGAAATTTTCAATCGATTTGATCAGGAAAAACTTTCTTTTTGTTAGGTCAAAAATATGTGTTTTTCCTTTTTTCCAAAGACAGTTGTCGAAAGTTATCAAAGACGGCGTCTTTAAGGATTCCAAGTATGAGGCCCCGCAACAAAGGGTGTAGGTCAAAAACGGTGCAAACTGCAGGTCACATCTGAATACGCCTAACTGAATTTTCCGCAAAATGGAGCTTCCCCAAAGCTTGCTTAACTGGAAATTGCTAGAAAGCGGCATTAAAGCCTATCCGACTTCTTGTATGTAACGCTTACCTCTATGCATGCAACCTTATCCAATTTCAAAAAGCTTGAAGGCTTATAAGGTTTTCAAATTTTCAAACTCAATTTCGCGCTTGCTTCAAAAACATCACGAATATCCCTCACAGTCCCAGATGTCGTCCTATCCACCCGGCGGATCCATCCCGTCAATGGCCATTAGCATGCGCCAATCGACAGCTGGTGGCGAGGCGCTGCGAAACCTCATTTACGATTTTTAAATTACCATAAATGGCGCCAATATGTCTGTTCTGAAAGGGTTCATTTGTATTCTTTGCATTTTGAGTGCTTTCTGTGAGAACATTGCAGATTTTACCGAATATTTTGCCAAGTTACCAAGTTTTCGCCCTTTTACCTCATTTTTTGAATGAAGGTGGATTGATTACTCATGATCTTAGACAAATTTTTGAAATTATTTTTCATTCTTGGTTTTCATTTGTCTCTTTTTTCTCATATTTCCTTATTCATTCCTTCCCTACGATCTATTTTTCACTTTAGAATTCGTCCCTTCCTATATTTTGTATCTAACCTATTTTGTGTATCTTTATTTCTCTGCCTCCTTATTCTTTACATCTCCATCGTGTCTCTGTTCTTTTTTCCCTTCTCCATGTTTTAGTTTTAACCCTACTCTCTTTTTTGAAGTTTCTCATTTTCTACCTCTGCCTCTTTGGAGAGAATTTCGCTTCTTATGTATCTCTCCCCATCCTCTCTCTCTCTCTCTCTCTCTCTCTCTCTCTCTCTCTCACTCTCCCTCTCTCCATATCCCACTCTCCTTCTCTATCCCTCTCCCCTTATACTTCTTTATGTGCATCTCTCTCAGTCTCTCCTCATGTATCTATCTCCCTCTCCCCTTCTGTGTCTCTCTCCCTCTCTCCCTCTGTATCTTTTTTCCTCTGTGTCACTTCTCCTCTCCTTTGGTATCTCTCCCAGTCTCTCTTTGTATCTCCCCCTCTGTTCTTCTGTTCTTCTTTCCCTCACTCTCTCCTTCTGTGCCTTTTTCCAACTCCCCCTTTTTTCAATATCTCTCTCCCTCTCCTTCTATACCTTTTTCTATACCTCCTCTGTCTCTCTTAACCTCGCCCCTTCTTTCTTTCTTCCTCTTTCTCTCATCTTTGCGTTCTGTCTTTCTCATTTGCTCTTTCTCTATCACGGTTCTTTCCTCCGCCCTCTCTCTCTTTTCCTCTTTCTCTTTTTCTCCTCCCTCAATCTATTTTCTCTCCCTCTGTTCATTCTCTTAATTATTGTTCCCATTTCTGATTCCTACATTCCCTAACCTTCAACAATAATTTGGATTATAGCGCTTTGTATTCTTCTATTCATCTGTGTTGAGGGAGTCACTGCGTCAGGGGATCAGGTGACAAAGCAACAAAGGAGTTGACATTTTTAGTGAACTCAGATTGAAATCTAATTGAAAATAGGATTAGCGGGACTGATAATATGACTAGCTGTACGATGCCAAAGAATGTTAGAAAATATGTTTGTAAACATAAAAATCTCATAAAAATATTTATCACTTGTAATTTACATCTGCATCACATTAAAATATCACGAGATCACTTGCGGCCCTACATCATTCCAGCCTTCTGTAGATTCTTCTGTATAATCGTGTCGATCACACTCGAAATGACCAACTGCACCTGATTGGTGTCGGTGGCGCAAGTCTCGTGCATGTAGATCGTCTTCTTATCCGGGTACATATTCAAGTCTGCGAACTTGATTTTGATGAAAGCCACGGCTTCAGCGTAGTTCTGTCCCCCGTCGTAGTCAGGGAAGGCAGTGGTTATATTCACTCGCTGAATCTTCTCAGCGAACAGATCCTTCTTGTTCATGAAGAGAATAATAGCTGTGGAGTAGAAGTAGGTACTGTTGCAGATCGTGTTGAAAAGGGTCATCGACTCCAACATGCGGTTGGTGGTGTCATCTTCGTAGAGCACTTGGTCGTATTCGCTGATGGCCGTGATGAAAATGATGGCTTCGACGTTGTCGAAGTAGTGGATCCACTTTCGACGTTCGGATCGTTGGCCTCCCACGTCGAAAACTCTGAAAATTGGGTTTGAAAAACGACTGTTAGTTTTTCAAAATCTTCGTTGGAGCGGGTACGTAAAACTCGATATAGAAGTTCATGGGCCGCTATGCGGTCTTTTGTTTTTTTTTTTTGCGCGCGGCCTTGGGATAGATTGTGTTCGATAGCTCCCAATAAGCGAGGGCGGTCTCACGCTGCAATTTCGTAGCTTATTTTCAAGGTTGGCGCGGCCTTAGGATACACAGAGTTTGCCCGCTCTCATTTTGGTGGCGATCTCCGGCCGCTATGCGGTCTTTTGTTTTCAAGTTTTTGCGCGGCCTTCGTTTCGACTGGGTGTGACACATGTAATAGCTTTCTAAAGTGGCTAGGCAGTTTTCGGTTGTCAAGTTTAGCTAGGGTTTAAGGTGGGCAGTTTTTGACGGATCCCAATTTGTTGGAGCGGTCCCGGGCCGCAATGCCCCTTGTATTCAAGTTTAGCGAGGTCATGGTTTACTGCATTTGACCGCTCCCGATAGGGGCAAGCGGTCTCAGGCCGCTTTGCGGTCTTTTGTTTTCAAAATTAGGACGGCCTTAGCACTGGCACTTGGCGTGACCCTTCCAAAATGTGGGTGCGGTCTATTTTTTAAAGTTTGGCGCGGCCTCAGTTTGGACTGGGTGTGAATTGGCCCGTACGGCCGATAAAAACCGAAGTACGAAATTTGACATTTAAACAGTAAATTACAAGTTGTACGTACTTTTGCAAAAGTTGTACCGAGCTGGGGCGTAGCACGCGCCCTTAGGTTCGACAGAGTATGACCCACCCAAAATGTGGGAGCGGTCTAAGTTTATTTTCAAGTTTAGCGATGGCTTAGACTGTGTGTCGGTCGTAAAAGTCGGCCGATAAAACCGAAGCACGAAATTTGGTCTTTAAACTGTAAATTACTCAAGTTGTATCTAGGTTTGCAAAAGTTGGGCCGAGCCGGGGATCGATCCCGGGACCTCTCGCACCCTAAGCGAGAATCATACCACTAGACCACTCGGCCACGTGAAGTGCGTACGCAACGTTTGGAGACATTCCGATATCGCCGTAGGCTAATTTCCAGTTTTCTGCGCAGTTTTCCGTTATTGTCTTCGGCGGCGCCGAAAACAGGGTACAGCGCGTTCGTGGTGTAATGGTTGGCATGGATGCCTTCCAAGCATTCGACGGGGGTTCGATTCCCCCCGAACGCATAACTTTTTTGCCCCCCTCTGATTCACACCAACTAGCTACTTGACTTGCGAATTTCAAATTTTTGTTTTACGCGCTTCAAACCTGATCGCTTAACCATCCCCTGTACATAGGCTGCCGTTCCGGAGCCTTTTCCCGGTCCCCGGTCGAAAACAATCAGCGCCTTCGAGAGCCAAGTTTTCGGAAAGTCGCACGCCCTCGGTTCGCCGGAGCGTTCCAGAAGGCACGTGTCTTGGCACGACGATGACGTCATCGCCGAAAGAGTACTTTGGACGTACTTTTCTCACCCATGACTGTACACAAAGAACAGCGCTGCAGACATGCTTTGAAAATTGCCATTTCACGGAATGATTATAGCGCAAATCAAGCGAAAATAGTTAATTAGAAAAGTACCCAATACTTTACGAAAATTTACGGGAATCGAACCCCCGTCGAATGCTTGGAAGGCATCCAGGCTAACCATTACACCACGAACGCGCTGTATGCTAATCTTCGCGCCGTGACGACTATTGCGGGTGCCCGCGCAGAAAACTGGAAATTAGCTTACGCCAAAATCGGAATGTCTCCAAACGTTGCCTAAGTGTTTCACGTGGCCGAGTGGTCTAGTGGTATGATTCTCGCTTAGGGTGCGAGAGGTCCCGGGATCGATCCCCGGCTCGGCCCAAACTTTTGCTCATCTTGGAGTCGCGCTCGGATTACGAGTTTGCGGATGGGGAAGTTTTACAGAAACAAAATACTGAAAACCAAAACCAACCTAAAGTCGAGATCCTTAATCTTGAATTTGACTTCCACAACACCCGTAGTAGCCACCCTGGAGAAGAGGATATCCTGTTGTGACGGCCTGTAGCCAGCTTCGGCGATCCGGGAGACAGAGTCCAGAAAACTGAAATAGAAACCTGTTTGTATGTTTTATACGGTTATTTCCAATTCTCAATAGTTTAACAACAAAAAATTTCGTTTTAAAGCCGCGCACAGGCCTACAGACAGTTTACATTTTTCGGTTAAATGTGAAATTTCTGATTCAACTTGAAACTAGCTCAACGAAAACTTTGTAACTTGGGTCAAATTATCTTGACTGAGTATTTAATGCTTTTTGCCACTAAATTTGGAATCGAATGATGTACCAAAAAGCGGTCTTTTTGGTACATCATTCGTAGTATACCCTTTTGTAGCATACTATTTTGATGCAATAATGGATAATTCGAATATGAACATCAGAATAATATCACTAATTTCAAAAACCGCCGAAGTAGAGTTAGCGGGCACTATATACTCGGCGTCAGAAGCGGCGTCCGAAGAGGCGCGCACGGGCGCGCGGGGAGCATAATAAATCGATAAATCAGAAATCGCCCTTAACTGAACAAATTTTTATAAAAACGTGTTTGAAAGCATTTTGGTTGATTTTCAAGAGATTTTCGAAGACCGACCCTTTCACGCTGGTATTTACCTAACTTAACGGCCAAAAACTTCCTCCACAAGAAAGTCACTTTAACTGAGTTTTCGATAAAAACGCAAATGTTCACTTATTATAGGTTCAAAACCCACTGTTTCGCTGAATCTGTGAGCTGAAACTCGCTCCTCATCTCGTAAGCCTTCTTCACAACCGGGTCTTCCCACAACGTTTCGATGGCCTTGGCCACTTCTTCTGTTAGAGCCTGTTGTTCATCTCCAGCCTCCTGGACTCGGTAGATAGCCTGCTTCAGTTGTTCCTGTTCCGGTGTGCTCAGAGGGATATAAAGGATGTTGTCCATTGCTTGGAGAATTGTGCACATTGATCCCACGGTGTTGCCATAGATGATAGCTTTCTTTTCATTAATTTCTTCCTCTGTGAAGCCACTGCTGTGAAGAATTCTAAAACAAGAATATTTGTGACGGTTCTTTGTATAACTGAAATAGTTTTGAAACGGCCTGTAGTGTTTGCAAAAGTTGGGCCGAGCCGGGGATCGATCCCGGGACCTCTCGCACCCTAAGCGAGAATCACACCACTAGACCACTCGGCCACGTGAAGAGCGTGCGCAACGTTAGCAGACATTCCGATTTCTGCGTAGGCTGATTTCCAGTTTTCTGCGTAGTGCGCCCGGTAAAGTCTTCGCGGCGCGGTGATTAGCATCCAGGGCGTTCGTGGTGTAATGGTTAGCATGGATGCCTTCCAAGCATTCGACGGGGGTTCGATTCCCCCCGAACGCAGAACGTTTTTGCTTCATAGAAATAAGTTTTCCGACTGAAATTACCCCTTTGTCTCGACTTTGAAATGCAAGTATCTCTGCCTGAATGCCCTCTGTGGGCTTTGTAGCTACAAATCGTTAAATTAATAAAAGTCAGATTACAATCCCTGTCTCAAACGCTCCTACGTCAATGCCCCGCACAATTTTCCAAGGAAAAAGACCTATGTAATTTCGGTTGGAATCGATCAGCAAAACATTGTAATCAAAGGATACAGTGCAATTGCTTGCTGTTTATCACGTTCTAGGTTGGAAAGAACAAAACATCAGTGCTTTGGAGGTGGAACAGCATTTCCGGGTTAGATGAAAAGAGCAATAAATGCAAAAACAATAGTTAAAGCTTTATTTTTTTTTTTGCATAATTTGAATCTCTAGAATGTCTATTGATCTCCTACATAACCATTCATTTATAACTTCCGGCTATATACATTCCATAAGAACGTAATTAACTGATGATTGGTCGATACGTTTTTAAAGTATTAAAACCTTCGAAAACAACAAAGTTTTCTGATTTGTGCTACAAACAACGAAAATTGTTTCTAGAAAATAACAGGCAAACTCTTACTCAAACAATAGAGAAAAATTTGCTGATTCAAAAAGAGTTAAGACAATGGGTTGCCGAATAGCCGTTTTCGAGTTATTACGCTCCAAAGTGACAAAAACGGGTTAAAAAAACAATTTCACCCTACATCTCCCAGGGAACGCAATTTTTTCTTACAAAAAATCACGCGCGTAAACACAGGGCAAAACAAAATAAAGAATATGCCTAATACTCTTTCTTATGATTTGCAGTACTTATATAAGTTTTGTACGCTCATAAAAATTGGAACCTTGACGTTTTTTGCCATTTTAGCAGTTTTAATTAAAATTTTAAATTTCCGGTGTATTTTAGTAAAACTGTGGAATTTAAGCGTTAAACGCAGGACATACTAAGCGGAAGAAAGATTTGTACCGATGAATTCAATTATTCACTGGAATAAGACCTCTCCTAAAATTTCTTTCCTTTTTAAGCCCACAAATTGTCGCTAAAATTAATCTCCGCTGGGATGGCAAAAAAAATGCGGGTAAACGCAGGGCGCGTCAAACGGAATTAGCATAAAAATAGCTTTCAGACGGTTTTCGAAGGTGCCGCATTAACTGAACTAACTTTGGTGCCATTGTTTTGCTGTGCATAGTAAAAAAGTTTTTTGATTATGTGGTTTCGCTTGTACATTTCCTGTAAATTACACAGAAGGCGGATAGCGCGTTTCGAGCATTTCAGTCGTTGTCAACCAGTTTTCTATCGTTTCGACGAAAATGTCCTGCTCCAATAAAACTTGAGAGTCATTTTGCATATGAGTGAAATCGTGATTTTTCATTTTATTTTTATTTTTATTTCAAAAAAAACTCACTGCATCTGCTTCAAAACAGTCGATTTTCCACATTCTCCAGCTCCGAGCAAAAGAAGTTTCACAATGCTGCTGGTGACCCTCTTTTCATCCTTCAAAGCCTTCTCGATCTCCTTATTCCTCGCGGCGGCGTCCGGATCTTCCTGACTCTGGCACGAGCCCATTTCCGGTTCTTTTCCTAATCGATAATCCCTTCCTAAAGCGAATCTTTCAATTTTGTAACTTCCGTACAAATCGAAGAAAAAAGGAGGAAAGGAAATTAGGAGTAGATTGTTTGCCGTAAGATCCCGGCCAATTAGAGGTAATTCAATGACATACTCGAGAGTCACATACACACCCACTTTTTCTGGATCAAAGGAAGGGGGAACTTTTAAAGGACTGGGAAGGGTGTAGGCACTGAATTTATGTTGTAAAAAGAGTGCATTAGTAATGAAAAGCTAATTTTAAGACCAGGGAGCGGGATAATCCTTGTTCACAAGTTCCAGCTCAAAGAGAAACAATAAGATTAACTAAACACTTCCTTGGGAAAAATTAGACAAAAAGCAAAAAATATGCTCCCGGTGAGGATCGAACTCACGACCTTCAGATTATGAGACTGACGCGCTGCCTACTGCGCTACGGAAGCGACAAACCAGGTGGCGCTTGGGCGCGCTATCAGCCACGCACAAGGGTATGCGCCAGGCGCACAAAGGAATGCCGCCGTCAGCTGACCCGATTCAATTAATTTTTGCTAAACCAACAAAACGCAATGTGCGTAAGCACATAAAACGGAAATAAAGGAATGTGCTTAAAGGACTGCGTCGAAATGGCGCCCCCTATTGTCACGGCAACGCCCACTTGCCTCTCTGGCTTTTGTTAAATTGTGAGTTGATTTCCCACGGGTTTCGACACAGTAAAATGAACAAGTCTGAAAAATCTGCTTGTTATTAAGAAAATGAAATGAAATAGAATCTCCCATGGAGACAGAAAGTTCTTGCTCATTGGGTATCCCAAACACGTAGGTGTGTCGGATGCGAATGAGTCATCGTAACAAGATTTATATAGTAAGCGACATGAATGATGTGGGAAATAAAGTCAAGATGTGATTCAGAACTAAAGTTTTTACATTTTATGTATTTTATAATGAAAACACGGGATTAAAAGATTAGAGTGGATAAATCTTATTATTTGAGTACAAGGAAAGCACAGGGTTGATAGTTTTAAGATAAATGTTACTTTCTCCCTCATTTTTATAAGCAACGTCACTTTTTGGGTTATATTAGCATAAAAGCAAAAGAATTGCTCCCGGTGAGGATCGAACTCACGACCTTCAGATTATGAGACTGACGCGCTGCCTACTGCGCTACGGAAGCCACGTGCGGACGCACACTCGGGCGCCCAACGTACTTTCCACTCACATGTTGCGGAAATCCTTTTTCAAGCTAAAATAAAGTAAACTTTTGAGCAATAATGTTGTACTCTTTAGAAAATCCGGTTTTTAATACTAAAAATTGATCTCAAAGATCAGCATCCCACATTTCTCACGCACTCGATAATTGAAACATTCCAAAGTTCAAGTTAGGAAAATGTTAATTTTGTATTAATTAAAAAGTTCACAAAGTTGCTGAAAATGAACTTTTCAATCTGAGATAATGAACTACTAGTAAAGGGCGTTCCCAGGAAGGTGTAGGATAAAATTCGTACTTTACAATTCAGGCGTAATGTTTCGAAAATTCTCACTGATCTTCGGATAGACTTTAAGAAAGGTCACAGGGTGTAATTCGGAAAATGTTGCCTAAAAATCATTTTTTTTGGTTTTCCTGGGCGTAATTTGGAAATCGTCGTCAACAATTCACTCTTTTTTGATGCCCTATTGACATCGTTGGTTTTTATGCTGTATTTTCTGCGATTTCTGGATGATCTAATGATAATGTGAAAAACACAGGGTGTAATTTGAAAAGTGTCGCTTAAAAGTCATATTAGGTACACTATTGACACATTGGTTTTAGGGCAATATTAACATCCTAGTTTTATGTGCACTATTGACACCGTTAACGTAATTTGGAACCCCGTTGTCAAAATTTCGTTTTTGCTGTTTATGGCGGGAATCACAGGATTTCTAAATCAGTTGTGGAAGAGCTTAAAAAACTAATTGTTTATCCCAACAATAACCCCAAAAATAGACGTTTATCCGGTAATTTGGCTTTCAAGGACAGACTGAAACGAGAAATCTAGGAAGGAAGTGGTAATTCCAGGACATTACACGTGTCGCGCTGGAAACGGGCGAAAATTGCATTTACCCAGCTCGACGTAGACGAGAGATATTGAAAAAAGTGTTCCCGTGGCGGTGGCGTAAACAATGTAATGAACAGGGTGGGAGTTTTCAGATGGTTTGCGACAGTGGTATTGATTTTTTGATGGGTTACGGTAGTTACAGTACTTTGAACCATTGAAAAATTCTAATTTAAACTATTTTTATTTTAACATCCGATCCCTTATAATAAAACGCTACCGTGTGTGGTTGTGTGTGTAGTGTATCACCCCGCCTTTCCTATAGGGGGAGGGTGAGATCGGCCGGTCTTCCTTTCTTTTCCTTTCTCTCCCGTCCGTTACGTGATTTACGTCGCTAATGAACTGCTCATTTGCTTCCACTCTTGCTCTTTCCCTCCCTCCGACCGGTCAGTTCTCCCCTCTCCACCGCCTCTCTCTATCTGTCTCTGTCACTCTCTATCCTTCTCTGTCTCTATTTCTCTCTCTCTCTCTCTCTCTCTCTCTCTCTCTCTCTCTCTCTGTAATTGACTGTCTTTCTATCTGCCTCTCTCTATTTTACTCTGTCGCTATCTTTCTCTTTCTCTCTATGTATCTATCTCTCTCTTTCACTATGTGTGTATATGTCTTTGTCCGTGTTTGTGTCTGTGTCTCTCAGTCTATCTTTCTCTATCTCTCTGTCACTGTGTCTCTGTATCTCATTTTGACTCTGTGCCTCTCTTTCTCTGTCTCTCTGTTTCTCTGTCTGTCTTTCTGTCTCTATGTCTTTCTCTCTCTTTCTCTGTATATCTTCTCTCTGTCTGTTTTTAGTCACTCAGTTAGACGGCCTTCGACCGAATAATTTTGGGGGCTTCGGCCGCTCAGTTTAATGGTCTTAGGTCGTTTCACGGCCTTCGGCCGCTTTGATGGCCTGCGGCCGAAAAAATTGGAGGCCTTCGACCGCTCAGTTACACGACCTGCGGCCGAACAAATTTACGACTTTCGGCCTCTCAATAAGCCGGCCTGCGGCCGAACAGTCAAGCGGCCTTCGGCCTCTCAGTAAGCCGGCCTGCGGCCGAATAATTTTGGGGTCTTTGGTCGCTCAGTTAAACGACCTTTGGCCGCTCCGTTAGCCGTATGCTTTCACGGCCTTCTGCTGCAAATATAACTTGCTTAATTCAGGATTGATTGAAGTAAATATGGACGGACCCCCACACAACCAGGAGCGTTAGCGCGGCCTTGGCCGCGCTTACGCTCCTGGTAATTAAAAAATTGCCAAACCCGTTAAATTTGAGAGCACGCAAAAGACAGACCCCACTTTTTTGGGTTAACGCTTGGAAAATTTGACGGCAATACACCAATTTATCATGTTCTTTGTTTTGAAATCAGGTTCAAGCTAATAACTTCATGTTGGGACGTTCAGCGCTCTCTCAGTCAATTAGAATGAAATTCGGCTCATTTGCATGCCTTGAAAATGACGGACACGCAGGGCATACTGCCCATCTACTAATCTGTAGACGGAGACCCGTTTTTGACGACTTTGAACCGTATTTTCTTGAAAACGGTAATTTTTCGACCCATAGTCATATATATATTTTCATGATCAGCGAATTTTTCTCTCTTTATTCAGCCAAAGTTGTAGAACCCGCCTGACTGTCCCTTTTAAAAAAACGCCGCTTGTCGGCGGAAAACCGCTACGCGACCGCGCCGCTTGATTTTGTTTTATCTTATAAAGTTATAACTTTTTCTAGCTGTGAAAGTAAATGTTTCTCAAAATGTTGCCAACCCTTAAAGTTGTAAAAAATGAAAAAATAAAACTTAAACAAAAATAGTTTTTCTCCATCAGGCTTTTGTTTGAAAGTTCACAAGCTGCAGTTTAAAAACAAAATATACATATTATATTTGTAAATTCTGCTTAATATAGATTTTAAATTGTTTATTTTTTCTGAAAATCTCCCCCTTCGCATTTATACTTTCCATCTCCAATCTGTTGTTTTGAAATAATTCTCAAGTTCAAATTGGAAAAAGATTTCCAGGAATGAAACTGACTTTTTCCCTTCAAACACTGTGTCACCTCGCCTCGTCATTTTCTCATCACTATTCCTATTTCCCAATCAAGGATAACAAATTCAAAGGATTGAGAAAAAACTTTTTCAAAGAGGAAAAAACGTTTTCAAGCAATTATTTGCGTTTTATATCGATAAATAGTTTTTTAGATATAACATAGTTGTAAAATCCAATTCCCAAAATTAGCTTTCAGTCGAGAAAACGTTTTTGAATTTGACTTCAGCATAAGCTTTTTTCATGTCAACTACAACAAGAGCATTTGGAACCAATGAAGGAAAAACCACTGATGCTGGTCAGGGCCAAGAAAATTTGAGAGTGTTGTTTTGAAAAGCTTTTTAATGTAACTATTTTAAAAATCAAGTTGTTGCAAAACGTAGTTCAAAAAATGTAGGAGGTTTCGAACAACCCTTTATAAAGTTTGTAGGATGTTCATGGCCGAGTGGCTAACAGGTTAGACTGGCAATCCGAAGTCAGCCCAGTTCGATCCCCCCTAGACAAAAGTTTTTTGCCTTAATGTTTTCCGTAAATGTTATTCTACAGACACAATTCAATTTTTTTTCTAAACCCCTTGTTCAAAATAGAAAAATTTTTACCCCGAGCTGCGGGCCGGTCCGAAATTTTCCTGAGATGCCTAACTATCATTCAGTCTCGGGATCGCCTCCCGAGACTGAATGATATGGTTTGTTTCCGAAAAACGGAACACGATTTGGCCAATTCTTAAAGGACTGCGGTCATTGCATCCCAACGCTAATCGTTTAATTGTCTGCGCACTCCTCTTTTACAGTGCTCTTTCGCTGTTTAAATGCATATTCACTTCAATGTTTCAAATCGTTAGTGGTTAAATATGAGTGGGAGTCAAGATCGGTGAAAAGTCGGCGATCTTCCATTGGAAATAGACTATAGTTAGGCCATGGTCATCGTTGACTTTGATGATAGTGTGCCTGAAGACATTTCTTTTAACCATTAAAAGTTATAATGAATTGGCAAAACTAGTACACGGGTTTGAACAGTCATCTCATAAACTTATACTTTAAGAGATGAATCAATAAAAAAATCAGCTAAGAGACCGGTAAAACAAAAGAATCATCTTGTCCTGGGTGATAAAAAGTTCAAATGTGAGGTTGAGAACTTCTTTATTCACCTATGATGCTTTGAGGCCTCAATGGGATCAAAGTAACAAAAGAAACTCAATACTTTCTAGGAGCTACTCACTTCCTTTTTGAGCTAAAGTAACAGAAATCCTGCTTTCCGGAAGTTTCGAGAACCGGTGTGGAAGTAATAAATCAGAACGGAGAAACAAACACCGTGCGTATCCGGCAAAGGAATTGGATTGTGGCAGGGCACACGCGAACAGGGCCGGTGGATTGTAGTTGCACTTCCCGCACTGATTCCGAGAACACCAAGTAGAGGAGAGATATAGAGTTTTCAGTAAGAGAAGAGAGAGAAATGAGGATTTCACAGCCATTCACCGTCTCAAACAACTCACTTATTGCCTGATGCCTGAGGGGGATTGGAGTAATGGAAATGGGCGGCGAGAGAAGGTCACGCTCTCACGTGCTTGCGATTAGTGTACGCTGTTTGATCGGTGATTATCTATCTCTTTCTCTCTCTCTTTATAGATGCGGCCAAAATGAAATCATATGCTAATTGCGAAAATTTGCAAATCATGCTCTGTCGTCTACTGATAAGACTACGAAAGTCAACAGAGGATCACTGGAATATTCTAATTTTATTGGCATGATTCCAATTTGTCGACAGCTATACCTATCTTTACCTTTCTCTCTATCTCTTTGAGTCTCTCTCTCTCTCTCTCTCTCTCTATAGCTGTAGCCAAATCGGCATCCTGCCAAAATGGGCTTAATGCAGCAATCGCGCGATGCGCAGGCGGGAAAGTGTGAAAGTGGCCGAGACGCAGAGAAATTGCGGCTCTTTTCCAAATATGCTTGTTTGGCGAAAGCTATATATCTCTTTGTCTCTTTCTGTCTCTTTGTTTATCTCTGTCCCTCCCTCCTTCTCCCTCTCCCCCTCTCTCTCTCTCTCTCTCTCTCTCTCTCTCTCTCTCTATTTGAACTCTCTCTCGCCGTCGCCTTTTGTGTCTTTCTAGGTATCGAGATCAAATTTTCTGCATTTACTATATTTTTTTTCTATCTTTCATTATAGTTGATTATTTCCAACAATTATCAAAATCTTTGTTTGTAATTCAAAATACCCTTCATCGATTTTGGTCTGAATGCAATTTTCTTTCTTTTTTAAAGCACTTTTGCATTGATTTGGAAGTTCTTGATCGATAAAAAATATGAGAGCTTTCCAAAGTTTTCAAGAACACTTTAGGGGTCCATGACATGTTTAGATTGAAAAAAAGATCAGTCATAAATAATTGCTTTTGAAAGAAAAAAAAAGAAAAAAAAACCATTTATGCGTGTTTTTTAGTTCAGCAAATTTCCATAAATATCTATCGTAAAATGCAAACCAATTTAAGCCACATTATATCCTGATATAGGAGAATACAGAAAAAATCAAGCAAAAAATGGGGGAAAATAAAACATCTAGAAAAAAGTTTTGGCAAATATAGAGTGCCTCTCAACTCATAAAAAACTGAGTTTTTCATACTTGTAATTTGGTGTTTTTAGCCACTAAAACTGTTGTACTAAATTTTACTTTTTCATTGTTTTCATTTTCTCCCTTGAATTTAAGTTTAAAAATATAAATAAACAAAAGTTAATTAACCTTTAAGTATAAAAAAAATTTAACGTGTTACTTTAAAAAAATAGTCTGTATTCTTCTAGCAGCAGGGAAATTTACAGTGAGCCTGGATAAAAAAACAGCAATGGTCCCAAAATTTTCCAATTCATTTGTTTATTTATTTCATATGCAATGTTTTTTTTTCCATAAAACATTTGGGTTTTGGGTAATCTTCAAATTCCAACGAAGTGACGAGAATGATTTTTTTTCTAATAAACAAACTGTGAAAAACGAAAAAAAATATATGCATTTTTAGTCAAAAATTATTAAAATCCAAATCTGAAAAAAAGTTATTTATTATTATTTTGTCGTAAAACTAAGAATAAGACAATTTTTAAAAACTCAGCTTAAAATTAAAAACTCAGCTTAAAATTAAAAACTCGGCTTAAAATTTTTAAAAACTCAGCTTGTTTTTAAAAACTCAGCTTAAAAAACGATTGATTGTTTGCATTTGTCTGTTTTGAAATTTTTTGTAGCATCACTACATTAGAATTTTCATTTTCTCCTTTTTTGCTACATTTCAAATTTAAATTAAATAAATGAATAACGAACATAAAATTGAACTTGTAACTTAAAAGTTTTCTTCTAACAGCAGGGAAAACAGTTGGTTTGGATAAAAACGTTTTTCCCGAAAATTCCCAAATTCCAAAAATCCCCAAATTCACCTGTTTTTTTCGTATACAACTTTTTCCATAAAACATTTGGGTTTGGGAAAAATTAACTTTACAACAAAGCAACAAGTATGGTTTCTTTCTAAAAAAAACTAACTGTGAAAATCTATATGCATTTTTAGACAAATATTATTAACATCAAAATCTAAAAAAAAAGTTGTTTATTATTATTTTGTCGTAAAACTAAAAATAAGACAATAAGACAGAGAAAACATTCGATGCAAAATGTTTTTTACTTTCTTTCAAGCAAATGTTGTTAACTACACAATACGTAAAGCTGACGTAATATTGAGCTTGTAGTATGGTTCTCATGAGAATAACGAGATTATTAAACAGATTAGTCAACAACAATCCGCACTACGATTTAGAAACCAGAGTGAAGCATTAACTTTCAAATACTTCTGATTCAAAATGAGAAAACTGCAGGAAAAAACTAACGAACACATTTAAAAAGTGCAGTCTGGCCACATTTACGACAATTTCTTGAAACAAATTCAATTCCACTTGAGAAAATGAGTGTTTTGCACTTTTTGCCGTCAAATGGTCTTAATTGGAATGATTTTTAAGGTGGTTTTTTCAAGTGATGATTTTAAAGATGAATAATCATGAAAACGAGATCTTTATGTGTAAAAGGACGAAAAAATTTCCAAATTATGCTGAAAAAAACCCGTTTATTGCATAAGACGCGATTTTTATAAGTCTCGAGACATGAGTGGCACAAGAATTTTTTTTCTTCGGATTTGCCTTATACTGAGAAATTAACTTAAGTATGACCCAAATTAACGGTTGAAATCGTTTTTTGCTTGTTCGGGTTACTGTAGCCCAGGCTAGCAATGTCATACCTGCTTCTCTATATCTCGCTTCAACGTGAACCTTTTTAAAAACGGTCAATTAAAAAAATTAAATACTTATGTTTCAAAAATGTTTATAATTGAAGTATAAGCAAACTTTTCATGTTATGAAAAGTGGGCGGAAGGCATGAAAAACGACTTTTTCGGCCTGTTTTTCAATTTAACCACTATGTAAGTTGTTATGTAGAGAATACAAGGTTCTTTAGCAGCAGTTGGTTAGAAACGTGTTTTCAAGAGTAGTTAAAATAAGTAAAATGTAATGGCGATACAACACGAACGTCCAACGAGCGCTAAGACTTGTAGGAGTAGGCGAAATCCGCGCGCGGCGTGGTTCCAGCGCCCTAGTCCTAGAAAAACGCACCTTTAATACGTTTTTTCAGGAAAAAATGTGTCCTAAAAATTTTGGTGTCTTAAGATAAAATGTAGCAAAAAATGTGTAGAATCGAATGACAAAGGTTTTTAAAGGCACTTTTGCGTTATTTCCTATGTCGCAACCACAATAGTTCTAGCTCGAGTGTTAAACAAATTGCGTCTTAATCGTTTTCCCAAACGACAGATGCGTACAAAACAATACGTATGCTCTTGGCAAAAATGGTTAATTCCTATAAAATAAGTTTTTTATGATTTTCTAATGTGCCATGGATAAAAAAGTGGGTAATTTAGAGCATCCATTTTCTGATCGCAAGTTTTAGCGATGTTTTAAAAACGCACTCGCGTTCAGGCTAAATGACACAACAATCAGCTTTTGCCGACTAGAAGAAAAGATCGCGAAAAAGTCTTTTTTATTAAGTGAATGCTCGCTTTCAAATTTAGAGAGCATTTTTTTGCCTAAATTTTTACCTAAGCCATACAGAACTTTGTAACCCAAACATATAGAAATATGTAATAGTTCTATAAAAATCAGATGTTTTCTAATAAAAATGAAAAAAAATGTAATAAGAAAAAACCCTATCGAACTGGCATACCGTCGTTGAGGGCATTCCCATGCGTATTTCCAATCAACCCTCCCATTGTGGACCCGTTGCTATGTAATTTCTAAGCGCATTCCGCTCAAGGAAAACCGATGTGAGGGGTGAAATTTCAAGTGAAAAGGCAGCGAAATCACAAAAGGGAGTAATTTTAAGAACGGAAGGTTATTCGAACACCTCCGCTGACTGGGCGGGGGAAATGGCGTTAATTGACGTTTTTGGATTCCCAGGGGTGGAAAGGTGCAAAGGGAGCACCGGTTATAAATAAAGGTGGAAAAATCAAAGATGACATGGGTGTAGGTGGAAATTTGACATTGAAATCAAGTTTTAAATTTTAAACACGAGATTCAAAACATTTTAAAAATTAATTTATAAAAGCAACGTTGATGAACTTTTGGAGATTTAATAGGAAAGCAAGGCGCGTAGACACAGTGCATGACACTTGTATAATTAATGAAACAGTTTTTTTGGCTAAATTTTCGTATTAAATGCAAACATATAACTTTTTGTGGAACATTTCAATAATTTCAAATGTTTTCGAAGCCGATTTGTAACTTGAGCAATTTTTTGGAGATCTGCAAGGCGCATAAACACAGTGCATATTACTTGTAATGCTTGGAAAAAGTTTTGTGAATTTGCGAAACTGTGCCAAAATTTTCGTGTTAACACGTAATAACACTTTTTTCAATGAAGTTGGATACTCTGAAGAAATGCTGGACTTGAAAAACTTTTTCGGGGTTATGTGAGGCTCGTAAACACAGTGCATGTATCTTGAAATGCTTGATAAAAAAAAAGGGGTCCTGCTAAATTTTCTGGATAACACACAAAATTTTCATGTTTTAATGGGACTTGCGAAAAAAGGAATTTGAGAAATTTCTTGGGATCTTTTCAGATCAATCCAAAATTCGATTTATGTTGAGATTTTTTTTTATAAAGAATGAGCCTCCTTTGCATCTGAAAAGTTCTGACTTCGAAAACTTTCATTATGGTCCCATCAAAAGTTTTTTTTGATTTATGTTTTTCGTGGAGAAACCTACATCCAACGGACAATAGGATTTCAAGTAATTGGTCCTGCAACGAAAGGTGTTGGTCCCAAATGGCACGAACAGCAGGACTCGAGTGTTTAACTGGGAGTCAGAAGAGCTGATAGCCAAAAGTGTGAGTTGATTGCCACATAGTCCGAGAGAGGGGGACTGCTTCGCGCCAGAGCTGTTCGCGGCCGCACTTTGAACCGAGCTTCGCGCACTAATCTACGTAAGGCCGCGAGGGAGACCAGACGCGGCCGAAGGCCATTTTTCTGAGCCGCAAAGCGACCCATAGGTAGTCAAAGGCCGCCGACTCCAAAAGGCAAAGACCAGCGAAGACTATGTCGTATGATTTTGAGCTTCCACGTTTGAAAAAAACTTGGCAGCGAAATCGGACATTAGGTGTACCTGTTACAATAAGTGAGTAAATTGAGATTGTTCGAATCTCGTGACAACTATACTTCTAACTAGTTCATATCCAACCCCATAACTACAGCTAACAAGAAATTGCTGGTTTTCTCACACTGCGGGGTAGTATTAGACACGAAACAATACAAACAGGGGAATTGACTGAATAATTTAATTTGTAGTGTGAAGAACGAACACGCGAGGCAGGGCATTGTATAGTGAGATTAGGTGAGAGATATGGCTAGTGAATGGGGGACATGTTCAGCCCTCGTTCAGTATAACAGTACTCTGACCAAGGTGCTTGAAGCTCTTACTTTATGTAAGAACTGCTGAAATAATGTTTTGAAACCAGGGTTTTCAGCGCTTTTATTCATTTTTTTTTTTTATAAATTTGTGTCAAAGGTGACCTATTTTGCTTCAGAAAAAAACAACAGCATATTTTCAATTATGGGGTTAAACTTTTTTTTTATAAATTGTTGATAGCTCTGATGTGTAGGCGGGGTTAACAAGGATCTGTTTTCGGATTTAAAAAAAATAGATTTTTCCTGTTATATTATTTCGCTATTTAATGTATTTATTTTTGTTTCGGAATTTAAATTTAAATTTTGTAATTAGATTATTTCTTGCAAAAAATGTTTTTTTAAGAACTTGTTTCTGTAACACGCGACATATAGACATTTAATAAGACAAAATGCTAAAAATTGTGCTTGTCATTTTCTAGTTAGGACATAGTACATAAATTTTAAACAAGCTTCCAAAAGTCTAGACCAATGCGATTTCCCTAAAACGATTCATAAATATCAAAAATTTTCGTATTAATCGCAGTTAATATTTTATGTTTTGTGATTTTGTATAGAGCGAATGCAAGGTTAGAAAAACTTTGATTAATGCAAATCGCATTTCTGACCTAACAATAGAAGCAGTCAAACCAGCCGTCACTAGGTAGGTTATGAGCAGAGCTGAATAGAGATAAATCTGTATTTTATGAAAATGTATATGACTAAAGTCGCAAAAAGATTGTTTTTGAGATATAACGCTTCAAACCCCCCGAAAATGTACGTCTTGCAGGTCCTGCGTACTTGAAAAAAACATGGAAATTTAATGCTACCTTATCCGTGCGAAAATGTTATGAAGTGTCCCCTGACTGTCCCTACAACCAAAAAGCCCAGCCTAAAGTTTCCAACTGCGAGAGGCGTAAACAGAGTGCACGGCACTTGTAAAAAGCCGTATCTTGGCAGATTTTCTGGATAATGCCGAGCGTTAAGTATGGAAAAATCACTTTTCGCTAATTTTGATAGGAAAATTTCATAAGTCAAATGGAAAGTTATGACATTTGTCAAAGTGTCAAAATCCTTCTCATCATAAGACATTCCAATAGAAAAACCAATTTCTAGCTTTGCAGTTCGAGTTCATACTACAATTTCAAGAAATTCGTACAATTCTCACTTCTCCGATTCCCGAAAGAAGCGCGTGATCGCTTTGCCCTGGGCAAAGGCAGCTGATTGGCATGGAGAACAGAGGGAAAATGCCGGGTTCTGTCCTGGGAAGGGGGCGGCGGCTCACAACACGGTAGCAAAGTGAGAAAGGGATAATTAGTCTCCATGCGAAGTGAGGGAGTGAGAGAGAGTGGGAGAGGAGAGGCGAAATGAGTCGAATTGAGGGGTGGGGATTACCTATAGCTCTTCCGGTCGACGACTCGAATCGATGTGATAACACACGGAGAAAGAGGGGAGGAGGAGGCGCCCAGGCAACCGGGGATCTCAGCGGCGACCTTTCAGGGCGATTTTACGCACGAGCCCACACAAGCACGTGAGGATTGGGCAGACGCGGTAGAGATTCGCAGAAACATCACTGATCTAGACATTAGCTTATGGCTAGGTTGAAATTTGTGGTTTGGCATCGGAAACTAGACGCGAAAGTGCACCGTTTCCGACATGAGAACATCGACAACACTAACTAACTACTAATTGGAGAGGAACAGGTTTAATGTCATAAGAAAAAAAAGAAGAAAAATACGGAAGAGTGAGTAAGAGGTAAATAGAAAAATAGAGAGAAACAAAGATAGATAGTACGAGAGATGGGCAGAGAGCATAAGGAAAATAGGCACACTGAATGTGACAACATCAAAGAACAGACTATATCACACGGCTTTTTTCTGTCTCTTCCGTTGCTCATCTGATGTTCTGTTATAATTTCCCCTTCCCGCCATGTCTTTATCTTCTATTTCCACGTTGCTTTTGCATTGTTTATATTTTGTTAGGTGTTACGTCCCGCTTTCGGCGGTCCTCACTCTTGGATCCTCGCGGCCTTTGGTTGTTCGTCGAATGCTTTGCCCCGAATGGGCTTTAGGCGGCCTGCGGCCGCATACAGACACGGCCTTCGGTCACTCAGTTAACCGGAATTCGGCCGCACACGTGTTTGCAGTGCATCCGGCCGAGGCAGGAACCGGTTCCGCATATAATTTAGCAAATTCTGCCACACACACACACACATACACACACAAATATCGTCTTTTCAACAATCACACACACGTTGTCCTAATTTTGGTGGCTTTTCCTTAGGCAAGGCAACGAATGAGAAAAAGTGGTGGAAATGGCCTGTTTTCACGTAGTTGAGGTCCACATATATTTTACGTCAACCTCATTTAACTCGATATAAACTTTGGGTTTCCTCGTTCTTATTTTTTCTCTTTACATGCACGCAAATAAAGCTCAGGTTTAAAACTAAACATGTTGCTAACGATAAGATAGCGTAAGATTGGAAAATCCAAATCAGGGCCAACGCAAGAGCTTTTTAACTGATTGATAAATGGAATGAAAAGTCGCCTTTCATATTTATTGCGGATATTTCTTCGACTGTGTCTTCATTTCAGTTCATCAATAACGATTTCCGTAATTTGAAAAAAAAAGTGTCCAAATTTCTTGAGATTTTCGACTATTCACAAATACATTAGTTCAACAAGAAAAGACTAAGAAAAAAGACGCAAAATCAACAGTATCAAAACTGGAGCAGACTGAATTTTAAAAAAAAAACCAATACAGCTAAAAGTATAAAAAATAGCTTAAAACAAGCAATGAGATGCAATGAGTAGGGACTACTAACCTACACATCTGATGATCCGAAGCAAACGATTGAAGACCTTCCTTTCTGTGAAAAAATCAGTTTGTAAGGTTGCAGAAGTTAGAACTTTAGCTTAAAACAGGCCATAAGATGTACGAATTCCAGACCAACCTGCACATTCGATGATTCCAAGTGACAATTGTTGAAAGAAGACTTCTTTTAGGAATGCACACTTACAAAATGGCTGTTTATCGTGAAAAGCCCGGTAAAAACATTTGTTCAACAATTCTGTGACCGTCATTCGAATGAAAGCTGAAAAATAAGCGATTTCGAGGTCAAAATTCGTGCCCTAACCGTTCAATTAGTGCATTTCTCCCATTCAAGGTCAATTATTGTCTTGAGTTTCTTCACTATATTTTCATATTTCTGTTCAGCTCACTATGTTGCACAGTTATTTTTTCTATCAGTCCTTTAATTTAGGGATTTTCTTTTTAAAAACTTCCATTTCAATTAGGTGTCGTTCTAGCCACTGTTTCTTTTCAAAATGATTCAAGTTTACAACTCGATATAAAGGCAAATTTACAGCTTTTGTGTAATTTTTTGTTTTAATATTCGTCATCACACAATTATTAACGAACTCGAGCCCAGTGGGCCTTTTTTTTTGAAAATGTATCAGATTAAATTTTAATTCGTCTAGAAATTATGTTAATTCTTTATGTTAATTGTTTTCAAGTTTTTTCTGAATGAGATGGAATAAACCAAAAAAAAATTTCCGATCTTCGAAATAATGGCACTGCAATTATAAAATTTTAAAATTCAACCAACAACATCGCAACTTTTCTGTTTGTTTACGCCGTCCGGAGGTCTCAGGGCTCTAATTTTAATTTTTAATAAAACTTCAAAGTGGTCTTCCATTTTATATAAATGGTTTTCTAGGCTCGTAATACGCCAAACAACAAGGAAAAACAATTATCGATTTTCATGGGTGGGATTACCAAACCATAAAATGTTAGGAAAGGAATCGATTGCATCTTTTATGCTATTAAACACAGTGTGTCACCAAAACTCGACCAAATCAGATTTTGAACTGATTCATTTCCAAAATTAGCGAATTCGACGACGATTTGAAAAATGTATATACTTTACCGAAAACCTATTTTGATTGCTTATATTTGACTCCTCACGGTTTTCGCGCGAAATTTTTGAACTGCAATTAGCACGCCGTTCTCTCTGTTTCTTATCTATCTCTCTCTCTCTCTCTCTCTCTCTCTCTCTCTCTCTCTCGTTTTTGACACCAAACCCCATCCACTCTCTTTCTTTTTCCGCGTGTACACGTGCGGGGCTCATAAGTCAAGAAAGTCGTTAGCCTCTCACAAAAACGTTAGCGAATAGCCACTCTCCCCCGTTCGCTTCGCCCCATTGCGCCATTTCAATATTCATTGCGCCCCCGAAAACTCTGATTTCCGTCGTTTTTGGCCCCCACGTCAACAATAAAAGTGTTCCTCCACCAAATTGACCCATCCCTCAGCAATAAAGCCAAGTCTCCGTCTGAAAACAAAGAGAACCAGTTGCAATCTCACCTCCTCGAGGGGTTTGTCTACAATTAGTGTTGCTTCTCGCGTCTCCTCCAGCGCATCTTAACTACCTCCCCAATAAATTAGGCTAATGCAGTTTTGCGCGGTGATCAATAGCTTCCTGAAGCACACTCAAAGAGACGTTCTCCAAGGAAAACTCGGTCCTTTGAGTGAATTGCCCAATAACAACCTTCAATTTTCTTTATTTTTCTTAATTACACCATCTTTTTCAGTTGAAATGTATATTTTTTTAGGATAGTATTGCTTCCAACGGTATTCCGACGCTAATTTCTTCGATAAACTTTGCGCCCTCATAACTATGTAAACTTTCTCGCGACCTGCATTTGGCCTCTTTTAAATCTACCTTTGAAAAAAATAATTTGCTATCGATTGCTTTTTTTTAAAGTTGAATGGCCCTACATTGAAGCGAGTTATGAAAAATTAATTACAACATCCAAAAAAACGGCCCGGAATGTTTTTTGTCTCGAACCAATGTCCTTTTTCGAAGTTTGAGGTCCAAACAGACTACTTTTTCATTTTTTGGCGTTTCAGAACAATCGGAGGCATTTTTCAAATCCTGGCACTTCGGGTCCGCGAATTCGCTCGACTCTTATAGACATCGCGTCTAAAGACATCTTCTTAGGAAAAAGCTATCAAACAAGTGAAAAAGTTTTCATAGTGTGAGAAAATGGCAGTTAAATTATTATATTAACTTCAAAATCGATTTTCCTCATGATAACCTCGGTTTTTTGGACCTAAGTTTTTGAAGACGTGCGCAAAGACATGTAGCGTTCAATGACCATTTTTACATTTAGCTCAGCTTCTATTTTAAAGATCCAAATAAAAGCGGAAAAATTCAATTTTCAAGGGTATTTTTCATTTCTTTTTTTCTTTTTCTATGTTTTCGCACTGCTGTGCGGACGTATAGATTAATAGATTTTATGTTTTAACCATGGCAAAGGATTTCAAAATGACCTTACTTTCAACATTTTTGACCATTTTGACAAAATAACAGTACCCTACCGTATTGGCAACTATTAACAGTGTTTACTTTTAGAAAGATGGGTTGTTTGTCTGTCTCTATTTGCACTTTTACCTCCCTGTCTCTTACTCCCATCTCGCTATTCTTTGTCTCACCTCTCTGTTTCTACGTCCCTCCTCTCTCTCTCTCTCTCTCTCTCTCTCTCTCTCTCTCTCAGTATTTTTAATTGGAAAAGGTATGTCTTTCTATCTCTTTTAATTGTTTCATTTCGCTCCATCTTCTCTCACTTTGTCTCTTTTTCCCTATAAATTCCAACTCTGTCTGCCTACACTCCCTGACTGTATCTCCATTCTTTTTACCTCTCTTTTATAACCTATGTCTTGTTTAACTCTCCTTATGTTTCTCTGTTTTTCTCTGTCTTTCTCTCTCTCTCTTTCTGTCTTTATTAACCGTGTTCCCCTTTTCTCAGTGGTGTTTCGTGTTTACATGCTGTTTTTAAAATAGACAGTTTTTGTGCCATCTGAAGCCACACAAACTTTCGTTAACCCTTTGAAAAACGTACAACACTAGGAGTGTATTGGTCATCAAAAACCTGCAAATAAAAACTTGCGATCCATAGAACCCTGTTCCTGTGAGTTTCCAAATTCGCAAAATTCAACAAACGCAAAGGTCAGAACACCATGCCCTCTTTTCATTCACTATAGCTGTCGCCAAATTGAAATCATGCCAATAAAATTAGAATGTTCCAGTGATCCTCTGTTGATATTAAAATTCGTAGTCTAATCAGTCGTCGACAGAGCATGCTTTGTATGTTTCCGCAATTAGCATATGATTTCTTTTTGGCGACAGCTATAGTTCAAAGATGGAAGAATTTAAGCCTAAAAACTTCCCACGTGTTTGCCAAAACCAACTTTTGAATGGTGCGCTTGTGTGCCACCTTACGCCCAAATTGGAGACTCTCACAACAATGGTACCTCAAATTAGACAAGGTCTCATCGGGAGGGTTTCCCAACTTTTGCTCTTTTTTTGTTTTTGGGTTTGGGTTCGAGTTGCCAAAGTAATCTCTGCTTGAAGAGTGATCTCTCAACTTTCCTTTTTTTGCGCTCTCTTTGTCAGAGAGTTTCTCCATCCGAGTGCAGCCATAAAGTCCTTTTATGTTGCCGCACAATCCCCGAAAGCAACGTTCGTCCCTTCCTTCTTCTCTTCGCAAAGTCTCCTTCTGCAATTAGGTGCCGCTTCCGCCGCTAGCTTGGCTTAGCTCAGAGTGACCTTGTTTTGTTCTATGCAATCAGCTGGACCCCTGGACAGAGAGGTCCCCAAGCACTTTAAAATTCAAAGATCATTTTCCTTTCGTTCTGTTTTTAGAATCCGACAGGGTCAAGCACAACTTGCACTTTGATTGGCATGATTCCATTGCTCGTAAATTGGGTTAGCAATCTACTCTAGGCATGTTGCCAATTGATAAATGGCACGTTTAGCCTATTATTGAGGGGAGTGAAAGCGAGAGAGAGAGAGAGAGAGAGAGAGAGAGAGAGAGAGAGATAAAGAGAGAGAGAGGCAAGTGTGAGTGCGAGTGTGAGTGTGAGTGTGAGTGTGAGTGCGAGTGTGAGTGTGAGTGTGAGTGTGAGTGTGAGTGTGAGTGTGAGTGCGAGTGTGAGTGTGAGTGTGAGTGTGAGTGTGAGTGTGAGTGTGAGTGTGAGTGTGAGTGTGAGTGTGAGTGTGAGTGTGAGTGTGAGTGTGAGTGTGAGTGTGAGTGTGAGTGTGAGTGTGAGTGTGAGTGTGAGTGTGAGTGTGAGTGTGAGTGTGAGTGTGAGTGTGAGTGTGAGTGTGAGTGTGAGTGTGAGTGTGAGTGTGAGTGTGAGTGTGAGTGTGAGTGTGAGTGTGAGTGTGAGTGTGAGTGTGAGTGTGAGTGTGAGTGTGAGTGTGAGTGTGAGTGTGAGTGTGAGTGTGAGTGTGAGTGTGAGTGTGAGTGTGAGTGTGAGTGTGAGTGTGAGTGTGAGTGTGAGTGTGAGTGTGAGTGTGAGTGTGAGTGTGAGTGTGAGTGTGAGTGTGAGTGTGAGTGTGAGTGTGAGTGTGAGTGTGAGTGTGAGTGTGAGTGTGAGTGTGAGTGTGAGTGTGAGTGTGAGTGTGAGTGTGAGTGCGAGTGTGAGTGTGAGTGTGAGTGTGAGTGTGAGTGTGGGTGTGAGTGTGAGTGTGAGTGTGAGTGTGAGTGTGAGTGTGAGTGTGAGTGTGAATGAATTTCGCACTTTTCCAAAACTGAGCAATCAAGCCCCTTTCATTTATTTCAAATTGAGCCTTCGTCTCTACTCATCACTTAATTCGAATTCCTCGCTCTGCCGCTCAGAATTCATTGTCTCGTGTGCGTTGGAGCGTGAACGCACTCGCGTTTCCCGCCTCTTTGATTCGGACGGCAAGCGCTTGTCGCTATGAAAGAGCCCTTTCAACGAACACTTGCGCATTTGTGTTTAGCAATGGAGCACCCTTACTTTCTGTTAGCAGCAAACGTGCAAAATCACTCACTCTCAATCACTCACGCACTCATTCACTCACATTTTGACACTGCTCTCTATCACAACTTCTCAGTTGACCATTCTCTTGTTGTCACCCTCTACCAACTGTTGTTTCTGCTCTTGCTCTACCAAGTAAACAATCAATTGTCGTATTGTTTGATTTTCTGACAAGCTCGCTTATTTTCTTGAAAAAAGCGATGAGCCTTTAATTAACGTTTCCATTTCAGGTAGGCCCATCTGCTGAAAATAACCCAGAGGACCAGCCATTGTTGTGTTTCAGCGACCCCTCGTCGCTGGATCTGTTTACGAAAGCCCTCACAGCGAATCAAATCAGTCTTTCGTAATGTGCACGCCCCGACTTCTCTCTCATCTACTCAAACCCTGACACTTTTATTGTTCGGTTTCACAAATTTTGGTTCCACTCATATTCAGACTGTAGTGAGCATTTTTGAAGAATAGGTCATGTTCAGTAAGGACAGCCCACACAAACACACACACAATCACACACACACAATCACGCACAATCACACACACACGCACACGCACACGCACACGCACACGCACACGCACACGCACACGCACACGCACACGCACACGCACACGCACACGCACACGCACACGCACACGCACACGCACACGCACACGCACACGCACACGCACACGCACACGCACACGCACACGCACACGCACACGCACACGCACACGCACACGCACACGCACACGCACACGCACACGCACACGCACACGCACACGCACACGCACACGCACACGCACACGCACACGCACACGCACACGCACACGCACACGCACACGCACACGCACACGCACACGCACACGCACACGCACACGCACACGCACACGCACACGCACACGCACACGCACACGCACACGCACACGCACACGCACACGCACACGCACACGCACACTCTGACCTCTAGATGAATCGTTTCGTCAATTTGTTATTCGAACGGCTCCAATATGGCGCCTTTTTCAAATTTCAGTCTCTGGAATGCGTTTTCCGGACGGCTGCTTCAGCCAGGTGCGTGTTTCTCTCGAATTAGGGTTGCCAGAGGCGGCGCTCAAGCGGTGGTGTCACTGCCTGACGGACACCTGACAACCCGGTCAGGCAGGGTGCCGCTGCCACTAATTACTCTGGCACGCTTTGTTTTCTCTACGAAGATGCTATCTTGCTGCTTTTGATGCATAGATAAAGATAAGGATAAAGGGTAACAGAGACAGAAACAGGAGCGGAGACAGAGAGACAGAGAGACAGAGAGACAGAGAGACAGAGAGACAGAGAGACAGAGAGACAGAGAGACAGAGAGACAGAGAGACAGAGAGACAGAGAGACAGAGAGACAGAGGGACAGAGAGACAGAGAGACAGAGAGACAGAGAGACAGAGAGACAGAGAGACAGAGTGACAGAGAGACAGAGAGACAGAGAGACAGAGAGACAGAGAGACAGAGAGACAGAGTGACAGAGAGACAGAGAGACAGAGAGACAGAGAGACAGAGAGACAGAGAGACAGAGAGACAGAGAGACAGAGAGACAGAGAGACAGAGAGACAGAGAGACAGAGAGACAGAGAGACAGAGAGACAGAGAGACAGAGAGGGCCCTTAGTTGGTCTCTCAACTTGGCCTATGGTGTCTCTTTTCCAGTCATAAACAATTTCCCCCCAGCCATTCTGTTAGGACTTTCTTAAAATTCTGTTAGCTATGACGTCGGTGTTATTTTCTCCCAAGGAACATTTCCGAAATTTAGGAGTTTGTTTGGGAACTCGCGTGATTTACGGCATTGCGTGAGCGCGCTCCTTTGACCGGCGGCGGATCGCCTTTCATTGTAGCGGCTGTTGTGACCGCGGTGGCAGAGCTTTTGCTTTTTTGTGTCGCCGCACATTCCACGGGAGTTCTCTCGACATTTCTGCAAATCGCTTCTGTTATTTGGGTTAAAAATCGCTTTTTACTATCTGCTATTTGGGTCGATTAGTCGTTTGTGGTGCTAAGAAAAGCGATCTCACAGTAAAATACTCCTTCACCCGCGCGACTCCCTCGCCCTCGCGTTGGTCAATTATTCTTAATTATATCACTTAATTTTTTGTACCCTGAATCTCTTCTCTCTCTTTCTCTGTCTATCTCTCTCTCTCTCTGTCTATCTCTCTATCTCCCTTCCTCTCTTTATCGATCTCCATGTATGACTGTTTACCTCTCTAACTAATGTGCGTAATCATATCTCGCTTATAATTATATTCCCCCACATCTATCTTTAAAATGGTCACTTTTATACCTCTCTCCTGGACTATTCAATGAACACACAAAATGTTCCGCTCGATCAGGCAGAATTAGAATTCCGTTATATCAGCATATGCAAAAATCCGCTAATGTGATCATATGACAGCCATTTCCACCTTTTTCCATCCCACTTGCGGTCTTCCTTCTCTCCTCGCCAATTTGCTCATTTACCGGTCGGTTTTGGCGCCTTCTATTGTGTTGTTTCTCTAACCACTCTTTCTCTCTTTCTCTCTCTGTCTGCCTCGCTCTCTGTCTGTTATCACCGCCTGCCTCCCTGTTTATGACAGTCTGACTCTCTTCCTCTCTCCTCTCTCTCTCTCTCTCTCTCTCTCTCTCTCTCTCTCTCTCTCTCTCACTTTCTCTCTTTTCCTTACTCTCTCTCTCTCTTTTTCTCTCTCTCTTTTCACCTATCTGTTACACGGTCAGCTTCTCTCTCTCCACCCCCTATGTGTTGGTTTGTTTCTATGCATCTATGTCGGTTTCTCTCCTGGGTATGTTCTGTATCTCTCTCTCTCTTTCTTTCTCTCTCTCTCTCGGAAGTGCTGTCTGCTTTTCTCTCTCTCTCTCTTCTTCCTTTATCTCTTTATACGTAGCTGTGTCTGTTTCGCTCTTCTTTCGGTGTCCTCTAGCGCTCTATGTAAAGGGTATCTCTCTATATCTCTCTGAGTCTGTATGTCTCACTGTATGTATGTCGATCTCTCTTCTGTCTCTTCGCTAACTCTTTCTCTAAGTCTTTTTCTCGCTGTTTCTACCTCTTAATTCCCGTGATTTTCAGAAGCTTCCAAGTTCTACAGCTACAAGACGGCATTATATTCACCTCTATATCTTCCCCCCATTTATGGACAACTGTTGTTTACTGTGAGGATTTTCTGATTCAGCGGTCGGTTTTACTTCTACAGCGTTCTTACTGTTTCTCTCTCTCTCTCTCTCTATGTCTCCCTGAATCTCTCCGATATTTCTCTCTTCTTCTCTCTGTACGTCTCTCTGTATATCCTCTATCTCTTTCTCTCTCCGCTCGCGCCTCCCATTCACTAGCTTGTTGTCTCTTTATGTAGCCACTTCCCCTCCTCATCCTCCTCTATCCTCCCCCATTCGAACCCCTTATTAAAGCATCCGTCGCATCCGCATTAACTGTGCTCAAGAGCATGCGTGGAATCGATGCTGCGGGTTGCGTAAAGTGATTATATCTGCTATGAATAGGGGCGCGCCCACTGTGATGGCTGCTTTGCTCGCTGCGCTCATTATTGCTTCAAATGGCGCTATTCTTGGTGGAAGCCGGGTGGCTCGACCGCCGCCCGGCTGTCACTTCCCCCTTCTTCCTGCCAGTCGGCCCGCGAACAACACACTCTTTTGATTTTATCCGGTTTCCCATGCAACTTTTAAGAAGGAAATACCGAGTTCCACAGAAGTCAGGTTCCGGTTGACCCTTTTGTCAGCCAGCTGGCAGCAACCTATATATTTGTGCCAGCCGTACCCGCTTTTTAAAAAAAAAAACTGGACACTTTCAGCTGTCAGGAACAAATCTTTTATGAGTTCATACCGTTAAATGTCTATTTTGCATTTCAAATTCAACTTCAATTTTTTATTGACAGCCGGATGAATTCTTTGAGGTGTCATCAAGCCAGCTGTCTCCAACACTACTTTTAAGACCAGCTGACGCCATTTTTCAACTAAACTAGTCTTACTTTTAGTGATTTCAACGTTTTACCCTTTTAAATGGTATTTTTAAAGTAGAACCACCTGGCTGGCATTAGTTTACTCCACGCTTACTGCCAGCCGGAAATCAAATTTGTGCGTATTTCACATAATTTAGCAAATTTGAAAGTTCTAAGTGTAATTATACACAAATTTTAAAGCTTTTACCTAGTTTTCGGGGATTTTGATATAACTGTGGGAAAAAGTTGCATCCTGCTGTCAGCTTTTCCTTTTAGTGCCAGTCACTTCCGAACTTCCACTTTTTCTTGTTTGTTGACCTAACTTCATGTTGAAAAATAACATTTTTGTTGAAAATTGACAGTTTTTCTCTAGCGAATGCAAATTATTAAACAAAAAGATTAGCCGGCTGTCACCAATATGCCTGATATTACCATTTTTACAACTTATCTTCCATATTTCAGCCATTTTGAAAACTAAACCCCCATTTAAATCAAAATTAAGTCATTTTTCTTCAAAATACAATGCCGTCTGTCTGCAATTCCATCGCCGCTTGCTGACAGTCGCTTGTGGGCGTGGCTTCTGTAACCGTAACAGCCGCGTCTCCGCGACAATTGGCGGCCAGCCGTTGTCTTTGTTTACTTTGGCCCACCCGGAGCTATTTTTGCGCTACTTCTTTGATTTGTAGCGGATATTACCTAAAACTGTCGGTTTCTCTCTCTCTCTCTCTCTCTCTCTCTCTCTCTTTCTCTCTCTCTCTCTCTCTCTCTCTTTGTGTGGGTGCACTTTGGATCGGTTTCCCAATTTTCCGGCAATTAGGGTTGCTCCGTTAGGTAAAGGTAACGGGCGGCACCATTAATCTCGCGCAGCTGGATATATGTTGTAGTGACCAGAGCTCCCCGCCGAAACGACGGAAATCGTAAAAATGACAGCTCTCAGGGGCAACAGATGGTCGACCCAGAAATTGGACCTTTAACCTAAAAATCCCAAATTCCCATATTAACAGATCTTTGTTTCCAAATCGATTTTTTCTCAAAGTCGGAATCGTAAAAGCGTTTCGGGACCAGGCGGTCTGCGCTGCCGCCGCCGCCGCAACAGGCGTCCCTCCTTGAAACCTGCGGTCGTGTCGGGACCCATCGTAAACCGCGGCCAGTCCTTTTTCCCACAGCTGTCAGCGACATCGATTGATACACACACGTGTAAGCCTCGTGCTGACAACTGCGTGTCCACCTGGCTGCTTGCCGTTTACGCGCGTTGTTTAAAATGCCTGCGGTGTCGTGGGAATGTGGCGTGATGGCTTCGGATTAAAACGTCTCTTTTGGTCTATGAAAACAGAGATCTTGGGTTTCTTTTAGACTTATGATTGAAAAATGCGAAACACTGAAACTTTTTGAAGAGATTCTTGTTCTTGATTCTCTACCTCACTTGCTGGCCTCTCCCTCTCCTCCACTCTCCCTTTTATATCTACTATTCTTCAATGTCTTTCTCGCGTTTCCTCTTGTTTTTGCTTCATACCTCTCTCTTCTCTCTCTCCGTTCATATTTTTCTCTCTCTCTACGCCTCTCCCTTACTCGCATCCATTTTCCCCTCTCTATCCCTCTTTCCCTCTTTCATTTTCGCCTCTCAACCTCTCATCTTTTCTCATTCTCTCCGCAGCCATTTCCCCTCTCATCATTTCGCTCTCTTATAACCTCTCCCTTTCTATATCACCCTCTCTCTCAGTTTCTCTTTTTCTCTCTTTTTCCTTTCACTCCTCTATCTCGCTCTGTTCACTCTTTCCCTCTCTTCGGCTCCTTTTTTTTTCTTAGCACCCTCTTTTCCTCACTTTTAACTGCTTTATTTGCCTCTCACTCCTTTCCTCTCTCCCTTTTCTCTACTCCTCTCTTCTTTCTTTCGTTTTCCTTTTTCTTCTTTCTTTCGTTTTCCTTCCTGTCTCGCTCTCTCTCGTTCTCTCTCTCTCTATCTCTCTCTCTCTCTCTCCCTCTCTCTCTCTCTCTCTCTCTACGTTCCTCTTTGTTTTCATCTGTCCCTCCCTCGCGCCATCTTTCCTTTGCCTCACTCTCCGTTTCTCCCGTTGGTATTCTTCCTCGCCCACTCCTACCTTCTCCTTTTCTCTCTTTCTCTCCCAATCTTCCTCTTCCCTTCTTCTCTCTCTCTCTCTCTCTCTCTCTTTCTCTCTCTCTCTCTCTTTCTCCTCCTCTTTGGCTCTTACTCTTTCACACTATCATCCTTTTTTTTCACCATCTCTCCATCTTACTCTTTTTCCACCTCGATCTCTCTGTCTCTCTGTATCTCTCTTCACCCACATTTCTTTGCGAACTAACGCACTCCCAAATCTAAAAACATTCAATTGGCTCTTAAGTTATTACCCTAGATTCATTACATCTCTTCATACCCTAGATTCTCAACTTTTTCAAGTTTCCCCTTGTTCCGTCTGTTTTTCGCAGACTTCCCGCCCATAAACTCGCGCCTTCCGGCCGCCGGCGCCCATTGACATGTTGCCATTGGGTTGCACCAACGCGAACTTCACAATTTAAACAATTCAGTTGAATTGTACTTTCTCGTCATCTTTCTCAACTCCCAATTTCGGGAGTCGATCCGTTGCCTGGCGGAGGATTTGGTTGGAAACGAGACAGCTATCGCTAAACGACGGACATCGTTTGATGAACGACTGTTTTGGCTTGTCACCAACTGCTAAACGACTAGCGTGCTCTTTTCTTACATGTTCCTGGTGAAACAAACTAATCATAACACTTTTATTTGACTCTTGTTTAATCCTCGAAGCATTTCGTGCTTATTTTCCGTTCGATTAGACAAATTAAAATGAAGAAAACTTTCAAATTTGTATGAACAACGAAGAAAACAGTTTTTTCTTGTTTTTCTCCAAAGTATTGCGAAAAGAAAGTTTAAAGAAAGTCGAATGTTCCATTTTCTATAATTCTAGCACTTTAGACTCTGTTTTAAAACTTCAACGTAGGCACCTTCCGGCCTAACTTGGAATTGTCAACAGAAATTCAACCCAAAAAGCAATCACATAATGAAAAACATACAGAACACACAAAGTTTAGCATTTTTGGATTGATTCTGATAACTGGATTTTTCACCCTCGCATCTTCGGCCAAAATTTGGCCACGCCCCTTAATAGACCACAATTTTAATGTCGTTCTGTACTTTGCAAAGTACAGGCGGAAAAAATAAATTTATGAAGAATTTGAACTCTCCGTCATGGCGGAAAGCGTAAAGTTTGAGCTGACGATGAGAATTGGGTTTTGAATAATTAGCCCAAAATTTAGACTCAATCGATTTTTAGACTCGGGCTACAATACTGTAATTTTGAAAATATGGCCAAAATCATTTGAAATGAAATATTTTTATAGATTTTTATAGATAACATCAATATATTGAATTTTGATAGATAAAATCAATATATAGCTGTTGCCAAACCGAAATCTTATGCTAATTGCGGAAACGTGCAAGGTATGCTCTGTTGGCAATAATTAGACTACGAAATTCCCGTAGCAACAGAGCATCACTTGAACATTCAAATTTTATTGGCATGATTCCAATTTGGCGACAGCTATATAAAGAAGATCCTTCTGTTGTTTTTGCATCTCATTAAGGCCTATCAGCCGATTTTCAAGAGCCGTTGGGGACTTTGCATTTTCTTTTTCATTCGGATACGGTTAAAAAGTATGAGAACCAACTATGCTTAAATTGTATCTAATCCTCCTCATTTAGAGAGTTATCTCATCCAATTGCGATTTCGATGAGCAAGTTTTGTAAACGCAAGACGCGCAGGGCGTTCTGACCGTCTACACAACTGTAGACGGAGATTCGTTTTTGACGACTTTGAAGCGTATTTTCTGGACAGCGGTAAATCTGCGACCCATAGTCATATACATTTTCATGATCAGCGAGTTTTTCTTTCCCTATTAAAGGGACAGTCAGGCGGGTTTTACAACCTTGGCTCAATTAAGAGAAAAAAAATTTGCTGATCACGAAAATATATATGACTATGGCTCACAAATTTACCGTTTTCGAGAAAGTACGCCCCAAAGTCGTCAAAAACAGGTCTCTGTCTACAGATTTGTAGACGGGCAGTACGCCCTGCGTGTCCGGAATTTACAAGGCATGCAAATGTTCCAAATTTCATTCTAATTGGGAGAGAGAGCGGTAGAAACGAGGAAGGTGGGAAACATTTTAGCATAGTTAATTCGCCTAATTTCTGACCGTAGCTGATCGAAAATGTGATGAAAAGCCCCCCTTCTGCCCCTTTAAGCTAATGTTTTAAAAACCGACTGACTGTCCCTTTATCATTCTCGGTCAATACGTATCAGTTTCTTTCTTTCGTATCACTCGTTTTTCAAAAACGTTACACAAGCTTCTTCTTTGCCTTTGACCTTGGTCACTCGTCGTATACATTGGTCAGCGGGCAGCAGACGATCAGCGCTTCATCTATCTCCTATCGATTCCCAGCCGCCTGTTGAGTGTCGCCCGTATATTTCACCGAGAGCACATCCCGCAACAACTTGTTTTTCTGTCTGAGCGATTTTCCGGTTTTTGGCCCGACTGGAACCAACGCACGACAAAGCTAATTTATTTTGCCATCATAAAATGTCAGGTTTTTTTGTATAGGATATTTTTGTTGTTTCCGCGTTTTTGTCATGTATATTTATCAAAAAGTATGAAGAACAAGGACATAACCCCTTGATCTTAATTTGAATAAATTTTGGCGCGCTTTTGATTTTGGCGCGAAGTTTGGTGGCAGTTTCCTCGCTACTCTATAAAAAATCCCACTTTTGTGGTATTTTCCCTTTTTTGTTTCTTTAAGAAGAAAAAAGTAATATTTATTAAACCACATTATTTAAAAAAAAATAATTTTGAGATTCAATTTGCTCAATTTGCTCAATTTAATTTTCCACTATTAACAATTCAAGGTTTTTTGTATATCACCCTTTTTGTTGTTCCCGCATTTTCAAATGTTTTTCTCTTGAAAACGATAGAGTTTAGAGGGTATGAGGAGAAAAGTAGCGCAAGGGGGTAATCCCTTGACCTTGATTTGAAAAATTTTGGCGCGCTTTTTATTTTCGCGCGCAATTTCGGCAAGAAGTTTGGCGGCAGTTTCCTCACTGCTCTATATAAAACCCTACTTTTGGGAGGTTTTCCCTTTTTTCTTCATAAAGAAATAAAGAAATATTTATTTAACCAAATTAATATAATTCTTAGGTTTTCACCAAATGGTCAACCATTTTTTTAATGAAAAAACATATCAAAATAACTGCTTGACTAGTAAATAATTTTTCAACCGTTTTTAGCCCAACTTAGGAAAAATATCCATTTGTTTTTAATGTTTTTTTATATTGTAATATTGTAAAAGTAATTTTTTGCGGTTTTTATTCGCGAATTGTGCTAAAAATTGACGAGATAACTTTTGATTTATGTTTTTACCGTCATTAGGCAGCAATTCTCACAAAAAACAGCCCAAAAAACAAATATTTGAAGAAAAATATTTAATTTGTTCATTTGCTGTTTTATTGGACAAAATTGTAACAGTTGTCAAACAAAAATTTTCCTTTAATTATTGAAACATAATGGAATTTTGTAAAATTATTTAAATTTCAAAATTGCGGAAAATGGCATTTTCCGCCTCCATTTCCCGCAATTTTGCCATTTACGTGATACGAAAATTATCTTTTGTAAAAGAAGTTTTATCAAGTTAAAATCAAAATTTGCCAAAATTCTAGAGTTATTTTGAAAACGTTGATCGCGTGCGCAAATTGCTGCAAACTGTTGCGTACTATTGGCTACAGTAGGCAAAATGACGTCAGATGGAAAATGTTCTTCCCTTATTGTTTTAGCAATACTTCATTTTAGTAAAATGTAAAAGGCAGAAAAAGTTCACCATATTTCCGTTTCTGGTGAGTCGATATCCCCAAAACACTATTAAATCCCGGAAATTTGAAAACTCTTCCAAATATCATTATTCTCCATCGCTTTGCTAGCGTTTGCAGGCTAATTTGGCGTGCATATGAGAAATGACGTCGGTAGGTGTTTTTCCTGCCTATTTGTGTTGTTGTTGCCCTGCTTCTACCTAATTGTGAGCTGCACATACACACACCGAAAAGTCAAAACTATTACCCAGGATTGGATTAATAAGCTTAGCTTTTAAAAATTGAATTTCAAAGAATCTTCCAAAAAAAAACAACTTTCAATCTTTTCAACTCATATAGTTGAAGAGCACTTTAATAAATAGTTCAGAAACAGATATGACGAATTTATCCTTGGATTAGGGAAATTGATAGAGGAAAAAGTGCGCCATTTATAGATTTTTGCAGCCGTGCAGTGACTTTTGTTCCTCTAAAAACTCCTCCCACTCATTTCCATATACTTTCATTTTGTGTATCTCTTTTTGTCTCTAACGCTGTCTCCCTGTCTCTCTCGCTTCTCTTTTTCTCTTCATCCTCCTTTTATGGTTTATACCTGCCGTTGCCGCAAACTCTTTTCTGTTTATCCCACCCTATAGGTATCTCTATCTCATTGGGTCTTGGTTTTTGAGTTTCTCCTCTCTGTACATCCTTCACTCTAAAACTCTCAACCTCTCAACCTAACTCTATCTCTCAACCTCTCTCTCCTCTGCCTATCGAAAAACGTATAAATTGGTGTACCCATAGTGTAGGCGATAAATAATTAATTAGGTTATCTATAGCATTCTTGACCTGCTAATTGATTATCTGAGTCAAGTGCACCCGAAAGCGCAAAAGTCGCGTTTACCTGTGCACCATCGCACGCATTTTCCAAATCCAACGCCACTTCCCTCGACCCCTGCCGCTATACCCACCCTTTTTTGTATTTGTTTCGTTTATCTCTACTTTTGTCTACCAACTTACTCTTTCACGAGCTATTTAGCCTTTTCTCGGTACTTCTATTTTTATTTTTCAGCCTCACCTGAGTATTCCTCGCCTAGATCTCAAGTTCTCTTTTCTCTTTTCCAGTGTAGGTGTAGTTCAGGGAAACGTGAGCTAATTTTTTTTTCGCTCTTTTTTACAACTAGTTCTTAGGTTTTCGTGTTTCACATTAGCATATGCTGTCATGAACTGCGATATAGTAGTTTTACTTTAACCCGTTCTTATGATAAGGCGTTCTACCATCACGTTCCATAATGTTTTCATCGTGCTTTGAGTTCATTTCTTTCCATTCCTGTTCCACGTTCATTCTCACTTTTCTTTGCTCAACCAAAATTGTAATATGTGTCTCTCCCTCTCTAAACGTAGTTAAGTTTAATGATTGTTTATTCATATAGTGTGTTTCCTAAAAACGGCACCAATATTGGTCAAAAACCTTAAAGGGTGGTACATTAGGTCCCGCCGCGAATACTTATTTGTCTGCGCACTCCTCATTTAGTGTGCTATTTCGCTTATTTCATTTCTATTCACAGCAATGTTTCAAATCTTCAATGGTTTAAAAGGAGCAAAACAGCAAGACCGCAAAAAGTCGGCGACCATTTTTGGAAACAGACTATAATTACCTCTCTAGTATGGCGCTGATCGTAAAAAAATCAATAATCTCGGCCATGGGGCCAGCATATATGCAAAAACAGTATTCACAGTACGCCTGTCACACAAATTTTCCCTAATTCTCGCGATGTTCAATCCTATTTTTGTGCCAAGTGTAATCGTAATCTCTTTTTTCTTTCAATTAAGAATATTTTTGGTTTTACTTTTCTTTCCCTATAAGAATAAATCGGCTTCAAAGTTTTCCTCACTTTCTTAAAAACTCGTACTATTGCATTGAATTTTTCTTATCTATTTTAAAGTAAAACTTCGACTCCTTTGTTTCCTAATTTCCCTATCAACCTTTTTTTTTAGAACGCTTCTCGCTTTTTTCCATTATTAAATCAAACTTTCGATAAAATATCTCAAGCGAAATAATTTTTTCGCAGAAATCGATGGCATTTTCAGAACAGGTATTTCCCTCTGTTTCACCGCTTCATTTTCTACGAAATCCCGGTTCACCCATTTACGCCCGTTCACCGCAGACATGAAGCGTTTCGAATTACCAACTGCCCGGAAAAGGCCCTGGGCCGTCTAACAAGAATTATCTTGTCTCAGTATTCTTCACTTTAGTGTTTTCAGTTCACAGGCACACATTTACCTCGCACAACTTTCGACCGTAGTTTTTTTTCTGATTACCCCTAGCGTAGAATTTTTCCCAAGATTTACATTTTTCTCCAAATTCAGATCTTCATTGCTGCTCCAATTTCTTTCTTTTCCACATTTCCACTTTCCTTCCACTTTTCGCCTCCGTTTTTTGATCAATTTCCTACCATTTCCCCCAGTTTTTCACCCCTTTCCGCCCCTTCACCCCAGACAGGAACCGTTTCGAATTACCACCTGCCCGGAAAAGGTCGAGGGGCCGATCGGAGGCAACGAAATTCGATGCTTTGAAATCGAGAGGCTGTGCTCGCCGGAAACGTCGTTTTGCCCCCTCTTTGTTTGCCGCCGCCCGCTGCGAATGCATCCTAGATTAGGCCACATCAAAGCCACAGAACGGCCCGAATACTTGATTTCCGAAAGCTACTCTGATTTTTTTTTTAAATTTTAGTTTTCTAAACTTTTCTTTCTTTTTTTTTCTTAAAACTGCGACAAAGCAGTCTTCCGAAACGAGTACCTACAATTTCGAAAGTTTTGGCTGGCTTTGAAACGTAAACACATGATTAAGAAATACTTTTATGAATTCTGAAAATCTTAATTGCATTATCCGAAACTTAAAATTAACCGGGTTTCAAATCAGTTTGCAGGGAAGGTTTTGAATCGTTCTCAAGATTGAATAGGAAAACTGAGTCAAATATTTTTGCAAATAGCTGTAGGTTTAAAATTTTTGTAAGCGGTTGCAAAAAAACCGTTGTTTTCTGTTTTGAACATATTTTTCGGTTTTTACTTAATTTTCTTACTAAAGACTGGTAAAAAGTTTTTGTAAAAAGTTATAAAAAAAAATGATCTGAAAACAGACTTCTTTTGGGCGAATAAATTCTTATGGCAATACGGATACAAAAGTAAAAAACCGATTTTTGTTCCGTTTATCTCCATTTTCGTAAAAACGTTAATGTTTTTGAGAATTTTCACATAATTTTTTTTGTAGAATATTATGTAGAATCAAGTGATTTTTATATTCTTTTGCTTTTTAAAATTAGGTTACTGACATGGAACTTCGAAGATTTTCGAAGCCTTTTTTCTCAACATCGGAGTTCCACTTTTTGTTCTATTTAAAATTTAAGAAAATTTATTGAATTCTTTTTTTAAATTTCAAAACGACATAACAACCGAATTTCGGAAATCACAATTTTCAATCAATATTGGCGTTTAAAAAATACGTCAGCTCTCACGCGCTTCCTATAATAATTTTGCGATTTGTAAAGTTTTGCAAGCTTTTTGAAAAGTATGATTAAATATGATTAAACAATTTTTCACCTTGGCTATTTGTTTTTGGAACTTTTTTGAAATTTTGAAACAAACATTTTCAACATTTTTTCTAAAATTCAATTAAAAGAACTTTCCTCCGTTTTTTTTTCGTATTTTTGCTATAAAACAATCCTAGGAAACTAGTACCTACAATTTCGAAAATTTTGACTGGCTCTGAAACGTAAACATCTGATTCAGAAGTATTTTTGGATTCTGGGAATCTTAATTGAATTATGCGGTATTTTAAATAAACTGGGTTTCAAATAAGTTTGCAGGGGTGATTTTGAGCTGTTTTCAAAGATGAATCGGACAACCGATTCAAACAATTTTGCAAACTTTTTGAAATATTCTATACAGGCACAAAATGTCAGTTTTTCTGTTTTTGAACCAATCGTTTGTTTCAGACTTAATTTTTAAACAGGTTTTGTAAACATTGTAAATTTTTGTAAACTCTTTCGATTTACATAATTTCCCAGCCAAACGGCCCCGTGTATTATCGATTTTTTAAATGAGATTTTGAAATTTCGACAGCAGGTTTCTCCATTTTGCCTTACTATTAAAGTTTTCTGATTTTTATAAGCCGTTTTTTTTATTTTTACATTAAATCTTTGACCAGTTACTTTTCAATTTTTATACTTTTGCAGCACCAGGAATGTACTTTTTCTATTTTCAATGTGAAAAAAAATGTTTTAGAACTTTTAATTTGCAATAGAATTTTTTTTAATTAAGTAACTATGTTAAGATTAAAGCGAAAAAGACGGCGTGCCGCGCGCTAGTATAACCCGCGTTACAAAAAACCAAAAATCTCTTTTTTAACGCATTTTATGAGCCTGAAAACTTCAAAATCGGACTTGAAAAATTTTAAATCGGGTCAAAGTTTTGCCGGCTTCATTTATTTACTTCCTAAAATCGGCATTTTGCCCTAAAAAAGGATGACGTAGCTATTTCAATTTATTTCCAGTTATCACAATTTGTCTATGTAAAACTTTTCTAAGGTTTTTTAAAAAGTTTTTCCTGTTCTAATGAGATGCTTTCATTCTCAAAAGTTCAAAAGAGAAAACTCATTATGCGATGTTTGCTCAATTGTCAATTTCAACCCATTGTCGTCTTTCCTCTCCGATCTATTGCACTTTTTCAAACTTCGGGGACCCATCGCCTTATCTGATCCCAAGTTGGACTCCATCTTCTCAAATGGTTCAAATCCCAGCAATTTTCTTTGTAACGTCCTATTTTCTGCCGTTCACCCGTACTTTTTGGAATTTTCTAAAACTGTCTTCTCTTCTTAGAAAAAACAGTTTGAAAATCCCTCTTAAGATTTTGAAAAATTCGATTCTAGCAATGTTTGTCTTTACATACATGAAGGCAAAAAGGACATTACGGACGGCTAGACTTTGTGATAAGATGCGGCCTTCGAATTAATCTTCGATAGCGGGCTGCTGCTGGCGGATGTAGAAAAAACAGCCTCGAATCATCCGATCGCACTCTATCCACATGAGCTTCAGAAACATCATACACCGCAATTTTATCATAATTTTGACTTGAAGTCACCAAACATCAGAGAGAGAGAGAGAGAGAGAGAGAGAGAGAGAGAGACAGACAGAGAGAGACAGAGAAAAAGAGAAAAAGAGAGACAGAGAGACAGAGAGACAGAGAGACAGAGAGACAGAGAGACAGAGAGACAGAGAGACAGAGAGACAGAGAGACAGAGAGACAGAGAGACAGAGAGACAGAGAGACAGAGAGACAGAGAGACAGAGAGACAGAGAGACAGAGAGACAGAGAGACAGAGAGACAGAGAGACAGAGAGACAGAGAGACAGAGAGACAGAGAGACAGAGAGACAGAGAGACAGAGAGACAGAGAGACAGAGAGACAGAGAGACAGAGAGACAGAGAGACATAGAGATAGAGAGACAGAGAGACAAAGAGACAGAGAGACAGAGAGACAGAAAGACAGAGAGATAGAGAGACAGAGAGACAGAAAGACAGAGAGACAGAGAGACAGAGAGACAGAGACACGTGCAAAAGCGGAATAGCCCTTCCTCTCTTTCTCTAATCTCTCTCTCTTTCTCTATCTTACCCTCTCTCTCTCTCTCTTCCTCTCCGAAATTCCCCATTTTTCTTACTTTTTTCGTAGTTATCTTTGTAACAAACTCCATTGTAAACCTAATTTTTTCAGAATTCGCAGATGCTTTATTTCTTCGCCTGACGCCTCTCCAAACAACGTGCTCTCTCACCACCTTCGCCGTCCAGCTGAGCCATGCGCGCCGTGAGTCGATCGATAATTGAATTTTGGGGTTGAGTGTGAGAGAGTTTTCAGATTAGTTTTTGTAAATGAGTGTTTGGACTTTTCTAGTCGGGGGACGACAAGGTGTCAAATTTCAGTAGTCACTGCTAATTTCCGGAACCGCTCAGTTTTCGTACATGATTTGTTCTCTCTCTCACTCTCTCTCTCTTTCTCTCTCTCTCTCTCTCTCTCTTTCTCTCTTTCATTGTATCAAAATGTTTTCTGAAGTTTTTCTGTTTTTCTATTTATCTGTTCTAAGAACATTGCGTCAATCCGAAAATGTCCAGCTCTTTTCCCTTTCACTGTTTTTCAAGTGATGTTTGCGTGTCATGCGTGACCACTTTGTCAAACGCCTACCTACTGATTAATTCCTGAAAGGAACCTGGCAGCAACTTGTTTTTCCGCCAACTTTCGAAAAACGACTCATTTTTGAATGATTCAGTTTTCAGCGGAAGGTTTCATCTTCCACTACACGTTTTCGTCCTTAAAGGGCAGAACTTGTCATTTTTCGCAGAACTTTTTGAGACACTCTGTACTTTCCTGTAATGTTTAAAGGGATCTCTCTGAGATGCCTCACGTATGCCACAGTCCTCATGCTCCCCCTGTCCCTCGTTCTTAGAGATTGTTCTCACTGAGATGTCTCACTGAGGGCTCTCTCACTCCTTAATTTCTTTGTCGCTGTGTCTCCAAATTTAATATTACTTTGATATCACTTTCGTCTCAATTCTCAATCGCTCTCTCTTTCTCTCTCGTTGTCTTTTTCTCCTACTTTGGTCTCAGTGAGACGTCTCACTGATGTTTCCCTCCTCAATCGCACTCGCTCTCTTTCTCTCTCTCTCCCCCAAAGTTTGGCCTCACGGAAATGTCTCCAAATTTGATCTCACTGGGATGTTTCACTAACGTCTCACACGTTCTGTATCTGTTTCTCCTAGTTTGGTCTCACTGAAAAGTCTCACTTATGCCTCTTCCGTAATCTCTCTCTGTTTGTCTCCCTCTTTTACTCTCTCCCTCTCTCTCTCATTCTCTTTCTCTCTCTCTCTCTCTCTCTCTCTCTCTAACCTCAAGAGTGATTTCTAAACTCTTGCCTCCCATTACCCATCACTTTGTAGCATTTTTCTTTCTCACAACCACAATAATACCAGTTTTTCCGATAACAATGCACAAATTACGAGTTTTTGCATGAACATTGTGATAAACACGGAATCGTGTAATGTCTGAGGGTATAAAACACCCGCCCCCCATTTCCGACGTCGACGGATTTCCTCGGTTCTCGAAAGAATGCTTCTAAAAAGTTTGATATTTCAATCAATCTTTTTGGAAAACTATTTCTAAATAATTTTATTAAAATAATGTAATCTCATTGAAAATATATTGATATTACATAAATAAGTTTTTATAGTTATACAACCAAAATCTCATTTCTACCAGTTTTTCCGTAAACAAATTATGCGTTACGTACTGTGAAACTTTAAAAATAATTGCAACATTAGGTGCTCGAAAAATCGAAAAATGCACTTTTTAAAAGATTTCAAACATTTTTCCAGCCTTTATTGAAGCTGTTTTTACCCATTTATGCCCTTTTCCAATGCAATGTGGAACAATAATTACATCCTGTACTTTAAAGCAACAACAAACCAAATTATGCATTAAGTTCCGAAGTGGGAAATTTTAAATCGAGTTTCAGTATTTTCAAAACACAGTTTTCCCAAACATGAAATTTTTGAATTGAAATTCAAATTTAGAAAACGATTATTCCCAGTAAAAACTATAACAAAAAAAAAACAAATTGAATTACTAAACCATTGCCACAAAAAACTGAGTTCCGCTGTCTTTAAAATTATTTAAATTGAAGCAAAGAGGAACTTTGTACGTTTTCGTCTAATTCGACTCTTATTTGCATGAACTCTGAGATTAAGTGTAATTAAATTAACGATTGCTCGAAAAAAGTCCAATTAAGGCGCAATTGATCCCCGTTTTTCTTTCTATCGTTTCTTTTTTTGCCTTTAAGACAGTTTTTCTTGAAAATTGGATAATACATTTTGCAACTGAAATAATTTCTAAAATTACAATTTTTCGTAAAACAAAAAAAAACAAATTAACTTCAGGCGTACCAGCGAGTGCTTACGTTCACTCGCCAAATGCCATTCGATAGAGAATTTTACGTAGAATCAATTGATTTTACTTGAGAACAACAAAACCCTTTGTCTTTCGAGATATAAGCGTTTCTGTCCGCTGGCCGCACCACCCGCTTGAAAAAATTCCGCGGAATCACCCACATGGCAGTATGGCGCAGCGCCTAGTGTCTCGCCCAGTAAGCAGAAAGTCCCAGGTTCGGAACCCCTTTAACGCAAAAATTTTGCTTTTTTGCTTTCTACTTATTTTTTGGGTTTTGACTGTACCAAATGGTATAAACATTTGGAAATCCCATGGCCACAATCCGAGTTTTTGCAACTTGCAACTTTAGGAATTGTTTTGACATTCATGGCACCAATGAGTTCCTGTCCTGAAATCTCATATGTGAGACTTCAAAGTTTCCCATTTCACTTTGCGCTACATTCGTCTCTCTCTCTCTCTCTCTCTATTTCTCTTTCTCTTTCTCTTTCTCTTTCTCTTTCTCTTTCTCTTTCTCTTTCTCTCTCTCTCTCTCTCTCTCTCTCTCTCCCTAATGACTTGTACATTCCTCTCCTCCCCAGATTCTCCCCTCTCCCGTTGCCAGGACCCATTGCGGGTTGCTAACCCAACGCCTATTTTCCACCACCCTGCCGGCGCCGATCTGCCATATGCGAGAGAACACTATTACATGTGCTCATCCCCTCTCCGAATATTAAATTTGTCATTGTCATTTTTCCTCGCCGGACCGACCGAGAAGTTTCTCTTCGCTCTTCGTCCCTCTGCTTCCTGGAACTGCCTTATTGGCCTCCAGTGTGCTGGAAAAGGGGGTGACTCTGAGCCGGCCTTCCGGCCTATGATTTTTCTGCCGACTAATTGCCGTCAAAGCGCCCCGAATAATTTGTGCGGCCCGCCCCGCCTCGAACTCCTCTCCGCCGCCGACGACCCAGAATTTGCCGATTAAGTCGCGATGAGACAGTGGAAGCAACTTTTGGAAGTCGATTTTCAACTTTCACTTCCAAATTTGCCTCCGGCAACTTGTGATTTACGAACTTCTGACTCCGGTTTCAACCTCAAATTGACTTTTAGCTGAGTATCAAATCTAACAACGATTTGTGGTCATTTTTTGACAGCGTAATCTTGGGAACCAACTGTACTGTTTTATTTTTAAACAATTTTGGTTGACCTTGCAAAAAAATAGAATACCCAGTTATCTTATCTTGTTTCATTTTTCTAACATCTGACCCTTCTTTCAGTATCATGTTTAGCTACATTTTTCCAACCTCATTTTTCCAACGAAAAATTAATTTATAAAATTTTTCATCAGAAGGAAAAATTAAATTGTAAAAAATTTCATCAGTAGGAAAAATTAAATTATATAAAAACTGTAAAAGAACAATTTACCTACTCTTATGATCACATGTAATACTCAGCTAAGAACACAAACTATGTTTTTAATTTTGCTTCCTCCTTTGGCTGAGTATTATAACAGTAAAATGTTTTTTGTTTAAATTTTTTCTTTTTTTTTTGAATATAATAACTGTGCCCTTTTTATCCCTAAACTTAAAATTTTTACTCAGTTATAAGATAGAATTAAATCTCGGATCGGAACGTGGATTTCGTTCAAGTTTGATTTTCTGAAGTTTGTTTAAAAATTTAAATAATCGTCTTTAAAATTTGGTGAAAAAAAGAAAATTCGGCTATTATTTGAAAACCGCCGCCCATTCGCCCTTTGAAGCCCGTAAATCCTTTTTTTTTTGAGTTTAACGACCTCTTTTAGTCATGAACCAACGACCACAAAGCTACTGAAACCTCAGAAATTTCGATACGAAAAAAAGAAAATAATTTAAAAACTTTTAAAAGTTATATGCACAGAAACAAAATCACAGTTTAGTTTTTTTCGTCTTTTCTCTGGTTTTTTTGCAAGCGTAGGAAACTCAAAAGATCAGGAACAATTTTCCTGATAGAAAAGAAATTTTAAAATTGGCGATCAGGAAAATTTTTTTAAAAAAACTGTACTCTATACTAGCGATTTTTTGTTCGTTTTTACTCTATTCCAATTACGAAATTTTAAATAATTAATAAGATTAGTGATTCACTTTTTTAAATTAATTTAATAGTGCCGGGACAATATTTTTAACTTTTTAGATTTTTTAAAGTTAATTTAGTGATTATTTCGAACCCAATTTTATATTAAATATTTACATGCTTTTTCCCATTGCATGTAGAATGTTTTCATGAAATGCTTTTTCCCTTGTTTTTGTGTCCTTCCGCTTTCCTCCAAAAATACGAAAAGTTGTCCTCTCCGGCTTCAAACTCGACTTCAATGGCAAATGGCATTGTTTGTGCGTTGAACGTGGTGCCAGTTGTCATGACAATCCTTTCCGGCCTCTGATACACTCTTTTGGTCATTTTCTACCCCGGTGGTCCCCCCATGGGTGGTCCTTCTGGGTGGTCTCCTTGGCCTCTTTATGGGTGGTCTCGTTATGGGTGGTCCTGTTTACCCGTCGCTCACTGTTGATTTCCCGGCGCCGACGACGAAACCGCTGCCGCAATGAGTTCGAGTCGAAGCAAAAACAACCGACTCAATAATTAACGAGAGACCGCCTCTAAAAGGAATGACGTCATTGAAAGTTAGAGGCAACCGGGCGGTTTTCGTTCCGGGACTCATTACACTTGGACGAGAAAATGGGAAAACAAGAAAAACAGCTGCATAATTTCATATTGTTCGCGCTTGTTGATTGAAAATTGCAAACCACATCGAAAAGCTTTTTGTTCTGAAATTGGAAAACAAATTTTTATAAAAATATTTTTTGCAAAAATTGGGAAAAACACCCGATTTTATAAAATACTGATTTTATAAAGCAAGAGAACCGAAAATTTATTATGTGAAAATAAATGTTTGTTAAAATATAGATTGTAAAGTCCAAATTTTTGGGACAAAATTTTGCAACTAAAAATGATTTAGTAGCTCAAAATTTTCAATAAAATTACAATCAGTGTTTTTCCGTATGTTTGCTATTTCTCAGGGGGGAAAGGTCGAATTCGGAAACATTTTTTTTTCAAGCGTATTACGAAAAATAGCCATTTTAACTATGTAAACTAATATTAGTTCTTAAACTATTATTAGTTACTTAATTTTAAAAAATTCTTATCTTTATATATAAACTGTTATTAGTTATAAAATTTTTAAAAAATTTAAATGACAAACTTTCATTAGTTACTTTTTTTTAAAATCTTTTCTATGTAAAAGTTTCTTTCATAATTCTGGGCCATTCTTTTTGGTAAACTGAAAAAAATCGAAAAATGGAAATTTTCATTAAAAATCAATACATTTTTTTTTGTAAACTTGGACTGTCCCAAATTTAACAGCCCTTATAAAAAATTAATAAAAATCACATGTTTCAAAATGTTTTAATTATATGAATGAGAACTCGCCTTAATTTGATACTCAGACAAGTAGTAGAATCCAAATTAAGAAAAGAAAAATTTCTAAAAGTTCAATATTAAAAAAAAGGATTAAAAAATTGGCCAAAATCCGAGTTTTCGGTGTTGACGGACGGTGTTTTCGGTGTTTACCGGCTGCACGCGCAGCACGGCGTTGACTTCATTATTGCTATTTGGCAGCGACTAACGAAATTACGCAATCGATCCCTGACGGAAAGCGACGCCGCCTTTCTCCTAATTCATCTCTGTTTCTCCAAAAACACACTTCCGATTTGGTACGGGTTCCACCCGGAAGTCGTGATTTTTTGCTCTGATTCGGTTGTTTTTTGACGTTTCAACCCGTTTTCACTAAAATTTTCAATCCAAATCTCGGAAATCTCAGATTTTCAAACGAAAACCCAATTATCGATTGAGTCATAAATCAATCGATGTTCTCTTGCCGCGCCTAATTTCGAGAATTTCTGATTGAAATCCACAGAAAACGGAAAATATCCCATCAAATTCTATTAAGTGGCGCGAAATTGAATCCTGGTGCATACCGTAAATTGGATAACATCGTTGGTTGAAAATCATATGTCTGGAATGTCATTTATATTTTGAGTGTGGCAGTTTATTGGAATAACGTGCTGTTTTTTTCGTTCTTTCGACTTGAAAATTCACAATTTTGAGCTTAAAAATGGGCGTGGCTTAAATCAATCGATCTGTGACGTCATTAAGTGTTTCACGTAATCCATCTCTTCCGCGGATTTCGGTGCGTCTCCGGGAATAATTTACCAGCACCGGCGCATCTCCTCCCATCGCCCGCCGCCCGATTCCCCTCCCCGGCTCCAGGATTACTCCAATTAGGAGGGCTCTAAGGGGGAGAAAAATTCAATTTTCCACCTTTTCTAATCTTTACTTTAAAACATGATTTTTATAATCTTACACCAATATTTCCACGATTCTTGCTCATAAAACAAAAATTTTGAAGTTCAATTTGCAAAAAGGACACAGTTTTTGCTTTAGCCACGCCCATTAAAACCATGCAATTGCTCCATTTGGTAAAAGAAATAAGTTTTCCCAAAATTTTTTTGTTGACCCGCCCATAAAACCACGCTACGCTATATTTCTGTGAAAGCCACATAAGGAGGAACTGTCAAAATTAGGCTCCGCCCCTTTTCACCTTTGGCCACGCCCACAAAACATATTTTTGCTACAAGTTTTATAAATGATAAATTTTAGTTTCTTTATTAAAATTGTCATGTTTAAACGTAAATTTCTCAGAAGTTCGTCTTTATTTTCAAATTAAGCTCCACCCCTTTTGCAATTTTGACCCCATTTACAAAATTTCCTTACTATTCTACATAGTTTCCACTTTTTAGTATTTCCTTAAGATAAGTCACAATGTGCTATTTAATTTTGACAACTATTTGCTAAAATCTTTGAAAAAAAAGCCACGCCCACAAACCAAACCAACACTTAATAAAAAAAACTTTAGGCCACGCACACAGAGCAAATGAATATTTTTTAAAAAAAATTCACAGCATTTCCACGGATTTCTTAGTTTTTGCCCTCTATCTGTTTAAGGTTGAAATAAGTTTTTGCAAATACAGAAAAAATAAGCCACGCCCACCAAGGCGATTGAAAATCATAAAATTTTAGGCAGTCTCTTTTTTAATGAAATAATTCATGAAGATAAATCTGCTAGACAAAGTAAGATAATGGCTTTAGCAATGTCGCCATTAACAATTGCTCACACTTAATTCACCCAAGCCCCGCCCCCGAAAAAATCCTAAGCCAGTCATTATCGCAGAAAAAAGTTTGTTGTTCCTCTCATGATATTAGTCTCATCCGCTTCGGCTGTTGTTGTGCGGCTAATCATTAATCCGCCATTGTAAATATTTGACAGCCCGGATTGCCGAAGCCTACTGCCTTCTAAATCCGTCATGAAACAGACGGATTAGCATGATTCTTTTGAAATTCTCCTAATGGGATTAATTTTAGAAAATATCGAGTCACCGTGGATTAAGAAAACAAGAACATGTCTCATTTTAAAGCCAACATGTAAATATACCGACGTCATTTGGATTAGAACGTTGGGAAATTGGAGATTTTTGAAAATTCTTTCCCAGACTCAGGTACATCAAAATGTAATTCGTAGCCTATCGTTGGAAAGTAAAGAAGTATTAGGATGACGTCACTTTTCCAACATAAATCAATTGCCGTGTTTTGAAAATCTCGTTGGAGTAAAATCAAAGTTAAGGTAAACCAACGTAATGTTGATTATAACGTTGGGAAATATACTATTTTGACTTAATTTTCCGCAGAACACCAGGCAATCGAAGTGTAATTTAGCGCCTATCGTTGGAAAGTAATGAGATGTTGGGATGACGTCACTTTCACCAGATCATCCTCGTAATCTAGAATTCTCTTGGTGCAATACTCAAAATTACTTAAAAATTTTGGCATCACTCCTTATTTTTTAAATAAATAATTTTTAAATTGGCATCACCGCCGAGTATTTTAAATTATTAATCCAAAAGGAAAAAAAAACCAACGTCATTTGGCTGGGGCCGTTGGAAAATATATGTTTTTATGCCAAAGTCGCACTAGTCGCATATATATCCAATTGTTATTGTATGTGTACCGTTGGAAAGTAATACTTTTTTTTTTAGAATGACGTCACTTTTGCATGGTCATTGCCGTCATTTGGAAATCTCGATTGATTAAAATCGAAGTTTCTTGAAAAATTAAATTTCGCACCCATTTTTTTCAAACACAACTTTCTGAATTGACGTCACCGGCTGTCACTAGAAACTCGATCTGTTTTCTGGCCTCTGCCATGTCCTACACGGCTGGCAGTAGCCTCCGCTCGCCTTCCCTAACTATGCTAATTAGCCCCCTTTTCCAATTCTAAAAACGGCTGGCACTAGCAGGGGAGAGACATCCGGCTGTCGGCTAGTCATTAGTGTTGCGGGATTATCGTCTTTCGCTTTTTTCGGTCCAGCCGAAGGAGGACTTTGGAAAGTCACCTCGCATGGCCCCCGTTCCCACCACTTTAGCACGCAAAGCACTTGACAGAGAAATGGGATACGGGGTGGGTTTTTGGGATCTTTGGTTAGAAAATAAAGTAATAGTGACTTTAAAACTATTTTCAATTAAGGACTTTTCGACCCCACCCAATCAAGAAAAATCAAGCTTTCACACCCAAAATTTTGCTCCGCCCACAAAAACGCTCTAGATTTTGCAGAAACTTTAAAAAGCTACGTGTTTGTGAGTTAATCAAATCTGAAACTCTTAAAATTTTTTTTTTTAAAGTTCATATCGTCATTATAAAAAAATACTAGGCTCCGAAAAAAGTGTAAAATTTTGGCTCCGCCAAAAAAACTCTTTTTTTACTCGAAAAAGTTGGAAAAGTTGCCCCCAGTCACATTTTATTAAGAGATTTTCACCAATTGATGTACTGTACGATTTTCCCACGAGGCAGACACAACTTTATGAATTTTTAAGAAAAACCTAAACCCCGTCCTGCTTTCCAAGGCAGACCTCACAAATTACCTGTTTACTTTATTCTCCCGTTGCCTCGAGGGTCTTAGGGAAAACAATATCCTCCAGCCCCATCGATTTCGACCACTTTTGACACCTTTCAAAGCACTCCTTCGAGGAGAAAACTACTTCGAAAACATTTCGAAGGGAAGAAAGCACTCGGAGGGAAATCCCAAGAAATCTGGGAATTATTTATCGAGCACCCGTTTTGAAATGGAATCGAAAAATATGCATAGAGTACTTTGGAAAACAAATTTTTAGAATTTCTCTTTTTCAGCTTGGGAAAATCATCCCGAAAATGTTTTTAAACCTTTAACAGTTTCTTTAAAACGCGGTTTTAATTTGAATGTTTTCAAATTACGCATGTGCCAGACATTTTCTAAACCAATGTATTTATGAAATTTGCATTTCAAACAATTAATTTTTCAAATTAGCCACCTTATTCAGTAACTGAATGAGTTTTCCGCTTTAATACGATATTTCGTTTAAAAATTGCATTAAAGAGACCATCAGGGAGCTTCCCGAAACCCAGGCTAATCGTATGCTAATCAGGCTCTTTGTGAAAATTTGTTGATGAGAGTGACGGTGGAAAAAATTATTTTAATTGAATTGTGTAAATTAGCATATGGTTCTCTTCGTTTTCAAAAAGGCCCCTGACGGTCCCTTTAATCCAACAACGCTGTCAACTAAGTTTTAAGTTTCACGCTTAAATTTTCAACAAATTAATTATTTTCCAACGATTTGTGCTTTTTACAACAGAGGTTTCCCTTTTTCTTGCACAAAATCGAATATTCCACAACATTTCAGCTACATGACGTTACAAATGTGAATTTCAATCTGAAAATTTCCTATTTTAAAATAATTTGAAATGGGGAAACACCAATTTTGTAATACTATTTGAATTATTTGAAATTCTTCCTTTGGTCCTGATTTTGGATTTTTATTTCGCATAATCGAATATTTTCCAACGCTTGATACAAATGACGAACTTTAATTTCATCCAAAGTTTCTCAAGTTTTAGCGATTTTTCAAAAAGTGAAGCACACGTTTTGTGATCTCCGTGTAGGTCAGAAATCACCCGAATGTCCTTGTTTCCCGCTGGATTTCACGTTTGACCTCCCCAAAACAATGTCTTTGGTTCTGTTCCGTGCACAATGCGTTTTCATATAATTACTGGAAGCAGCATCGATTCAGCACAGTGAAGCGTGAAACAGGGCGGATAAGCACGTACTCGACACTGCCAAATACGCTACGAAAGCCTTTTATTTTAGTTTAGGAGCTGGAAAAGGGAGTTTTGTTATCCGTTATCGTGAAATTTCCATTTAACTCCGTTAGACTCTGTTTTAGGGAGTCTTGGCAGTTCAACACACCCTTTTTTCCAATTTAAAACCTGCACAAATGTGAAAACAGCTAAAATAATTTTACAACGCCGAATTTTCAATTGAACCCCCCAAAAAGTCTCATATTCAGTTCCCAAAGCATAGTTCAAATTTGGCTGCGTACATGGCCTGAGTATCCTATATTTTACGTATTACTATAGAAACAACATCGAAACAATGGCACGTTTGGACAAAATAGTTATGCATCAACTTTAAAATCAACTTTTTCGACGTATCAAAGAATCCGTATTTTTGAAACTTTAAATTTTGTGTAAACTGAATTCTACAATGTAGTTAATTTTGTATTTAGCTTAGTTTGTCGTGGAATTTAACGGAATTGTTTCCTTTTTGCTCTATTGACATAAGCTCATGTTATACAAATTTTATGATATTCTATAATAAAAATTTTCACATTTACCTTTAACACAGTAAAAAAGTGAGTTTCCTACTGTTTTTATCTGTTTCTTTTGCCAGAACTTACAGTTTTGCATGGTGAACATAGGATACTCAGGAAATGTAGAAGTCAAATTTTACATAGTTTGGCTTCTGAGTACACAATTTCTTACGTTTTATAATGTTTCTGAAGTTTGTTTCTTTATTTTCTACTTAAAGAACATTGAAGTTTATTACTTCAGATCTTTGACAATTAATCGATAACGCGTTTTAATCGATAAATCAATCAATAACCACATGTTTTCTTTCAAATTTGGAATCATTATTTCAAAACGTCGAATTCGAAAATTTTTTCAAGATGGTTTTTCGGAAAACCCACAAAAATTGAAAGTGTATTGAAATTTTTCAAATCAATCAATACTTCCATTTTTAAGCACATCTTTCAAATTCTCAAGCGGAAGTCATCCCCAAACGCTCCCGTGTCGTCCGGTTCGCGTGTGGGTCAGTACACACTGGAATATTCATCCCACGAAAAAATTGATTCGAAATCGGACTAAACTTTTAACATCAACAATCATTACATTCAGAAATTCAGTTTTTTTGCTTTTTAGAGGAAAAGTGACGCAGTTCTCTGTTTTCGAGAGCAATTAGTGCGGAGCAGCGCACACGCATCGTTAACCTTCTACAAAACATTCTGGGCCCGTCGTTCAGTCCCAAAATTTCGTGATTTTTGGAAGGAAAGTTGAGAAATTCGACCATTTTTGCCGAATTTTGCAAAATGAGACGAGAAAACCTTTGACCCCGGGAGATTTAAAGCTTTCTCCAGCTGCCTCTGGAAAAAATTGCAGTTTTAAGACATTTTTATGCTATTATCAAAAGTTTCGTTGTATTTCGTACTCTTTTTTTGAGTCTCACGGCAAGTTTTTAAAAACCGAAAACAATTTTCCTGAAATTATACATTCATAACAATTGTAAGTGAGCGGTTAAAACAAATATTGATTTTCAAGGTGGTGTCAAAAAAAAATTAAATTTACATGTTAACTGGGAGAACCCGGATAGTCTCCGGTTAGATTCAGTTTCAAAATGTTTTTTTTTTAAATTTTTATAGAAAACAAATTCTGCAAAAAATCAGGGAAAATCTTTGAAAAGTTGAATTTTTCTGCCCCGTATAGTTAGTTGGAATTTACAATTTGTACAATTTTAAAAATAATTTTGAATTTTGTCAGAAAATGTTTCTCACCCCCCTTTTGTTTTGTTTCCTTTTGAATTTTGAAAAATTGGAAAAACAACCTTCATAGATTTAAAAAATTCACAGATTTAATTCCAGTTTTGAGATGAAAAAGGGCAAAATAAAGGTAATTATATTTTTGAATTTAAGCTTCCCTCCTTCAATTTTTACAAATCTTACACGAAGTTTACTCACTAAAACTTCCACATCTCTAAAAAACGGTTTCCCGCAAAAAAAACTTAGTGTTTTTACATTTTGAAAAATCAATGTTCTGAAGAATTTTTTAAAGCTCAATCATAGTTTTAAAATTACTAGAGATCAGTGACCAATGAAAAGAGCTTTTAGAATTAATTGTAGCAGAAATTTCAATAAAAATGTATTATTTAAACAAATAAAACATTTGTTAACGAGCTTTTTGCAAAATTCTCATCCACACGAATAACCTTTGTCCAGCTAAATTTGAAATTCGATTCCTCGCGAAAAACAATCAAACGACCATGTTGTTTTCATGAACATGCAAACTCGCAACGTGTCATTTGGAGCATCGTTGTGGAAAATTACCACCCTAGATTCTTGTTGAAGCAAATTTGGAACACAGAAATCTCTAGGATTTTCGAAACGTTTGCACTTTATCGATTAAAATTTCCAAAGACGTGTTTTCCCGCCCAATCCCCCTTTAATTTCACACTTTCGTCATAATTTACCCTCTCCGTAGCACCATGTGTGTATCTTTTTCTTCTTCGTTGGTGTAACCGCCGAGGGAGGCTCCGGGCTTTCCTTCCTCCGGCCGAACGGCTTTGCAACAGGAGGTCGTCGATGGCGATTCGTCGAGAGGCCCAGCCAATCCGTTTCGAGCACCCTCCGGTCGGCCCGAGAATCTTCGATCCCGGGTCTCTCAAATCCACTTTCAACTAGTCTGTTCATAAAATTTTGGAATAACTCTCGTTTTCTCGAAAGTTCACTCTTCTATCAAATTCCCATTGCCGATGATACAGTTCTCTTGAATCCTAGTCCCGGTCGAGTTCCAATGGCACGTATAGTGCGTTTCCAAAAAAGGGTCCCGGAAAAAGGGATTTTCCTAAAGGACAGGTACATTTGGTCCCGCCGCGATATCTTAATTGTCTACGCACTCCTCTTTTACAATGCTCTTTCGCTTGTTAAATTTCTTCTCACTTCAAGGTTTCAAACTGGGAGTGGTTAAATATGGATAAACATCAAGTTCGTTGAAAAGTCGTTGATTCTCTGTTGGAAATGGACTATATCACATTTTGGGTCAAACGACATATTTTATACCTTTTGTTCATATCATGTTGTAATTTTTGCAAATTCAGTTACACAAAAAATATTTGTTTTGTTAATTGAGTTAGTAAAACAACAAATTTCCTAGAAACGACAAAGCGACCAGTTGAAAAAAGGTATAAAAGGAGCCTATCATGACTTTTACGAACTGCAACAGTGACACGCTATGTAATTGTCACACTAAAAGTGTCGTAAATAAAAATGATGTTTTTGAAAAATTCATTTCCGTTTTATTTGAATTTATTAACATTATTAACATTATTTTAACATTGTTTCAGTGTAACCTAATTACAACACTGAAACTGTTACTTTAGGATTTTAACATCGTTCAAATTGTTTCTGCAAAATTTGAACATCGTTTTAGGAAAACTTTGTAGACGTGGCCCAACATTTGTCTGCAAAATTTGTTTAAACGTTATTTTTTTAAAAAACTCCGTAATCGGTTTGACCTTTTTTCGCGAAAAAAAAACATTGAGAAAATTTGGAAATTGTGGTTTGTGACAAATTGTTACAAATTATAAATATATGATAGAATTAACTTTACGAAGTGTGCAATTAGATTGGCATGTCACTGACCTTATAAAACAAAAAAAAATTTTTTTAAATAAATTTTTCATGCTGCAATTTGGAATTTCAAAATACCGAAAAAGGGTCGTGTTTGTTCAATTCTGTTCGGATCAAAATGTTATTAAAAAAAAATTTCGCCCCTAGCTTAAATTTTTAATTTTTGTCTCATTTCGTTTTCAAGTTGTTACCTGCATCATAAAACCATTAACAATTAAATTTAACTTCTTTAAAAGTAAGGTTTCAAAAAAGCAAGGAAAACAGAAAACATCTGTTCTTTGGCTTTGAATTCGCCGCGTTTCACATGTCATTATTTTCCTGCGTGCCGAATCCCATTAACTTTTTTCTATTTTTTCGCGATGTAGGTGGTCTTTCTGAGAAATTCTGAATAAAAAATGGCGTAGAACTGGAAAAATCAGCGAAGCAGGGTGCAAAAAAAAGATTATAAGAAAAAAGAAGGTTAAAAAAAGAAATGTTCAAATTTTTTAAACACTTTTTACTCATATATTTTAAAAAAAAACAGGTGTTCAAGTGAAATCTATTGGAATAAGGATATAAAAAACGTACAAAATGTAATTATGATAAATAGTATTTCTCCAATAAAAGTAAAGTAGTATCTTTGAATTTCTCCCACCGTTACTTTTTGTGTTTCTTTTTCAAATTTCCCCTTCCACCTCATTGTCCATAAACCCGTCCAATGCTTCCTTCCCTCTCTCCTTCTCTCCTTTTCCATTCCCTCTTCAATCTTTATCATCCCAGATGGTTGTATGAAGACCGCCGTCTTCGGTCGTGATTCGGAGGGTCCTTCTCCGTGCGGCGGTCCGCCGTCGCTCACCTTCACCCCGCCGGCCGCCCTCGCGCCGCCGCGTTCGCGCAGCACGGCCGGCGCCGCGGGCGGCGCGGGCGGCGGCAGCGGGGGCGGCAGGCACTCGCGACGCGCCAGTCGCATGCAGAACGTACGTTTTTATACAGTTTCAGAGGGTTTGTGGGTATTTACTGTTGTTCGGGAATGTGAGAAAGTGACAGAATTTCCACTTGAAAATGGGGAAAATGGTGTTATACACTATTCTTCTCAGAGAAACGTAAGTTTTTCACTGTGCTACAATTTTGCAGGTCTTTTACTTAAAAAGGAACTTTTCCTTTCTTTGAAAAATCGTTTGATTTATGGTCTCTCTATCCCTCTATCACAATCAATTTTTTTTTATGAATCTGCACTTAGATCTGTCTGGCCTTTTTTAAAGAGAGACATTTGCCGATTTCAAAAATATAGTTGCTCTCGTTTCTATGATATAGTTGTCTGTCGTGCTTCTGTCGCTTCTGTCGTGCGCGCAGTTCATTATCACTATTTCTATTTTTGATAATAACTATAAAAATGAAGAGTACTGTACATATTTGGCGCAGATTAATGGTTCTTGGACCACCCCTGAAGAAAAACCGTGTGGTCCGATTTTCCAGGCTCAAACCGTTTCAAATCAACGTTTGATACAGATAAACCAAAAAGAAGACTGGTAGTCTAAGAAATGTCTATTTAAAGCTATTTTTATCCTAAACGGGACCACCATGAAATACACCTCATGGGTGGTCCCGATTAGAGCCGGATTTGGGTAAAATTTGGACCACCCATGAAGAATCAGACCTCAAGTAAATGTGGCCACACACGAAGAAAACACTTCTCTGGTTTTCTCTATCACTCTATCGCTGTCTCTCTCTCTCTCTCTCTCTCTCTCTGTGTCTCTCTGTCTGTCTGTCTCTCTCTCTCTCTCTCTTTCTCTATTCCTCTCTGTATCTCTCTTTCTCTCTAACTTTTGTTCATCATTTCCCCCCCCGTAATTCTCTTTCTGTGTTCTGAACCTTGTAAGTATAGGTAAAACACGAGTGTTTTTCTCCTTGTCTGGGTTGAGAATATTCCGCTGAGCGACACTGAAATAGATTTCCCGTTTTCAACTCAAAATGAAAAATCTCTCTCTCTCCCAATCGACGTCTCCTGTTACATATCTTCCATAAGCGTTGTTCGTCCAAAAACCAGCCGTCCGCCGCCTCTCTGCAGTCTGATGATGAATCGGCGTCCGCCCTCCCTTCGTTCGTTTCCTCATCACCCTGCCATCTCTGTCTCTTTTCCCCCTCTCTCTCCCTATATCTCTCTTTTGGAGACTAAACTTGCGGATTGATTCTCGCCGCGATTGGTCCTGTTGACAGCGCCACGTCACTTTCCCCACGAGGCAGTAATTTTCCACTGCTCGCCACACAGCCTGCAAAAACGGCCTCTTACCCGTTAGTTTAGTGGCCGAAAAAGGCTACCGTACCCCCGCGGCACGCTAATACGGTAATTATCACTACTTGTGAATGGTGATAAATTGGTTATTAGATCACGCAAACCTGTCGGATCATTAACTTACCAAGTTAGTTGCCATGGCGCTCTCCCATTGTTTCGCCCTGTGGGGTCCCACCACGCTCTGCCGCCCACAAAAGGGCCTGGGTGGTCTCTCACGGCCACACAGCAAGCATGGGAATGCACAACACATGCAAAACCAACCACCAAATTCACTTACCCGAGCCGAAATCAAGTCAAGTTCTCGTTTTTCTTGCGTTTTTGACTTATCGATTGGGGTTGGGAACGTGGCCAAAATCAATCGATAATTAGTCAAGCGATATGTTTCATTAACCAATTTGCAAAAAACTCTGATTTTGAAATTTTGCCGCGTTTTTAGCAAAATATGACGGAAAATTTGCATTAGAGCGCAAAAACTGCAAGTTAAAAGCCAAATTAGCGATGGAGCGCGCTTTATAAAAGCGCATTTTCTGAAAATTCACATTCGCTAAATCATATTTGCAGCTTGCATAAAAAATAGACTTATCAAAATTTATTTAGTTGTAGTGTTAGAGCACATTTACACGATTTTGAAAATCTAGTCTTGTATTCGCGCTCCATGGCTAATTGCCTGAATCAATACACTTTCTTTCCCGTTTATTTCATTAAATTGAAGACATTGGCATAATTGAAGAGGACTTAATTGTCCGGCCAGTAAACAATTAAATTTAATCAACCGAACGGGCTATTTTCATGAATAGCCGCTTTTAGTTGGCTTTTAAACTTGCGATTTTAAACTTTCAAATTTTATATCGGTTTTTTATTTGCTTTCCTAAAACATATTTCATTTCCAAAATCAGTAAGTTTTACCGGTTTTCGCACTCCATTGCCAAGTTTTATTACACCCCTTCTGTAAACGCGCTTCAGCGCTAAAAAGGGTTACCAACGCATTGTTGTTTATCGATTTATCGCTGGGGCGCGTTTACAAAAATGTGTAATTGTGCCCTAATGCTAAAAGTGCACCCTTAAGTGCGAATTCTTAGCTCTGATTGCGGTAAACGCGCTCCATTGAGATAAACGGCGCTCTTCGGCAAATTAGCCCTTTCCGGCTCGGTAACCGCGCTCTATTGCGAATCTCTTTAAAAAAAGAAAAGATTTTTGCTTTTGATTTTTGACTCCGCTGCCATTGAAGCGATTTATCTCCAGGAGGCGGTCCCCCTGCTCCAGCCACGCAACCGAAAGAACCAATTTGCACCTGGCGCTTGTTTTGCGCTCGTCGCCCCGGCGTCAAGCGGTATTAGAGGCGCTAATTGTGAAGTGCTCCCATAACCCGGCCGGGGCCCATCGATCCCTACCCCACACAGACCACCCCGTCTTTTTTGTCTTCCTCTTCGTTTTTTGTCCCCGTATGGGTGGTCCGTTCCCCCGTGTCCTCAGATCCACACGGGCGGCCGAGTAGATGAAGCAGACGACGAAAGAAGCCATCCATGAGGAGACCTGCCAGCAAACCGGCCCTCAAACTTTCACAACTCCTCGTGTCGCCCGGATACATAAGGGTAGGTTTTGAATGCAAAAATTGTTTGTTTCCCAAAGAGTTGGGGTATTTTGGGCTTTTCGCGCACTTTGTGGTGTACTCTGTTGTTTTTGCGGGTCTACTGACGTGGTATATTTCCATTTTCTCTCTCCCTCTCTTTAAACCTTCTAAACTTTAGACAATTGATTCGAAAACTTCTACTTTGATTAGCCTGCCTCCTTAATGGTACGGGTGCAGCGCGCAAACAAAGTCTGCGTCTCTGCCACTCGAGATCGCTCCATGTCATTTTTAGCTCATGTTTTCTTGTTTCAAATTACACACAAACAAGCAGCCTGAGCATTTTTCCACATTTTGCCACTATAGCTGTAGCCAAAATGAAATCATATGCTAATTGCGAAAATGTGCAAAGCATGCTCTGTCGTCTACTGATTAGACTACGAACTTTAATGTCAACAGAGGATCACTAGGACATTCTAATTTTATTGGCATGATTTCAATTTGGCGACAGCTATATATTATTTTGCACTGATTTTAAGGCAAGATTGCAGCAAATTAGGCAATTAGTTGGACCACCCATGAAGAACACCTGGGTGGACCAACTTTTTGGATGATCCAAGAAGGTCTACTGTTCAACTGTTGGTGCTTAGAAATACAACAGAGAAATAAAAAATTCTTAGAAAAGCTTTTTTAAAAAAAAAGTTCATGATACCATAATGTCCACTTTAGTTTGCGGCAAATTTTACAGGTTGTCGGACTGGGTGGGGCAACTTTTCTAGGTGGTCCAGAAGTTCCACTATCATAACTCTTGATGTGAATAAATACAAAAGAGAACTTTAAACGTCTAAGAAAAGTTGAAAATTTTTTAGATATCCTGTTCTGGACCACCCATGAAGTAGTCAACGTCTTGGGTGGTCCCGACTTAGATCCACTTTATGGGTGGTCCCGACTTGGGTAAAAATCGGGACCACAAATGTAGTTTATCGCTGTCAAACTTTAGATTCCAACTATGTAAAAGTTTGTCTGTTGGTTTTTTTCCTTTTTGGCAAATGCAACAAAGTGGACTTTAACATATCTTCCGCTAAACGAGACTTCATGGATGGTCCCGAAAATCGTGAAAATCCGGACCACCCATGTAGTTTTGCCCAAGTTTTTAGAAACATGTTTGTCAATTCAACAAACTCTCTTCCTGTTTCACTGTCGAGGTTGTTCATTCGCTTTGTGCCAAAAGATCTCGCTCGCCTCTGGCGCCTCTCTCTCTCTCTCTCTCTCTCTCTCTCTCTCTCTCTCTCTCTCTCTCTCTAGTTGCCTCTGTGTAACCTTTCCTTCCCTATCCCTTTTCAATCTCAAAAGTCCCCTCGTTTCTCAAATCCCGTCAGAAAAACCCCCGTCCCGACGGCGCTCCTGTCATGATTAATCGCTGTTCGCCACGGATTCCCTCCAACATCTCTATTTTCGGATCGTAAAGTACAACTTTTTCGTTCTTTGAACGTATCAACCATTTTATGGCCTTAAAAGTTCACTAAACCGTACCCTGAAAACTACCGTACCCCTCGCCTCACTGCGCCGTTCGTGTCAGGACCCCCGGGGCTCGTACCTGATGCAATTAGCGGCGCCGTTTAGTGCGTCGTGAGCCAAATGCAACATGGCTGACAGCGGCTGATGTATTCATGACAATCGCTACCTACCCGCCTTTCCGGCTTGGCCCACTCGGCCATGAACTCTGCCGGTGCGGCTCCTCCCTCGGCTCCGAAACTCTCGGTCTCCGCTCCTGGGAGACAGTCTAGACAACATCAGATACTCAGTCCACACGCGTTAGCGGTAAGCCAATTTATCAAAATACTGCAATTTTCTTTGTAAAATGGGCTCAAAATTGGTGCCCGACCGACTTTCGCCCGGTGCCGTTTCTAACTGTCTGGACTCTCTCAGAGTCGTACTCTCTCGCCCCCGTTAACAAGCAAACACTAATTTTAGCCCAAATCAGCTATAATTACTTTATTTCCAAGTATCTCGCAAAAAATTTGCCATACTTTCCAAATTACGGCGTAAACAGCGGGCAGCCCTCGCGTAAAACCGCGAACCTGCAATTGTGCTATTTTTACACACTATAAATGTTATTTTTCCGTCTCTTTCACGCACTTTCAAGTAAAACAAGGGTTTCCCTAGTTATTCATCCTAAACTCTTGTTTTCGGCGACGTGCGAATGAGAATAACCGTCGGGAGTGCACCTATCCCTTATGCATTTGACATGCGATGATTTGGGTGGTCTTTGCTATTGAAAATGAGTATGAAAAGCGCAATTTCAGCCCGATATGGCCAAATTTGAACAAAAAGTTGAGCGTCACCATGGCCGAGTGGAAAGATGCTACGGTGAGAAAATGGTCTTTGGTTCGATCCCCGCCGCGGCTACAAATTTGCAAAATTTCTTGTGGCCACTATCTGGGTGGTCCTGCTTTAAAAGGACCACCCACTAAGAAAACGATCCGGTTTCAAACCTACATTTGTTTTTAGTGTCACGTGGTTCCTAAAATGAACTATTACATTGTTTTTACCATTTTGTCCTTTTGGCTATCGGGCCACCCGTGAAGAAAACACCAAGTGGGCCATATTCTATGGGCTCTATTCTGGACCACCCAAAAAGGAAATTCCGTTTCTTTTTCGTATGGGAGGTCGAAATGTTTCACAATTCATCTGTTGAAACATAAAAGTACCCGGATAACCTCCCGGAACAAATTTGATCTTTGAAAAGTTCACCCTACCAGACTCCCAAATGGACCACCCATGGAGACCAAAGGGCAGCCACCCATCCGTCTGCCATCGTGGCTTCCGTCTCGCGCGTGTCACATTTGTAAACAACTCAACACTCTTCGAGTTTCTCGGCGTCGACACGTCCCCAGAGAGATTTCCATTACTATGTAAATAATTTTGTCGCCGCTCGATTTTGACAGCCTTCGGGGGGTGGAAGTTGCAAAAGTCTGGCGCGGGCTCACTGGGTGGTCTCGGGCACGCGGTGGTCCTGCGCGCGCAAAGGGCACGACTGAAGACCACCCGTACATTTAATTCCGGGAAACCGAAAGGAGCAGCTGGAAAAATAACAAACAGGGTGGGGAATAAATGAAAAATCGGCTAATTAGCGCGCGTAAACAGCGTGCGCACAGATCGAAAAACACTGCTCAAGCTTGTTTGATTTTTCTACTAGGGCTTGACGTTTTTGCCTGATGGTTAACGCTGATTTCTCGATCGATATTGATTGGTTCATTTTTCATCCCAAAAAGAAACATGAATTTTCTGTATAGTTTTCGTAGCGCAGTGGTAAAACGCGCACGGTTCAAAACGACCCTGGTTCGGACCCCAGCCGTCGAAAAATAGTTAAACCACTTTTTTCTCGAAAATCTTTCAAATTTTGGTTATTCTTTCCGAAAAAAAAGAAAAACACAGCAAAATCTTCGGAGCGGAGTCGAACCTTGGTCACTCGGACAGCGCGCGCCTCTTGGCATTGAGCCATTGCACGCACCGCGCGAAAATCACTTTTTGTCATTTTATTGGGAATTCTACCATTTCAACGTGATTTCACATGGGTTTTGGCTCAAAGCAGCATTTTTATGGAGAGTTAAAGGACCGCCAAATACAGTACCCCTTGATTAATACCAAACCCCAGAATAGCAAAGATACTATGTCCTCCGAATCCCCCTGGAATTGCCTTATTGCACTAATTCCGCCGAAGCGATCAGAGAACGGCCCGTCTGTGTGATGTTTACGACCCCTTCTCCTTCAGCGACCCGGAGTCACTTGCACGCACATCTTCATAAATACTGCAGCAAGTAGCAGCTAGTAGCAACAGCAATGACGTCACTCGAAGGATGTGCGTTCGATGACGTCACACGTGAATGTTTCAGTCCGCGCGGGGAGGAAGAGTCCAAGAAAAAAGGGGGATTTTCTTGGGTTACGGTAGCTCTGTGTCATTACCACTATTATGGTGTTATAATTAAAGAGTACGGTATGCGAAAAGACGGGGGAGACTAATTATGCACATCAGCGGTCTCGCACTGAGTCGAATCAGAACTTGTCGGCCGGAAACGCGGCGCACTCGCCGGCGAAACTCGCGAACACGCCTCGGATGACGTTCTGCGTGCAGGCGAAGGTAGGACTTTCGCGGTGGGACCCATTAGGAGGGCATTTCGGGTTACGGTACCTCTGTCCCTCAATCCTAAACCCCCGATGTTTTCGTTGCGTTTTTTCACATTTCACTAATCTCTATTAATGTTTCTAGACCATTCAACTTTCTCACACATGCCCTTTTTGAAAGGTTCTATTACTACCTACAGTATATTTGCGGATATACTTACTACCATATATTTCATACTATACGAACCTACTGTGAATCATATGAATACGGTAACTTTTCAAATTTCAAACGGGCGAAGTTGGAATACGGTAGGATTTTGGGTTACGGTAATTTTTAGGTAAAGTATGACCTCTTCTTAGTGTAATCACCATAAGAATATTACCGACCACTGTAGTCAAAAAATCTATATGCGATTTCCCTCTGGTTCAATTTGTCTTTAACCATTACGGTAGCTACCGTAACCCTGGGGAGTAAATTACCGTAATGAGTTCTTAGAACTAGTTTCTATCAAATTGTAAATTTTTGTGTACTGTAGTTTACTGAGTACTGTATCTGTTCCTACCGTATTATCCACCAATACTTTTGTAACTTAAAGCAACGTTTACCCAAGAAAATCATAAACATTCTCCAGTAGCTTTGATAGTTACAGTAACCCGCAATGTATGACAACAATTGGTACATCGTTTCCTACTGTACCCTAGCTACGGTAGATTTGAAAAGCTACAGTAACCAGTAGCTAATACGGTATACCATCAGTTTACTGTAAATTCACCCTTGTCTTTTAAATAATTACTCCAAATAACCGAGTGGAAATGCTTGAGCTAAGGTTAAAGGATCTTTAAGTTATCTAGGTAAAGCCCTAAGTTACTCTTCTTCACTGTTTAGGTTCAAAAAGCTAAAGTTCTTTGAAAAAAACAATCTCCTTGCGCCTTAAGATAGCCTTTAAAGACTTGAGCAATGGCTGAGATGTCCTAAAAACAGTATTGTTCAGTGAATAAATGTATTCTTTCCATAAGAACTTTAAAAAATAGCTCCGCTTCCGTGTTCCGCTAAAACTTAGTTTCGACAAGTTGAAGGCTATGGTCTAATGGCTGAAGACCGTTTACAGTACTCGGAAAGCATTCGGAGCACACTTACTTTGGGTTTTCAAAATGTAAAAGACAGCTGAGCCGTCATCTTACACTCAAAGTCCAACCAGTCTCTTTCTCCTTGCGCTTTGCCATGGCGACGCCTGCGGGAGACTCTCGGTCGTGCTCTCTCTCAGAAAGGAGGCAATCGGCGGGGTATTCACTTATTCAAGATGGCGTGCGGCTGAATATTCGGTGTGACCGCCTAGCAACCGGCGCCGAAGACGCGGTGTAGGTCAGCTCGTCATGATCCCCGTCCGCTCGGCGCCGCACATCGAGCTCCTGACCGCCGAGCGGCCGAACGGCTTGGCTCGCAACGGATCGCTCAAGGCTTCAACCCATGAGAAAAAGGAGCTCCTGAAGGTTGAAGCAGCAAGACAACGGAGTGTCCCACTTTGTGCTAGCAGTTCTCTGCACAAAGATTCTCTCCTAAGGACATTCAGTCGCAAAGGGTCGATTGCAACAAGGACACTCGTCAAAAAGGCTCAGGTTGTTAACTTTTTTTTATATCACGAGATTCAAATACCGTATACGGTTTAGACGCTACTTTCAGCGATATATGCGCCCTCCTAATTGCGCGTTCTTTTTCGCGGTCTGCACTTGGCACCATTTACGAACCCATTTTTTCAAGATTTTTGTGCTTTAAAAAAGGGGCCATCAGGGGTCTTTTCTGATTGAAAATGAACCGTACGTAAATAGCTAAAGTCCCATATGAATGAAATGATTTCCCCGAACTCCAGCCAATGATTGCCAAGTCTTCATTATTAAACTATTCTGAAAAAGCCCCTGACGACCCCTTTAACCTGCCAATCTTTTTCTGATACTTTATTGTTCACTTTCTCATATTTCATTAAACTATTCGGTTTCTCAGCTTTTTTCCCTGACTCCTCTGCGAAAATTTTATTTTAAAATAGACTTTTCTTCGTTTTAGCCTCAAAAAATTGCCTTTTCGTCCTCTATCTATTTATTTTCTCTCTCTCTCTTTCCAACACCTGCAAAACACGCCACAAAATACTTTTCTAAATATCTGACATTTGTTAACCCATAATCCCTTCTATATGTACGTTTTCTGACATTCGCATGTCTTCATTCGAATTTTTGCAACAAAAATACCATTTTCTCCAATTTTATCTTCTTTCATACGTTTCCCAGCGATTTGTTTTTCTAAAAGTTTTCATAAAATTTAAAACTCTCCTTATTTGAACTTTCGGGAAAATCTTAAGTAGGGAAAATTTGAATAATACGCTGTGGTAATTCGCTGTGGTACCTTTATTTTTTAGCCTGCCCCTATTTCGAGAGCTGAGTTACAATTGGAGTAAAATTTAATGTTTCAAATTGTGAAAGCTGTTTTTCTTTTTTTTTTGAACTTTCAATATCTATTTCTTTCTTTTATGTATGCACTTTGTTTTTTGATTTTTTCTGCAACAGAAAATCAAGGTTTGCTCTATCCAATCAACAACCTTTGAAAATGTTCACAATGACATCATCCCTGGTTTCACTTATGAATAGGTTGTTAATTTAACTCCCCCAATTGTGATGTTTATTTTTTTCTGTCTCTCTGTCTCTGTCTCTCTCTCTCTTTCTCTCTCTGTCTCTCTATCTCTGTGACTCTCTCTCTCTCTCTCTCTCTCTCTCTCTTTGTGTTTCAAAATCTCCAATGATGTATTTGTCTCTGTCTCTATGTTTATCTTTATCTGACCATTGGTGGACTGTCTCTCTCGGTATCTCTCTCTCTCTCTCTCTCTCTCTCTCTCTCTCGTTCTCTCTAAAAAGTACATATTCCCTACATCCGCCAACACTCTACCCAGTCTGACCGCCGTGTGTATTATGCATGTCTCTCGTGCTCGTTAAGCCGAGACCAGCTGCATTTCCAGTTACTTTACCTTCCCTCCTTGTACTCTTGTTATTTTCTGGGATTTTCTTTATTTCGAGCTGGGAAAGTCGGTTTTCTATGTGTACTTCCAATAACGAGTGTGAGTGAGTGCGCTTTTAAACTTCCGTTTTCCGGTAAAAACATTTTTGAAAACGAGGAAATGGGCCTCCCTCGTTTCTGTTGCTGTCAATTCTCCCCTGGGAATGGGTCCTGATTGACGTCCAGGTTTATCACTGCTTTTCGTCTACGAACATTGCCGTTTCAATTTTTCGTATGTTTTAAAATGCAGAAGGGGGCAAAACAAAATTACTAGTTCCAATTGCATTTCGAAAATATTACATTTAAACAAAGTGAATTCAAATATTTTATGACTTTGTTGCAAAATGACCAATACATTATTTAACAGATTATGAGTAAATTATTTTTTTTAAAATACTGCTTGACACTGTAACAACAGAGCACATAAACCGCTCATGGCACTTTCACAAAACACTAGGTTACTGTAGCATTAGGGCACAATTACTTTATAGAAATCAAATGCATAAAATTTTTATAAAACATTTGCATTTAATTTTTTCTGTGTTTTAAAAGCAAAAAGAGACAAAAAAGTGACTAAAATTTTTATTTTGTTTAGTCTTTTTTGTTCCTGGCGAAAATGTCGTAGTTTAGAACGTAAACGTTTACTGTAGAATTGGAGTGCAATAACAAAAGAACCTGGGCAAAAATTTTGCTGTGTTTTTTACTTTTAGCAATAGGGCGCAGGTGACTTTAAAAAGTTTTCCTATTCTATAGCTTGTATAAAACTGGGAAAAAATAATGTTCGTTTTGAACTCCTAAGACTTATAGGCCACGACTTATTAGGCCGCGTTTACGAAAATTAAAATCGCTCGTCTTTTAATTTAGCATTTAAAGCTTTAAAAAAAACAAAAACCGAAAAAAAAAATTGTCAATTCGTGATAAATCCTCACAAGAGAAAACGTTTTCATAAAGTTTAGCAATAGGGCGCGATTACTCATAAACAACTTTTGAACTGTGGGACATTATAACGCACTCACATCTTTAAAAGTTACATTTCGTCCCACCCGATGAAAAAGTATGAAAAGTGAATTTTAATGTTTCATTCTTATTTATCTCGAATCATAAGCCAGTCGTAAAACAACATTTAAACTATGAAAGAACGAAAAATCACACTTTTCGGGGAAATAACTGAACAAAAAAGCCGACTCTAGGTTGAGCAGAGGCTGGATTTATTCAATCTGCGGGCGCTCAGCCCATCCGACAATAAAAGAAGGAGAAACCCGGAGCGCGGACTTACAGATGCGCCGCCCCCTTAGTTCTGTCAACACTTTTGTTTCCGAGACCGCGAGAAACTGAGGAAATACTCGCACTTTTCGAAAAGCTTGTTTTTACAAACTTCTACAGAAAGAACCTAACCTAATTAATATTCCGTGGTCATATTTCATATGAACTTATGTTTTCGCATATTCATGATGGTTTGTGTTATCCGAAATATGCTTCAAACACGTTTTAAGCAAAATTTTCAATCAATCAATAATGTCAGTGTAATTGATTTATCTGTTTTACTAGTTCGTTTTTTATTTATTTCGGGTTGAAAACACATTTTATTCCTTGAAATCAATAAAACTTGTGTTTTGGGCACGTGAAACGGCAAGAAGCCTGCAAAACACTCATTTATTATGTAAATGAGCGCATTTCGTCTCGTCTCATTTGTGAAAAATGCACGCGGTGTCTCAATTTGCTGCGTTTTTTGAACATTGGTGACGCAAACTAAATTTTTATCGAATATAATCTCATTTAACTTTTCTTTGATTTGTTGATTCTAAAACGTCAAGACTGAAAATTGTGTGTTTACTGTAGCGTTGGGGCGCAATAACTTATAAAAAGAACTGTCGTTCAGCAATTCACAAAGGGGTTTTTTTTTCGCAACGCGGCATTTTTTTCAAAGAGATTCAGAAAGATATCCACAAAAAAAAACTTTGGAAAAAAAATAATAAGAACTTTAAACTGAAGTAAAACAATTAAATTGCATACGTTGCTTACTGTAGAACTGGGGCGCATTTACTTCCATTTACGTCAGAATAATTTAGCGATGGGGCGCATTTCCAGAATTTTTGTTTGAATTCAGCCAAATTTGATTTTAATCGATTCTAAATTGAATTTGGAAGAATTTTTGCAAGTTTCTAAAGCAGAAAGCACTTTTCTGATATTTTTCTCGTATTTAAAAACTAATTTTCAATTTTTCCTAGTCTTTTGGTCCGTCCGTGGTCGGGAGCGTTCCTTAGCCGCAAAGCGAATTGTTTTCCTGCCGATTTAGCGCTCGAAATTGCGAGGCGGACGACGCCAGAAGGCGGACGACGCACAGCCACACAATCGAATCTTCATTATGTGGAAGGTTTTGCTCGAAAAGCAAAGAATTGCAGAGGGATTTTGAAAACAGAAAGGATATGTGGTTTTAGAGCCGAATATTTATATCTTTAGTTTCGAAAACCAATTTATTTAGACAAAATCAGTTTTTTGCAATCACACATTTTGAAAATTTAACTCAAACAATATAAAAGACGCCATTTTTGCCAAGAATTTTCGTAGCCGCGGTCAAAGAGTATTATAGCATTGGAGCGCGTTAACTACGTTAATATCGACTTCTAAAAGTTTTCTTTTAATTTTTTTGTTGCACTACCCCCCACAATATTGATTTATTGATTTATTTTCAAAAAAAAATTAAATGGTTCGTTTTTGGATTTAACCGTTTTTATCAGTATTTTCCAAGATTTTGTTGCATATACCAACCAAACATACTCTAAAATTTGCAATTTTTGCAAAACTTTGTCGTACTGTAGCAATGGGACGCGCTTACATCATGCGCAGGAAAAACAACTATTGAATTTTTTTCTAAGGGCAAACTAATTTTTATATGATTTTCAAATTTAATCTGAAATTTTTATTTCAAGGCTTCAAAAATACAGATCACCTTCTAAAATTAACTCAATATTTATTTTTCTTCTGAATAAGGCGTAATAAATATGACAGTTGCACGTATTTGCAAACATCGGGCATGAATGAGGCTAATTTTGAAAGCCAAACCCCATTAATACCCTTTCATATTTAAAATCCAACGATCCCTCCAAATGACGTGAGGGTAAAAAGTCAAGTGCGATTGTTTCCTTTTCTCCTCGCTATCTCCTCCCCTCCTCTCTTCGCCTCATGTCGGTGTGGCCATTCAAGTGCTGCGCATCACCGGCCGTCGTGGCCAATTTCAGTCACAGATTGGCTGCTCGAGGGCTACGGCTGGCAGCAGCAGCAGCAGCGACCACCCCACCGGCTGGCGCCAGCTGACCGCCGCCGCTGTTGCTGACAGCCGCCGCTGACGCGCGCCATGGCGCGGCCACCGCTGCAGCGCCTCGCGCCAGTACGCGAGGACGACGACGCCGCCAGCGAAGAGGACAGCGACGAGGACGACAAAGCACAGGTCCCGACGCAAAATATTTTTTATCCACTTTTTTAAAGGACGGGTTGGGTCACGCCACGAAAAATCGATTGTCGCATCATTTATAAGTGATTTTTTGAAGTCTTTAACATAAACTAATAGTTTATTTAAAACAAAAACTCCTAAAAAAAATTATGCAAAGTGGTAAAGTTTTTGCAATTAATTAACCGCACTGTAGCAATGGGGCGCGTTTACTCTTGAAACAAAAATTACGAAACAGATTAAAATTTTCACCACGATAAAAATTTCTGTTTTTATTCTGTTTAGCCTTTCCCTACAATATTGATTTTTTTCCCAATTTCAAAGTTACTTTTATAAATATTTGAAAATAAACTTCAAATTTTACCACATAATTATGCAGTTTCTTGCCCTTTTTGGTGCAAAATGTGTATTCAGTCGCCATGTTTACTGTACCAATGGAGCGCGTTTAGAGTGATTTTGGGTAAAAGCGCTATTTCACGTTTTCTTACTGTAGCAATGGGGCGAGTTTACAGAACATTTATAAAAAATCACTTCAACCCAAAATTAAGTTCGGTTTTCGAAGCAAAATCATATTTAAGTAAAAATATATCTCTTCTAAAATTGACTATTCTCCAAGTATATTGAATTTTTGCGAATTCTAAAAGGGCGGAACGGCGACGCCCCGAAAATTGTGTTTTCGCTATTCAAAGGGTGCTTTTCTCGTTTTCACGCGCATCGATTTCCCGAATTCGGACTTTTCCTAAAACCCGTTCTTTGAATGATTTCAAAACAAACTATTTTAGAATTCAAAATTGTAAGTTTTCACACATATATGAACAACTTCTCTGTTTTTCGACCACCCTGTTGGTTAAAACTCGAGAGAGAAAATTGGCGTCTGGGAAACCCGACACCGAGAACTGAAAATCACAAACAAGACACTCCATTTCAAGCAAACCCACTCGGTTTTCACGCAGGAGACGTTTTTTTTTTTTTAAAGGGAGAGCTTTTTCACCCTTTTGGCAAATATAATAAAAACACTTTAAATTTTCAGGTTTTCTATGTAATTTTGCAGAAATGAACGGCAGTTATACCCGCGTAATATTTTTATTTAAATTCAACGCAAATACTTTTTAACACATTTTTAATGCAGTTATTAGTATTTATTGATATTACATGTATATATTTTACAAATGTTTCTAGATTTCCTCGAAAATGAATGGCTTTTTCAATAACAGAATTTAAATCAAAAGTTCGTTGATATTTCCCATAGCAGAGCCTGAAAAGTTAATAAAAAATGAATAAATTATTTTTTATTATTCTGTATAATTTCAAAGTTTTTCACATTAAAAATTGATTACTTTATTTGTTTGGGGGAAAAACCCCAAAAAGTAACCTCTTTAAATCAACCGATAGTGTTGTTTTACGAATTTTCTGTCTGAAAATCATTATTCTACTTTCTTTGCAAAAAAAGTACAGTACAAAATCAATAAATTTTCCAATAATTTTCTGTTTAAAAATGTGAAAAGTTTTAAACGTTATTATTATTGTAAAAAAACAGAATTTTAAAAAAAGATAAATTTTAATAATACGAAAAAATAAAATCAAAAATCGAACACCCGTTTGCGTCTCAAAGTGGAACAATTCAATCAATAAAAAAAGAAAAGTTTAGTGAAAATCAATTTTCCACTCCCGGGTCTCAAGTGGAATCATTAAAACAAAGCGATAAATGACTTTGAAAAACTTGAAAAAGTTTAGTTTCCGTTAATTTATTGTTTCATGCGAAACTATTTTTAATATTTTGTTTTCAAAACAATCTTTCTTTAATTTTGAAATTTGCAAAAAAAAATGGAAAGTTTTCTTTAAATCAATATTCGACCTCCCACTCGGGTCTCAAGCGGAATCCTCCTTTGGTTTAATTGGCTTTCACGTGCGAATTGCCAATTACTGCTCCTCTCGCTCCTAATCTGATTCTTTGTCGATCCGACCTTTCCTTTTGAATTCCCCCCGGATTCAAATAGGGAAGGAGGGGGGAAATTTGCGCGACCTAGAGAGAAAATTCACCGCCTTTGATTAGAAAGCGCTCATTAAGTGCCGCGCGTCCGTGTTTTATCGGTATTTTCAATTATTCCACCACCGCTGAAGCCAGGACACGCCAACAAGCCATAGCTGGTCCACATCTTCATTACACAAGTCGCTTTCTTTCTTTTTGAAACGTTGAAGTTTGCGAAAAATTGAGTTTTTGCAAAGTTCGGAACATGTTTCCACAACTCAACAATCAATCAATACTTGGAATCTTCATTTCCATGCGACAAAAAATTACAAACATAGATTTTTTGCGGTTTAGGAAAACTTTGGAAGTTTTTGCAACAATTTTTTTCAAAAGGTTTTTGAACATCGATTTTTGCAACGTTTGGCGCACTTTTCAACAGTTCAAAAATCAACCGATACTTTGAAAATTTCATTTTTCCACGTAATTTACAAAATTTTTGTTCACGTAATCAACCTTGATCAAGTTTTTTATTGAAAACTTGCCATAGATTATAAAAAAACCCTTTCTTCTTTTTTGAAAATTGAAAACTCAGTGAAACTAAATTTCTCTGCAAAGTTCAAAACTGTTTTTTTTTTAAGATTTATTTAAAAAAAATTAAAGCTTGCGTTTTTGTTACAATTTTTTGCTTCACAATTTTTCGACAAAAACAAACGTAGAGAATTTTGTTTAAAATCTACGTAAAGTTAAAAAAAACATGAAATCAATTTTTTTTTTAAATCGATAAATCGTTTTTCATACTCTTTTGAAACACGGAAAAGATAAACTTTTTCTATCAAACTTTCTGTTTTTTAATTGAAAAATTTTTACGTTTACAAACAAAAAACGGATTGTAAATTAATGTTTTCAAATTCTATGGTAATTAAAGTATTTTGAAACTTTACAAAAAAAATCGATTGAAAAATTTATGAGATAATAATATATTGCCATTTCAAAGTCTTTTAAAACACAGCCTGACAATTAAAATGAAAAATTGGTTGTTGTTAAACTTAACAAATTTTACAACTCTTTTCAAGGAACCAATTTTCCATTTAAAAGCAACACAAAACTAAATAAAAAACAACAAATACCAACAATATTCAAAGTTTCAAAAAACTAGCATTAATTCGCAGCATGTTTGATGTCTTCCTAATTGATTCCCACCGTCATTGGTTATTTTGCTGAAAATATCAGCTCATAATCCAAGACGTCTCCTGCTCCCAGCAAACGGATTTTCCTCAGTTCGTTCAGTTTTCAAAAGAAAATCGTTTTTTTTCGTTTGCGAAAACTCTTTTTAACATTAAACTTTCTTAAATTTCAATAACAAAAAAAACATTTTTTTAATTTGAGAAAATTCTGTATAAAAAACTTTATTAGTAATAAATTCTTCGCTTTTAAAAGTTTGTAATTGAGCTATATTAACTACGATATGATTTTTCAAAAATCATAATGTCATTTTTCAAGTCACCGTCAAAATCGGAAACTGTCGATTTTAAAATTGGCAAACCACGGAAAACCGAACTCGGTGCCAATTTTCGCAAATTATCGATTAACTTCACAAAAATTGAATCAATCAATAAAGATTGCTTAAAGCTAGAGGGACAACTTTAGCGTTCAGCAAGAGTATAAAATTTATCATTTTTGGTCAAACCTGGAAAAACTTAGAAAAAACCGCAACAAAGAAAACTCCCAAAAATCGGTCAAACCCATTTTTGGAAGAAGAAGCCCCGGGGCATCTTCTCCCGGGCTGTTTTCAGGTGGCGCCAAACAGCGGGCGTTCCGTCTGATTGTTTTCCCATGTATGTATGGCGACGGCCACCGTCAGCCGTAGCTCAGATGTCGCATCTAATGCATAATTCGCTCACAGACACGCACGCAACCGGCTGCTCCTCTCGCACTTCCGCAGAGGATACACCGTACGTCTGCCGTGTACTGTGTTTACGCATTCGCGCGCGCGATTTTAAATTTTACGCAGAGTGCTGTTGTTTGTGCGCAATTTAAAAATTGCATTTTACCTGGCGGGAAATTTCTGAGTTCGTTTGGTTTTTGCAGATTCGCAATGTTTTTTCTAGTAACGTGCTTGGTGTTTAACAGAATTTTAAACGATAAAGGCAATAAAAAAATATTTATATTTCAAAAACAACGATTCTAAAATAAAATTGGTTAAAATTCTAAAATAAAACAAAATAAAAGAAAACCTTTGAACTTTTTTACTTTTGTTTCTTTTTTTGTAACAGTTAAATTTCAATAATTTTGGGTATTTCATATTGAAAACTTTGGGTATTTCATATTGAAATAGATTCAAAAGGCAAAAATATATATATATATTTTTAAGGATGGTTTTACAGAGGAAACCACAACTGCCCGCTGTTTACGCCATTAAATTTCCAAAAGCATAAATTTTTTATATTGTTTCTTCATCATACGTTATACGGCAATAATGTACGTATAGAAATTTTCTAATCTGAATATATTTAGCAATTTTAAAATTTTGAAAAAAAAACTATTTTTTCTTCTTTAAAGCATGAAGACGATTTCTTATGTGCGCGGCGTTTACATACGTAATTTGTTGCCTCGTTGGGAAATTTTAAAGTTCACAAAACTTTCTTCTCTGTTTGAACAGTTTGTATGTTTTTATCGTTTCTTTTGTAAAAAAAAAAAAAAAGAAAAAGAAAATGGAAAACGATTCCCAAACATGAGAAAAAGACAAAAACCAGAACTGTCCCATAATCTTTTTAGGGAAATGTTTTTGAAAAATAATTTTTTTATACTTATGAACAAAAATGAAGAATATAAAAACATTTTATATAAAAACGGGGAAAAGACGTAAGTCAACATTTTGGATGCATGACACGGAATTTCCCCGAGACTTTCGTGCCGAAGGGCCATCGCCGGCTTCTCCAATCCACTCGAGCTGAAGCGCCTTTCACGGCCAATCTCTGGCACCAACACTTCGTTTGATGGCAGTTTCTATGTGCCTTCACTTTAACAATCATCGACAAATTATCAAAAACTATGAAAATTATCGATTTTCTGCAATTTTAACAGGAAAAGTACCACTTTTATGAGCTTTTTTGGTTGTTAGGTGCCCCAACCCGTCACAACCTCCCAATTTTCCCCACTTTCTCTCATTTTTCTTTGAAACCAAACTTTGTGCAGAGTCGGCACCTGTTGTCGCCGGCGACGTCGGTCACGACGCCGACGCGCCGCACCGCAGCCGCGACGCGGCGCGCCAGCGCCTTCGTGCGCCGCGTCTCGATGGCCATTCCAACGCTCACGTCGGATCCAGTACCTTTTTCCACGGTGAGTTGAAAACCCACTAAAAATTGGCTTAAAAATGTATTGATTTGGGAGAAAATGTGTTACCGGGAAACGGAAGTGAGCGAGAGATGCGTGAAAGTGAATGTTGGCTGTTGCCAAATTGTACTCAAACGAGATAGCATACAAAACGCGAAGACGCAGAGAAAAAAGCTGCTTTTTCGGCGGACCTGCAGATATCAATTTGGCGACAGCTTTATTGATGGTTTTTAAAATCTGTTTTGGTTCATCTGATGCTTATTATCCTAGTTTACATGTCTTTCACTTTAAAGCACGAATATTTTCCAACAACACTTCAGTTTACACCCTATTTTTACTCATATTTTTCTCTCACTGTTATTTGCCATTATTCTCCAACAGCACTTCAATTTACACTTTTCCACTATTCCAAGTTTGACCCTTCTGGCACGAATATTCTCCAACAACTTTCCAGTTTACGCGAATTTTCACCAACGACCCTACGGTTTACACTAACTTCAAACTTCAGCTTCAGTCCCTTTATAGATTTGTTGCTACTAGTCTTATTGCGAGAGTTCGATTCTATCCCGTATCCGCATTTTTCAGATTTTTTTCCATTTTCCCCAGCTCCAATCTGAAAAAGTGTATCTTAATTTTAAGTTCCGAGAAAAACAAGTAGCTCAACCCTTTTTTGTAGCAAATTTTAAAACACTTCATATTTTGATGACTAGGAGATTCATTCTAGTTTGATGACGTGAAAGTAGAAACCTTTCCAATATTACAACTCAGCGTACTGTAGCACTTTCTAAATTGTAGCGTTGTATTGAAAATGTTTGGCATTATTTACGTCAAAATTAATGGATGTGATCCAGTGAGTTCATCCACCAAATGCTTCACAACTTATTGATTTTTTACTCACTTTTAAATACTAGGGAGAAAACGCAACACTGATATGGAAATCCCCACGAAATGATAAATGTTAGGCTTCCCCCATAGCCAATAAGAATGTCGACCTACAGTAAGAAAATCATGTGTTTATTGGTTTTACTGAAGAAAACCTTTAAATTTCTAACTTTTCTGGGTAGTCCCTCTTTCCAGAAGAGCAAGACGAAGGACATGGCCGAATTCCGCTACTTCTGCCGGCTGATCACGTTTCTCTCTGCGACTAGCAATGGAAATTAGGCTAATTGCCGCTCCCCGCGGGATCTTTGCTGCTCCTCACTCAGCTCCGCCCAAGACTTTTTGAGTAACCTACGTCTTGAACACGTTTTTTGTCATCATTTTTCAAAAACGCAAAAAGAAACTGGTTTTGTTTTCATTTTCCAAATCAATATGGCAAGAATAACAAACTTTGATAACGAAGGAGTCGAACCAGCAAGTGATAGATTGTCAGTCCGTCGCGTTAACCACTCGGCCGTGGGTGAGCGAGCCCCGTGCCGACCCCCGCGCGATTTTGATTTATCGCGGTTGTTATTGAATATTTTCTATTCAATATTACTATTTTCTTGATCTATTCTTCATGCTGCACAACTTTATGGCAAATTCAACGTAGAAAGTTGAAAAATGAATGAAAAATTTATATTTAGAAACGCGCAAATATCCCGCTGTTTCACTTCTACCGATAAAATGAATTTCATCTCTCATTTGTTGTTCGTCTTTTTTCGCGTTTCAAACATATCAGCCGTGTGCGGATTAAATCCGTACCAAATCAGTTTTGTACTCCGTTTCACATTTTTCTAGTTTTAAAATTTATGCCCGGTTTTGAAAAACCGCGGATTCTTTTACGGTTTTATCGTTAAATCAAAACCATACCTCTAAATTCTCGAACCCGTACCAAATCGACAATTGAGTTGAGTTGGAACATTTTTTTGTATCTTTGCCGTGTCAGTACCAAATGTTTACTAAATGATACATTGAACCGCGTTCTTGCAAGAAATCTTACTTTAATTTAATGTGACAGTTGCAATGCTTTGTTGTTTCAAAATATTATAAAGAAAAAACCGCGAAAAACTGAGTTTGGTACCCATTTTTAACCAAGTCAAAAAATTTGAACAAATTTCACATAGTTTCGCCGTAAAAGAAAAAAACAAAGGAAATTGCTCATTTCCTGGTTCAAATTGATCGCTGGAGCGGTTTCATTAAGATGATGAGGCTGCAAAGCACCAGTTTTTTTTACGTGCACTCATCCGCCCTCGAGCGGATATTCATCACTTTTTCTGCTTCCGGGAACATTCACTTGCTCATAGACACTTTTTTTTTCAAAGTTACAACAAAAAATAGCAACAAAATATGATAAACGGAAATATTTTAAATTGTAGCCATGGAAATGAAGTTTCCACTTCCGCATGTGGATATTTAACATCTTGAAGCGGAAAATTACTTTTACTGCCATAGATCACCCACTTGAAACAATCTTCCGAGTTCATTTTCCCTCCCCTCGGGCAGAAAAAAACCACGGTGACTAATCGCCCAGCTGAATCGGCCACTTTAGCCCGCCTCACCGCGTTTTCCCTCCGTTGGCAACACGTGTTCGCACCTGTGTGTGCGTATTTCCACTCTCGTGGAGCTTAGTTTCGAATTCCCGATGTCATCCATCTACCTTCAACACGCCACCGCTCTATTTGCCGTGAGAGGAGGGGAGGTCCCGAAAAACACTCGGGCCACCCAATGCGTCAGCCCTTTAGCCTCCGGCGTTTATTTTCATTCCTTTTAGCTGGAAAACCATTTCGTATTTTTCGAAAAATCACCATTTTTTCTATTTTCAAGGAAAAAACTTATTGGATATGGGTTTTCTTTGTAATCTTGGCAAGGAAAACAGTTTTCCGCTTAGGAGAAGTCACCTGAAAGATTGGCAGTCCGGCGCGCAAACCACTCGGCTATTGGTGTCAGAGCGCGCCAGTTGTCGACCCCGCGCGATTTTGAGTTTTCGCGGTTTAAAATGAACATTTTCTAACATATATAACCATTATACCCAGCGGGAAGCGCTGGGTAGATTTGTTTTCAAATTCCCCGTTTGCAAGCTTTTTTCGAAGGTTTTCGGCGCCTATGATCTTAAATTTAAATATTTTGCATTTTTAACAGCCATATTCTTTTTCAGCTTCTCAAGACGCGTCGATTACTTTTTTTAGAAGTTGATTTTGACCACTTTGAACCCCCTCAGTGTTATTGCGGGTTTTAAGAAAATGGGCGCCGGTCGTGTCCGCCGCCGCCGCCGTAAGCAATTTTTCGGTAACGGTTTTTGGGTCTTCAACATTGTAGAAACGGCACCAAAATTTCCCATATAGGTAAAATTTTGCGTACATTCTGGAAATGCAATAATATTCCGAGAAATGTTCCATCTACCTAATGAAACACGCAGTTTTTGTGAACTTTTGGCGCATTTGGTGCCTATTCCAGTGATTCTCGAGTATATATACATACCTGACACTGTTTTTCTGTTTAAAGGTCAATGACTTTACATTTCGTGTAGTACCCCGTAAAGGGCGGATCCGCTGCTGCACCCGATTATGCCATTAATTTGGAGCTGTAAGACTTCAGCTGTCATGTGGTGTATTGGTTAGAGGCCCGGTCTCATACCAGAGAGGTCAAGGGTTCTATTCCTGCTTCTGCCAACTTTTTCGCTTTTTCTCCATTTATTTCACTAGTTAGGGTAGATTTTGTTTGCGATTTGAAACGGCCAGTAAACCCCACATCTCTCAGACGTCCTCAAAAAGCTGGCAGTTCAAATATGCGGCGTGCCGATGCTTAAACGGTCATTTTCATTTGTCTTTTTAAATAAAAGATAGAAAGGAGATACAATATGTGTGAAAAGACTAACCTTGAAAAAGTAAACGATTTGTTGGAAATGTAGAAAGGACCTTCAATAAAAAGTCTCTATTTCTCTTATATTTCCAGATCTTAAATAATCAGCAAAAAGAACTTGAGTTTTTATCAAGGAAAACGAATCTCCGCCTTTTTAAAAGAACTTCTCAAAAGACAATTTGATAAAAGTTGAATCATTGTGGTTGTTATCGAAAATATTTATATTTCGTTTTAACAACCTCAACAAAAAACCCGTAAAATATATACGTATCGTAGTGACAACAACAAAAAACATAGGATGTCATAGGCGATTTAGATGAGAAAAAACAGGCGGAGATTCGTTTTCCATGATAAAAACTCAAGTTCTTTTTGCTGTTTATTTAAGATCTGGAAATATAAGAGAAATAGAGACTTTTTATTGAAAGTCCTTTCTACATTTCAAACAAATCGTTTACTTTTTCTACGTTAGTCTTTTCACACATATTTTCTTGCTTTTTTCTTCAATTCAAACAACTTGAAAGCAAAGTCAACCCCGATGTTCAACATCTAATGTACTAAAACTTTCATTTTTTGAACAAAATAGTCAATAGATATCGGTTTTCTTAAAAATGTTGGTAAGAAAAAAAGTTTTCCGCTCAAGAGGATTTGAACCAGTGACTGACAGAATGGTAGTCTGGTGCGCTAACCCCTCGGCTATGGGTGCCAAGGTGCGCCCGGTACCCACCCCGCGCGATTTTGACCTTTTTAGGGTTGTAAATGAACATTTCCCTTTATAAATTACCATTTTATTGATCTACTCTTCAAGCCCCATTACTTGATGGCATATCAACAATGAATTTCATAAGTATCGGAAAATTATTCATTTCAAAACGCGCCAAATATGTGTTTTTGCAACGGAGCTGGCGCGGCTTTCAAATTTTCGTCGGCGACGCAAGGATACTAGGCAATTACGCCAGGAAATTGTCTTGTTTTGATCTTGTGTTTCTCATGACAACGCCAAAGCTCACCGCTTTACCGCCGTTCACTGCCGGGTCGAATCCGTTTCCTCCTCCTAGTGGTTGTTTTTCATTGCAGGCAACGATTTTTTTGGTTGCAGAGACGTCCGGGTTTAAGTATTTTCCTCTTGCTGTCTCTTTTTCTCTCTATTCCCCAGACTTTTTCGCCTTCTACTGAAATGACGCCCTCCTCCAAATCTCTCTCCACCCTAGCTCTGGTGGCAGTCGTCGTTCATCCATCCATTCATAATAACCCGGATCGTTCGGCTGTCGCCCCGTCGTCGGTGTTTAGTATTCATGAGTTGAGCTGTGCGAGACGCGACAACCCTTCCATAATTGCGTCCCAAGCCCCCTGTCTCCTTACCGAGACACAGGGTCGATAATCGATTGTTCTGGGGTTTCCGTTCCAACGCCCTTAGGGTCCCCTTTGCTAACCGGAACCGCACGCCTAATTGCGTACCGGAAATCTCGCCTGAATTCGGTCGTTCGCCGAGAGACCTACGTGGCTGTCATACGACGCCCGACGCTAATTGGCGTGTGCGCCGAAGCGTCATTCGGGATTTTGCCTAGGTTTTGGGTAATTTTAGAAACAAAAGGTTGAGCTCGTATGACGCCTTCGTTCTATTTTTATATCTCTTTGTTGAGAAATTCCCATCTATTCTGAGTGTTCAGCTGTTTTTATGAAAAGTGGTCGTTTTTCTAGGCATTATTTTACACATGTATCCAATAGCATTTGAACTCTGGGTTGAAAATGTGATGTGAGATAGCTATTTTTACTCTCTTTCTCTCTCCTAAGAGACGTTTTTACATCAATTGAGGTAAAACCTTTTTGTGGCCGGTGTTGTTTTTCGCAACTTGACGCCCCATCCTCTCTGCAGTGACGTCAGAATTCAGCTCATTTAGCATGGTGGGCCGGTAAATACCTCATTTAGCTCAGTTGCCGCTACGTACTCTGGGTTTATGCGTTTTCAATGAGACGTAAAAACACGGAGGGAGTGCAAGAACATATTATTGATTGAATTTTGAGTCGCTCTTTGTGTTTCTCTCCAACTTTTTGCTACCACTAACTCCCTCACTTACCCAGTTTCACTCAGCTCACTTACTTACTCTCTCTCTCTCTCTCTCTCTCTCTCTAGCTCTCCATCTCTCTTCATAATCTCTGTCTCTCTCTCTCTTTCTCTGTCTCTGTCTCTTTCTCTGTCTCTGTCTCTGTCTCTGTCTCTGTCTCTGTCTCTGTCTCTGTCTCTGTCTCTGTCTCTGTCTCTGTCTCTGTCTCTGTCTCTGTCTCTGTCTCTTTCTCTGTCTCTGTCTCTGTCTCTGTCTCTGTCTCTGTCTCTGTCTCTGTCTCTGTCTCTGTCTCTGTCTCTGTCTCTGTCTCTGTCTCTGTCTCTGTCTCTGTCTCTGTCTCTGTCTCTGTCTCTGTCTCTGTCTCTGTCTCTGTCTCTGTCTCTGTCTCTGTCTCTGTCTCTGTCTCTGTCTCTGTCTCTGTCTCTGTCTCTGTCTCTGTCTCTGTCTCTGTCTCTGTCTCTGTCTCTGTCTCTGTCTCTGTCTCTGTCTCTGTCTCTGTCTCTGTCTCTGTCTCTGTCTCTGTCTCTGTCTCTGTCTCTGTCTCTGTCTCTGTCTCTGTCTCTGTCTCTGTCTCTGTCTCTGTCTCTGTCTCTGTCTCTGTCTCTGTCTCTGTCTCTGTCTCTGTCTCTGTCTCTGTCTCTGTCTCTGTCTCTGTCTCTGTCTCTGTCTCTGTCTCTGTCTCTGTCTCTGTCTCTGTCTCTGTCTCTGTCTCTGTCTCTGTCTCAGTCTCTGTCTCAGTCTCAGTCTCTGTCTCTGTCTCTGTCTCTGTCTCTGTCTCTGTCTCTGTCTCTGTCTCTGTCTCTGTCTCTGTCTCTGTCTCTGTCTCTGTCTCTGTCTCTGTCTCTGTCTCTGTCTCTGTCTCTGTCTCTGTCTCTGTCTCTGTCTCTGTCTCTCTGTCTCTCTGTCTCTCTGTCTCTCTGTCTCTCTGTCTCTCTGTCTCTCTGTCTCTCTGTCTCTCTGTCTCTCTGTCTCTCTGTCTCTCTGTCTCTCTGTCTCTCTGTCTCTCTGTCTCTCTGTCTCTCTGTCTCTCTGTCTCTCTGTCTCTCTGTCTCTCTGTCTCTCTGTCTCTCTGTCTCTCTGTCTCTCTGTCTCTCCGTCTCTCTGTCTCTCTGTCTCTCTGTCTCTCTATCTCTCTGTCTCTATGTCTCTCTGTCTCTCTGTCTCTCTGAGGCACATTTTCCGTTCTCGTTCCTCCGTTCCCCATCCTAGCTGAACACGTGGATCGTTTTCCCTGGCCACCCGCCAGAAACGGCATTTCCTTTGTCAATTTCCGCTGTTTTCCGTCGTGCCGCCGGCACTCTTTGTGTGCAAAAACAAAGGCCAGCGGCGCCGACGCCTCTCACGCGCGTGATGCCGAAAATGTGTCCGCAACTGCGGGCGGCGGCAGTCGAGGCGTCGCGCGCGTGCGCGAAACAACGACGACGACGATCCCAGGCACTGATTTCTGAGAGCCGCGGAGGATTGTTTTCGGCTTGTGACTGACTTCTGATTCTCACCTTGCTTTCTGTCGAGAGACAGAAGAAAGAAACGGGGAAAATAGACATTAGGCGGTGTTTTCTCGGCCGAGATGATGACTTTTTTCAGAAATGTGTGCAATTTCGAAACGAAAATACCTCCGGATAATTTTTTTTCTGCATTGATTTTACATTAATCTACTTCTATGCGTATAAAATTTCACCTCAGCTTAAAAAACCTTAGGCTTACCTAACCTTCCCTTAAGGTAGCGGGGTTAGGGTTTCATACGCTCACTTTATCTTACCTTAAGGTACCTTATGTTTACCTTAACTTCCGTTAGTGTCTCATACTCTTACTTTATTCTACCCTAAGGTACCTTAAGTTTATCTTAACTCACGTTAGGGTAGCATACGCTTATCTTAACTTACCTTAACGTACCTTAAGATACCTTAATTTCTTGAGGTTCCTTAGTCTTTTTTTAACGTTTCTTAAAGTACCTTAAGTTTACCTTTACCCACACTTAAGCCTTAGAAATATCTAAGTACCAACGTAGTCTTTAGCAAACTCCCCCCCAAACCCCGTTTAATTTAGCCGTAATTTGGATACATCGTTGGAAAAATTGCGATTCTAGTGACTCACATGCAACACAGCTGCTTTCTAATAGCTATTTTGTACAAACACCTATCTTGTTCCGCTGAATCACACTCATTTTATAAAGAGTTTATTCACTTTTTCGCCGATGCGCGCAGCAACATGGTGCATCACTACACACTACGCGCAAATCACACCCGTACCAAATCGGCGACAGACCCCCCTGTGCTCAAATGACGTTTAATACAACCTTTGTTTCCAGTCTACTAATTTGTATTCAAAAACAATTCCATTCTGCCTCCAAACTCCGTCAGAGAACATTTTTCCAGACGTTTATCTCTTTGTTAATATGGGACATAATCGTTCCTTGGCCTTCATTTGTCGCCACAAAGTCATTTTCCAAGTTCAATGCCAGGAAAAACATAGGAGACAATCGATGGTGTACCTGGGTGACTTCCGGCTCCCAAGTCCTTTTTGCTGCTTTGCGCGCCAAACAGCCACCCCTACCTTGTCAACACACCTTTGCTCACGTGACAATTGCAACACCTGGGGCAATTACGCCCCCTACTACCTGTGGAAACCCTCATTTAGGCCTGATCACCTGGGTTAATTGTTCCACTGGGAGGTTGGATTACGCGGGTTCCTCTGCGTCTCTGCATTTTCTCTCTTCGTCTGAAGGGTGCTGAGGCATAGTGTATATACTCCTCGCCAATTCTACTTTGGTCAAAATGCGGCCACGCCCCTTTTGTAGCCGAATATTATGATGTAGTAATGGGGAATTTGAATTTCAACATCAGAATATTCTCACTCATTTCCAAAAATAAGTATGATTGGCGGGCACTATATATCTCTCTGTGACTCGTTTTGTTTGTCTCTCTGTCTCTTTCTGTATGTCTCTCTACCTCACTGCTACTATACCTCTCTCTCTCTCTCTCTCTCTCTCTCTCTCTCTCTCTCTCTCTCTCTCTCTTTCTCCATCTCTCTCCGTTTCTGTCTCTACCTCATTCTCTCTTACTGCCTGTTTTTTAATCTCTCTCACTCCCATTCTCTGTTCTCACTCTTCGCCTTTCATTCTTGGTCCTCTCACTCCCCTTTATCTGTCTCTCTCTTTCTCTCTCTCTCTCTCTCTCTCTCTCTCTCTCTCTTTCTTTCTTTCTCTCTTTCTCTCTCTCTCCCTTTCTCTCTCCTTTTCTCTCTCTCTCTCTCTCTCTCTCTCTCTCTCTCTCTTTCTCCATCTCTCTCCGTTTCTGTCTCTACCTCATTCTCTCTTACTGCCTGTTTTTTAATCTCTCTCACTCCCATTCTCTGTTCTCACTCTTCGCCTTTCATTCTTGGTCCTCTCACTCCCCTCTATCTCTCTCTCTCTCTGTCTCTCTCTTTCTCTCTCTCTCTCTTTCTCTCTCCTCTCTTTCTCTCTAACCCTGCTTTCGTCTCTTCCTAACCAACCTTCCTTTCCAATTAGAAAACAGCACGTCGCGCACGATTAACATTGCGCAAATTAGCTTCTGAGCCCCGTTCTCCTAGCACTTTCGATCATGTCTCCGCCTTCCTTTGCAAGGAGGTCATCTCATAAAATCCCCTCTCTCTCTCTCTCTCTCCTTCCCCATATTGATTTCGATTAAATTGCAGATGAGGCCGATAGATTTCATGCCTCAATTACCCCCCTTCTAATAGGTTCAGGTTGTTTTGACGCTGCTCGGCGTTAAGTAATGTTATTAGCTAGAAAGAGGGAGAGAGGAAGAAGCTGCCCAAGCTAGCTGCTTCAAGAACCTTTTTTAAGGAAATGAAACCAAATCCTTGTTTTTCCGTTTTTCGGCTACCCAATTCCTCTTTGAGAAGATTATATAGGGCAATTTTACTTTCGGCTTCGTATTTTTTGAGACTTCTCCATCGATTTTCTACAGGAAAAATAGGTTTTACTCCCAAAAGGAAATAAACATTTTCGCTCTCATGTAAAAATGCGAACTTCAGGTAAAAACGGCGTTTCATTAAAAATGAGTTTATCCGATGTTGAAAAGTTTCTGAGAAAATCAATCGATAACGAAAATAAAGGGAAAATTTAGCGAGCTTGGTGAATTATGCCTCAAAAAATCAGATTTCCAAGTATGTTTTCCATCCCACGTCGAATTGCGTACTGCGTATCATTTAACTTGTCACGGAAAAGTTACGTTCAAGCGAAAATGTTGAGCTGATACGAATGAAAGTCGATTGTTAGTAGAAAAATTTATGGCGTTTTGTGTAGTTCATGTTTTTCTACAACAAGAAAATCGATTTGTGAAAATTTTGAAGCGCAACTTTGGATTTTGGATAATGTTTGCGTAACCTTACATTCAATCAATACCTTCTGAGCAACGCACGGCTATATTTTGTCCATTTAGCAATTTAAAGGATTTCATGTTCATGGTCCCGCAACGAATGGCGTAGGTCAAAAACGGTGTCAACTATGGGTCGCGAGACAGTACGCGCAATTAAGAGGGCACAGAGTTATAGCCGTCGCCAAACTGAAAACGGCCAGAAAAAGTCGCTTTTTCTCTGGGTCTCCACTTTTTGCACGCTCTTTTCGTATGCGTATCGCACGAATGCTGCAGTAAGCCTGTTTTGGCAGGATTCCAATTTGGCGACAGTTATAAGTGACAAAAGCAGGTTTTGAAAGACGCTTTCGTTATTCTAAATTGCTAGAAAGCGGAAATATACGATAGAAACTCCTCCAGATATACTATTTTATTCCCGCTTTCCTTATTTTCTCATCGGCGTGCCCTATTTATCCAACGGGCCGTCGCCATAAATCCGCCGTCGCCACCCCGGGTCCCCTCTCTCCCTCTCTCCCTCCCTCTCTTTAGCTCGACTGCCTCTTCTCTCCCTCTTCTATCGCACCTTGTTTTCGGGGGGACCGGCCCACACCCGTCGGGAGATCGATGACGAAGCATAATCTTGTTAAAGCGCGCGTCGCCTTCTGATGCGGTGTCTGCGCCCTCCACGAGCGTACGTGGTCTATTAGGCTCTCCTTTACCGGCAACCCACAGCTGACGTGACCCTCGGGCGATAGGAAACGCCTCTCCGGGAAGAATACGTACCAAGAACATCGGCATTTTCGGTCACACGCCATTTCTCTGATCCTCCGCTGGGGGGAACGTTATCTCTCCCCTTGTACGCAATATTACGTAAGGCTCAAAAGTCAGTGGTTCCTTTGTAGCATTAATATGCATGCGAAGAACTCCGACGTTTTCGGTATACGCAATTCAGCGTGACAACAAAAATGTTCTCGTTAGTATTGTTTTAGCGACACCCTATTAACCAAAACTCTATCTCCTTCTTTGACTCTATCTCCTTCTTTTTCAAAACAAGCCCTTTCTATGTACTTTTGCTAAAGGTGCCATTTAGTGCTTTTCTGCGACATTTGCATCGTTTTCGACATCGTTACGTTAGTCAAATTTAGCTGCCAAGCTTGCCTGAGTATCATATGCTAACCGAAAAACTGTCACCCTACACCCCTCGCAGCGTATAATACTCAGGCAAGTTCGAAGTTCGAAGCCAAAATGCAATGTTGAACACGTCAGTTTTGTAACCGCAGTTTAGTGTATTTTCGGAATTTTGCTACATTGTTAAATGTTCACTGAATATTTTTTCTTTCCCTTCGAAATCATCCAACAATTTTGAAATTTCTCAAGCCATTAAAGGTTTTCCAGAGTGTTTACGGTCGCAAACTGGCCCTGTTTTGTTTTTTCTTTGCGATTTGGTTGTTTCTCTGATGTTAGATTAGTTATATTATGATGAACCTTACTTTTTCTGGCGTTTTCCTCCTATTTACGCGTTTCCAGCTATGTTTTGCACTCCAACGGGCACTCCAATTCCATTTCGGCTCTCGAATGCAAATCGCCCGGTTGCATGTCCTATGCTAATGAGAGCATCAGCCGTGGACACCATCCGGTGCCCGTAAACAGCTCGCAGCAATTACACAGAGCCTAGTTCCAATTGATTATAGATTTTAGCACCTTCAAAGCAGTTGCAAAAAGATGATACCTTTGGTTTACGCATGTTTACGGTGTTTTCAACTTGTTTTAAACCAAAAATAGCTAAAGGCACCGACTAAGATCGAACCCGGGTTGTTTGTTTAGTAATCTGCACTACAACCACTCGGCCATTGCGGCTTACGATGGGTAATGGCGCCATCTCTGGCGCCTATTCCCCCACCATCTCTGGCCCCTTATATTTCTTTTAAAAGTAATAATGAAAGTACATTCCCAGTCTAAATCTCTGTTTTCCTTCTTTGTGAGCCATCATCCGCCTTTTCACCGACTTTTTCCAACTCAAAAGTACTACTGACAGCGATTTTCTGGTTTTTCTCGAAACCTCTAAACGTTCCGCCCGATTTCCTCTAACAAAGGGCAGTTATACTTGCCCCCTAGAGGGACTGAGATATAAATTTGGCGGCTAGGCCTCAATTTTCCTCAATTACCTTGATTGTCCTCTATTTTGACAGATTTGGGCGTTAATTCTAAGTTTGGGAAGAGCTTTCGTAGGGAGGTTGAACTTCTTAATGGCGCACGACTTGGCAAGCCCTTGTGAAACCATGGCGCAGTTGGTTGCGCGCGCCACCCGCCCGCGAGACCAAGGGTTGGATCCCACCAGCGGTGGCAATTGCTATTTGCTTGATTTTGTCTTCAATCTCACCCGGAAATAGTTTTCCAACCATGGAAATGTTTTGCAATTAGCGATTAGGCTACAAATTTGAGGTATAATGCGATTTCCGCCGCACCTTTCATGAGCGCACGCCGTTCTCCGCTCGGCTGAGCGTGGCCGGAAGAAGGGCTCAAAGAACTCGTAGAATATGATTTGAGCATGTGCTTTGTGCTACTCATAGCTGAGCGACTCGCGAACACACGGAGGGTTACGTCTCCAAACACCGATATCGTACGGGTGGTGCCAGTCAATTTCACGGCTGGCATGCCGGAATTCCACTTCATTGGACGATTTTTTGTGTTTTCGCACATTTGAACACGCGGAACGAATGAAAAATAGAGAGATACGGATTGAGGGATTTAGACAGAGAGAGATAGAGAGAGAGAGAGAGAGAAACTGAGATTGAGACTGAGGCACAAAGAGGCTGAACCACAGAGAATGACCCAAATCTATAATGGGCGGGACTTATTATCGATCGGTTGCAAAGTTAACTTTTTTCCAATTTCCACACCGTTTTCTCGCTTTTTTACCTCACTCGTTGCCATTTTCTCTACGAACTCCTTCAGCGCTTGCTCCTCCCTCGGGCGCAGTGTCGTGCGATGCCTCGCTGGCGGTCGGCGCCAACATGTCCTCGACCACCCTGCCCAAACAGCTAATTGTCGTGTTGCAAAATGGCACCCAAAAGGTAACCGGCAGCGTCGACACACCGTGTAGACTCTTCACGCACTCACGCACCACAAATGCCGGCGAGGCCGGTCGTCGCTAAGCTAAATGGCCGAGAGACGCCTCGCTTCAAGACGGCGGTGAGTGGGCGCGGCGCGGACGCCACGCGCGTGTTGGTAATCGATAATGGGCGGGGCTAAGGGAAGAGAGTGAGATAGGTCAGAGAATAGCGGCTTTATCATTCGTTTATTGATTTTTCATATGTTCAGGTGCTCTCCCTCGGCGCAGATGTGCTACCAGAGTACAAGCTCCAACCGACGCGCATCCATCACTGTACCATCGTGCACTATAGGTAGGTCTTGGCTGGAAAATCAATTATCGATTTTTTAGCCCTTTCAAAGCAGTATGGGACTGGATCATCTTGTTATTGGTCATCTACACGGCAATCTTCACGCCGTACGTGGCTGCTTTTTTGCTCAGCGAGGTGAATTTTTCGAATAACTTTAATTTTTGAAGAAATTTGTTGTAAGAAATTAATTTTACATGTAGTCTACCATTAGTTTTGCAAAAAGCAAAAGATTTGGCAACGTGGGGATCCGAAGCCGGGACTTTCAGCTTGAGAGGCGAACCCCTAACCAGTTGCGCCACATTGCGGGGCGCGGCCTAGCTCCCCGGACTTTTATGAAACGCCGCTGCGTCAAGTTCAAATAGCATTTCCACTGAAATCGCGTATTTAAACTGAGAAATGTCTTTTTAAAGTGATTTTCTTTAAAAATTATCATTTTTCAGATGCAAGACCACAACCACAAGAAAGGGCGGTTCACGGAGCCCTTGGAGCTCGTCGACCTGATAGTAGATATCATGTTCATAGTCGATATCATTATCAATTTTCGCACTACCTACGTCAATGAAAACGATGAGGTGGGTTTAGCGAAGTAGGGCTCAGTTGATGGCTTCAGTTTCAGGTAGTATCACATCCGGGTAAAATAGCGCAGCATTATTTTAAAGGCTGGTTTATAATTGATATGATTGCCGCCGTGCCATTTGATTTGCTGCTCGTCAACACCAACAGCGACGAGGTAAGAGGAAGAGAGAGAGAGAGAGAGAGAGAGAGAGAGAGAGAGAGAGAGAGAGAGAGATAAATCAAAGAAACAAGCCCAGTTCAATAATTTTTCATCGAAACTTCCTACAAAACCAAGTTTCGGCAAATGGAGATCGGCGGCCGTTCGCCTTGCGTCGTAAAAGCGTCTATTTCTTTTCGTCTCTGCTATTTGCACACTCTCTCGCGTGCATAAATCACATTTACAACTAATAATAGTATTTTTCAACATCATCGAACTTGATTTTTGATACGGAAAATACAAAATTTTTTTAAAAATACAAAAAATAAAAAATTCGAACTTGGGTCGCGTGGTTTGCAAGCGAGAGCACTGCCAGTTTGCTACGGTGTTGGTCCGGTTCTTCATGGCTTAGTGGTAGCGCTCTCGCTTGCAAAACTGGCAACCATGGTTCGAATCCGCCTTGTATTTTTTGTTTGATATTTTTTTTTGCTAACTTGAACTCAACTTCACTGCCATTCACAAACAATTTAATGTAAATTTTATACAGCTTTTAACAAAAAAATCGGTTTTAAAACACGAAAAACGCCATAGGCACACTTTTTCGAACTGAATTTTGATAACAACGACATATTTTACTTTTGAAAGTGGAAATACAATACAGCTGACACAAAATTGGAAATATGGCGACGTTAGTACAGCAGGCTGTGATACGCATGCGAGAAAGCTTGCAAAAAGCCAAGATGAAGACAAAAAAGGCGCTTTTTTGCAGACGATTGTAAATTTCTGTTTTACAAACGCTTTTTTTAATCCAGTAACCTATTGTGAGCCTTCAATTTTTATAGAGCAAAAGAATTACTTTTTGGGGTGTTTTTGGGCATTGAAACCTTCTTTTACGGCCTAAACCAAAACAAAACGAATGAAAAAGATCACAGAAATGTTAACTTCAAAAATTATGCAATTAACTTTCATTTTTCAGACCACGACGCTGATCGGACTTTTAAAAACAGCCAGATTGTTACGATTGGTGCGGGTAGCAAGAAAATTAGACAGGTACGTCACCTAAAATTTCTTATGTACCCATTTACCCATCTCTTACCCAATTGGTTTACCCATTTTACCCATTCCAGGTACTCCGAGTACGGAGCGGCTGTTTTGTTGTTGTTGATGGCGACATTTGCCCTGATCGCCCATTGGTTGGCCTGTATTTGGTACGCAATTGGTAGCGCAGAGTTACCTCACAAAGAGATCACATGGTTACATCAGTTGGGTAAGTGCCAAATTTTATTTTACAAAATCAAATTTTGTTTGAAATCTCGAAATCCCGCCATTTTATCTTGAAATCTCCGCTGTTTCCCAAATCCCGCCCGCATAATGCGACGGCGCATAATGGATGACGTCATTATTCGGGATTGGTGGCCACCCGGACAGAAATCAAAAAGGGCACGTCATTATTGGTTCAAAGCGCGCTTGGAAATTCAATTTGAAATTGAATGAAAAATCAAAATTATCGATTTTTAGCACGAGGGTTAAACGAACCCTATAAATCGACAAATGGTACGGTTCCCGAAGGAGGACCTTCATTAAAAAGTCGATATGTTACATCATTATATTTTACATTATCTACTATTACATCTATAGGTAACTTTTTTGAAAATAATATTTTGAAATTTGAATTACAGGTTTCGGAAATGTGTCGGCGACGACGGATTCTGAAAAGATTTTCACTATTGTTATGATGATTTTAGGATGTGAGTTAAATTGATCTCTCTCTCTCTCTCTCTCTCTCTCTCTCTCTCTCTCTGTCACTCTCTCTCTCTCTCTGTATGTCTTTATCGCTCTATCTCTGCCTCTATCTCACTCTCTCTGTCTATGTATGTCTTTCTCTCTGTCTCTCTGTCTCTCTGTCTCTCTGTCTCTCTGTCTCTCTGTCTCTCTGTCTCTCTGTCTCTCTGTCTCTCTGTCTCTCTGCCTCTCTGCCTTTCTGCCTCTCTGCCTCTCTGCCTCTCTGCCTCTCTGCCTTCTGCCTCTCCGCCTTTCTGCCTCTCTGTCTCTCTGCCTCTCTTTCTCTCTGTCTCTCTGTCTCTTTGTCTCTTTGTCTCTTTGTCTCTCTGTCTCTCTGTCTCTCTGTCTCTCTGTCTCTCTGTCTCTCTCTTTCTAACCAAACCTATTTTTAGCATTGATGTACGCCTCGGTGTTCGGTAATGTCTCAGCCATTATCCAACGGTTGTACAGTGGCACAGCCAGGTGAAACTTTAAAATTTTCATGTTTTAAGACAATTTTTCAGGTACCACACCGAGATGTCCAGACTTCGCGAATTCATCCGTTTCCATCAAATTCCGAACCCTTTGCGGCAAAGGTTGGAGGAGTACTTTCAACACGCCTGGAGTTACACCAACGGAATTGACATGAACCTGGTAAAAATTGGTTGAAAATGGTTTTGAAACTCGTTTTTCAGGTGTTGAAAGGGTTCCCGGACTGTCTGCAAGCTGACATCTGTCTCCATCTGAACAGAAATTTATTGGTCAACTGCGCCGCGTTCGCTGGAGTCAGCCCAGGATGTTTGAGAGCATTGAGTATGAGGTACGTTTTCATGCTTTATTTGGCCTTTTCGAAACATATGAACTCAAAAAGATAAGAACTCTATTAGCCACTCTATTACTAAACGCGTCGTTCAATTTGGTGATTTGTAAACCAAAGCTGACCGGGTGCCCTTGAGTATTAGCCACAGCTTACACCGATTACTAGAAGCTGACACTTACATATATGCATTCGATCTTTGACAAAATCGGGTAACGTTTTGGAACTCCGATCCTTGGAAAACACTTGGGCGCGCGGCCATGGAAATGCCCGCGGCATTCGAGAGCGGTCGGTCCCTGAAATCCAAATTTTTGACTTTTCTTACCAAATTCGGCTAAAAATTTGGAACGCTTCACGAATTTGCGTGTCATCCTTGCGCAGGGGCCATGCTAATCTTCTCTGTATTGTTCCAATTTTAGTATATGTCCATTGGTATGAACGAGTTCCCGTGTTTTCGACTCGTTTATATAACCCCTACTCCGGTGATGACCGAGTTTTTACGGGTTTCGTTTTGAAAAAGCTATGTTTGGCTTGATTTTCGAAAAGCGCTTTGAATCTGGCACCCGTAAACTATCGACAACTCCAAAACCTTAAGTCCCAACCGCTTCCACCGACGACAGCTTTGCGCAGAGGCGATAACGTGACCCATGAAGCTCTGCTGAGGTGCGTTTATTGCTGGTTGAAAACTTTTCCCAATTGCCCGCGATGCCCCCTGAAACATGGGAGGTATACGCAATTTTTGTAAGCCCCACGGGGGCAAAAGACTCGAAAATGTTCCCCTTCCTTCGAAGGGGGTTCCAAAATTTGACTGTCGCCGCAGTTCTGTTTAGAAACTGGGCGGAAACCATAGCGAACCTCACTAAGGCTTATGAAAAGCAACGATTCGGGGTCGGGAAAGGGTTAAGGCATTCGACGTATTCCGATTTCTTACGAGTGGGCGCGACGACTCGGCCAGGGCCACTTCCGGTCCTCCTCCACCTTCAACCGCGAATATCTCTCTTTCCGTTGATTTTGACGAAAAATTCGAATATTGAAAAGATTCTTAGAATTTCACGTAGATTTCATTTCTTTAGTCAAAACCTGGAATTTCCAAAATCTGTATCGTTGATTTCAGATTTCGAACCACCCACGCGCCTCCTGGAGACACCCTCGTCCACCGGGGTGACATCCTCACAGGCCTTCACTTCATCGCCCGTGGCAGTGTGGAAATCCTGAACGATGACAACACGGTGATGGGCATCCTGGGCAAAGACGACATCTTCGGAGAAAATCCCCTTCTTCATGAAGATGTGGGGAAGTCTGCCTGCAACGTTCGAGCTTTGACCTACTGTGATCTTCACAAAATTCTCAGGTAAGATTGTAGTATTTCAATTATTAGATTTGTGTTTCAGGGACGATCTTTTGGATGTGTTGGACATGTATCCGGAGTTTTCCGAAAACTTTTGCAAGAACCTCAGTATCACCTACAATTTGAGGGACGATGCCCAGACCACCCGGAAACGGTTCGACCGACATAAGTTGCTGAGGATGAGCTCTTCTCTGAACAGGGATCGATATCCGAATAATGTAGATGGTGAGTTTTCATTTCAATTCATTCATCTGATTTTTTGTAAAAATGAGTAACTTCAACAAAATACAAGGAATTTGAGCATGAAAGTTAGGAAAATTTATAAAAACAGTTTTCAAAGTTTTCTGTCTTTTTTAAGAATTGCAGGTCTTTGCCGTTCAGACTCTAAACTGAAAAATCTCATTAAACGGAATGGCTACCAAAATCTGATTTTTTGAGGGATCATCTTCAATTCTTTAATCTAAAAAATTGAAATATAAAAAATGTTTTCAAATTTAGAATTCATGGATACCGTACTGAAGCCAGATTACTGCTTCAAATTATGCAGATTTTGCGGGAAACCAGTTTATTAACCTACTATAATTCTCGAAAATCCAACTACCCCTTTCAGTTCAAAATTTTAACATATTGCGTATTCTATTTTTGCTCCCACGACAATTATTTGAAAACCTACTTCTAATCGCTTTTATTGGCCGAATACATTAATGATATATTTTGTCATTTATGTTTAAAAAAACATTTTTTAATGGCAAAAACCGTCGAACTGTGGTGCACTTACCGTATTTCAATACGTGACGTGTTGCTGAAAACAGAGTACGCATTACAACAAAGTTTTGAAACTTTAGAGGGAGTTGGATTTTCGAGGACTACAGCAGCATTTAGCCAATGACGACCTTAATCCTAAATTTTCTTTTGATATGGAGACAAAAACTCTGCGCAATGAATGGATACGTTTACAGAAAGACGCTTTATTTGGTGGCCGCATGCCATTTTTAGAAGTAATAATATGTTTCCGTTTCGTTACTGCTGAAAAATAATTAATTAGCACTTAAACAACCTATGAGAATCATTTTTCTCGATTAAACCACAAAAAGTTGTTTTAAGTCTCCTTAGAAGGAGCAGTGCCTTCGTCGCCCCTGCGCATGGAGCTGGCGCCGCCTCCAGGTACGTGTTTGCCGCCGTGTGCACTGAGATTCGCCCCCTAGCAGAGAGTGTCTTGAGCTAACCTTTGGTTTCGATCCATTGCACCTTGAAATCTTAAGTTTTGACTTCGATTTTCAGATGAACGTCCCCGACGAAGTGTCACGGAATCGGTTTCAAGGACAGACTCCAATCCAGTCGACCGGAGGCAGTCAGGCGGGTCTAGAAGTGAGTGTTTATCGATTTTTGTGATTTTGCTAATCAATAACCCAATTCTAACGGTTTGACGTGATTTTAACCCAGGTGGCTCTTGCTCTTCGCGGTACTCTCCACCCCATGGTCGCACGGAAGCCACGCCCCTTTTGCGGAAGAACGACACCGATGAGGACAATGTTTTTGAAGACATCCGTGCCTACAGTAGGATACAGACCGTAACAATCGCTCCTACAGTACATCATGATCAGAATGGAAACGGTAAGAGAGTGAAGTGGTTGATGCATGCAATTTCTGGGATTCAGAATTCTAAAGAACCGAAAAATGTGTTTAGGTGCTCTTCATCGGTCGATGTTGAAAGAAAAACCGTCCATCTCGGCATCGGAACGAGAAGAAAGAGAAGATCGACTTCAGTTAGGGAAACGGATGGAGAACATTGAAATGTAAGAGAGAGAGAGAGAGATAGAGAGAGAGAGAGAGAGAGAGAGAGAGAGAGAGAGAGATAGAGAGAGAGAGAGAGAGCGAGAGCAAGAGTGAGAGTGAGAGTGAGAGTGAGAGTGAGAGTGAGAGTGGGAGTGAGAGTGAGAGTGAGAGTGAGAGTGAGAGTGAGAGTGAGAGTGAGAGTGAGAGTGAGAGTGAGAGTGAGAGTGAGAGTGAGAGTGAGAGTGAGAGTGAGAGTGAGAGTGAGAGTGAGAGTGAGAGTGAGAGTGAGAGTGAGAGTGAGAGTGAGAGTGGGAGTGAGAGTGAGAGTGAGAGTGAGAGTGAGAGTGAGGGTGAGAGTGAGAGTGAGAGTGAGAGTGAGAGTGAGAGTGAGAGTGAGAGTGAGAGTGAGAGTGGGAGTGAGAGTGAGAGTGAGAGTGAGAGTGAGGGTGAGAGTGAGAGTGAGAGTGAGAGTGAGAGTGAGAGTGAGAGTGAGAGTGAGAGTGAGAGTGAGAGTGAGAGTGAGAGTGAGAGTGAGAGTGAGAGTGAGAGTGAGAGTGAGAGTGAGAGTGAGAGTGAGAGTGAGGGTGAGGGTGAGAGTGAGAGTGAGAGTGAGAGTGAGAGTGAGAGTGAGAGTGAGAGTGAGAGTGAGAGTGAGAGTGAGGGTGAGAGTGAGAGTGAGAGTGGGAGTGAGAGTGAGAGTGAGAGTGAGAGTGAGAGTGAGAGTGAGAGTGAGAGTGAGAGTGAGAGTGAGAGTGAGAGTGAGAGTGAAAGTGAGAGTGAGAGTGAGGGTGAGAGTGAGAGTGAGAGTGAGAGTGAGAGTGAGAGTGAGAGTGAGAGTGAGAGTGAGAGTGAGAGTAAGAGTAAGAGTGAGAGTGAGAGTGAGAGTGAGAGTGAGAGTGAGAGTGAAAGTGAGAGTGAGAGTGAGAGTGAGAGTGAGAGTGAGAGTGTGAGTGAATGAGCTAGTGAGAGAGCAAGTGAGTGAGTGAGTAATAAAAAGAGACATTTTCCAGGTCCGTGGAGAAGATGCAAAACCAGCTGAACAGCAACTTCGAGCTCCTCTTCCGAATGCTCCGTGACGTCCAGCGACCCTCATCGAACCCAGGTAAGTCTCCAAATTTCGAGCTTTTCCCCCTCAAATCGCAGACTCCCCAACGGCAAACCGTCACTGGTAGGTGTATCCATAAGCATGCGTTGCCGTGTGCATTGCGAAAAGCACAGTTCCGTTCCCCCTCTAGCCGTCTCTTTGTTCATTTTTGAATTCTGCGTATAAATAGCATGGGGTGGCCATGTATTCACCGGCTTCCCACCGGCACTTTGCTATTTTTTAACATATTTAATCCTTCTTTCAGATTCTGACGCGGTGCGGACGCGTCGCGGCGTGTCAATCTCGCCCGGGGAGACGGTCCGCATGCCGAATGGAGGCGAGGAGATGAGAGTCTCCCGGCTCAGCAGTCACGAGCCGCCACGGGTTCCGGAAGAGAACGATTCCTTCCTTTAAAGGTAAATTTCAAATTTCGCTTTAACAAAAATGCAAGCAGGATCGAAGATATTATAGCATTTTTGCAGGATTTTATTTATAGCATTGACCTTTATATATTTATATATAGAGGAATTTATAGCATTGACCTGAAGAATTGTAAAAATTTTGCTCAAAAAACGTTTTGCAATCAATTTTAAGTCCAAAATGATTGGTTTATCACACAAATTTCAATGATTACATTAACATGTTTTTCTTCCAACAAAGAAAATTCCAATTTAGATTATAAAGACAGTTTTTTTAAACACAAAATATAACAGCTTTTTCTGATGTTTTTGATTTTAACAACCGATCGGACGTCTTGAACGTAGATTATGAAAATTTTATGCCAAAAACCACAAAAAATTCAAATTTCCGGTTTTTTTTTTCAATTTTTTCCACGACTATCGTCAATTCCAAAACATTTTCTACCAAAATTTTCTTAAAAAGCACACTTTTCCCTACTCTCGCAAAGTTTTAGATATTGATATAGTCGTCACCAATGCTACTTCACCCAATTTCGCTCTTAACTCGGTGCAAATGACACCAGACGCAAATTTGCGTAGAAAAATTTTGTGTTTTTGGATACGTACGCAAAACTGCGTCAGGGATACATTTGGGAATCGGCCAAGAAGTAAAATTGGCGAAGACTATAGGTGTTTTCTTTTTAAGCCGGTTTCAAAAATTACTCGAAAAATTTGGAGTCAACTCAACTTAACAATTTTTCAGCCTACTCCGTTCACCGTCGGTATCTCCGCCTTTCTCTCCGTGTGCGATTCGCCCCCTCAGGTGCCCGCCGTCCCCCGATCTCCCTCGTTTTTCAAGCCGAAACCGGTGGTTGTGGCGGCTCGGCCGTCCATTCCCAGTGCCCTTGTTCCCTCTCTCTCTAATTGTCTGTGTCTCTCTTTTTCTCTTGCTATCAACCAACTTACGGGTCCTTGTATGCACTGTTCCCAATTCGGCGAGTGCGCGCCGATCGATAATTATCGATTGGTTGCGCGCGGGCCGGCGCGCACTCGCACCCACTCCTTTCATTCAAAGTTTCACAGATACGTTATTAAAGAAGATTTATGGAATAAATTTTTGAGATATTCTGAACTGTGATGCCCTAGTGTTCGTTGTAAAACCGTGAATGCAAAAGAATAGAAAGCAAAAGAATATGGCGATATCGTGGGAAACCCGTCGCTTGTGCAATTAAACGTGAAAAAAAATTATTTTCTATTTCAGCCGAACGTGAGAGCTTATCGATGGTTTGTAGCGAGTTTTTCTCTTTAGTCTATGCAAAATAGTGCACTATTGACAGCTACTTCGAACTGAATTCAATTGATGATCGAATTAAGTATTTTTTGGCGCACGTAGGATGAAATGAACTCACTGTTTGCTTTGCTACGGGTGTGTGTGTGTGTCTGTGCTTTGACCATTGTATAAAATGTGATTAAATCACAGGTGATGCTTCCTTCTTCCTTTTTTTGATTCTCTCTCTCTCACTTTCTCTCTCTCTCTCTCTCTCTCTCTCTCTATCACTCTTTCTGTATCAGATCGCCATGAGTTTAATTATTTTTTGCAGTTTCTTTTTTTTGCAGTTTCTTTTTGCAGTTTAATCACAGAAAGACTGCAGTTTTCCTCTCTCTCTGCCTCTCTCTCTCTCTGCCTCTCTCTCTCTCTCTGCCTCTCTCTCTTTCTCTCTCTCTCTCTCTCTCTCTCTCTCTCTCTTTCTCTCTTTCTCTCTTTATCTCTTTAAATCTATCTCTACCTCTTTCGCCCCCTCCCTCCTTTTTCCTGCCTTTTCTTGTTTTTCACTTTCTATATCTCTCTGTTTTCTTTTTAACTCTCTCTCTCTTTTTTTCTCTTCTCTCTTCTCTTCTAAATATCTTTTCCAGTCACAGAAACAAATTTTATCACTTCATTAATTCAAATAGCAGACGAATGAACAACACCATAGTTCACCGTGGAAACTTTTATCGTAATCCTAATCCCTTAACCCTCCCAGACGTTTCATTGTCCTCCGTAAATTGGTAACAGCAACATTTAATCTTATGAAGATCACAACCAAGGGTGAAAGTCCTTTTTTTAACATTCACACACACACACACAAATGAAAAAAAATGTGTGTGTATGTGTGTATATGTGTGCTTGTGCGTGTGTACATATGTTTGTGTGTCTGTGTGCGTGAGTGTGTTAGTGCGTGAATGTGTGAGTGGGTGTGTGAGTGTTTGTGTTTATGTGTGTATGGGTGTGTGTGTATATATGTGTACGTGCGCGTGTGCAAAATTAAAAGATTATTTTGTTTTCCACTTATTAGACGCGTAAGAACACCAAAATCGACAAAACAAAAGAAAAATTGATTTTTGAACAAGGTTCACTTTTTCTGGATTTCCCCTTTTTGGCCGATTTCGACGTTTATACACCCGGACCGCGACTTCTGCTTTTCGATTCTTATTAATTTGATATTTGCGGTTTGAATGAAGTAAAGAAATCGAAAATTCACGTTGGTGGTTTTTCACGTTGGTGGTTTTGGTTTTGGTTCAATTCTAGTTTAAATATGTAATTTTACAAAGCCAGCGGCGAAATCCGTGCTCCGCTGCTAACGCGGGAAAGCAAAAATTTCAAAACGCTATTTCCTGAACTCCGATTACGACGTTTAAAAAGAATTATGGGATGCTTTTACTCATTATTTGTGCATATTAGAACATAATTATGTTAAAACAAATAAATATCGCCATAACATCTTAAGGCGGAATATCACTCTTTTGCCAACTTGGCGTGCCCGCTGTTTAACGCCATGCGGAAAGCCTGCGGCAGACTGCGATCTGGCCCCGCCCCTCGAAAGTTTCAATTGAAAACGGCAGCCGCAAAAACCGCACTAAAATTGTCATTTCTCCTTTCAAAGTTAACGAAAATTCAAAATTCAAAAAAAGTTTTGCTGTTACGACTTAGGACTACAACCGTGGCTGAAAATAATCTTGAAATTCCAATAGTAAAATTTCGGTTTGCGGTCCCTATGTATGTGTGTGTGTATGTGCCTGTGTCTGTGTGTATGTGTGCGTACGTTTGTGTGTGTATGTGTATGTGTACAATAGGGTAACATCTTGTTTGCTTTGCTACAGGTGGTGTGAATCGGATCTCTGATCGTCAAATTCTATTGTAGTATATCAGTCGCTTCCTTATGTAATTTTTATCAACCTAGCTGACACGTCAACATCGCCACCTTAGCAACGATAGTGCAAGGCGATAGACTGAAATTACTTGATTTTTTTTGATTGGTTGCTAAATCAGAACACAGAAATTTTACTTTTAACTCAATGCCGTCAATCAGCAGACGCTTTTTTGGTTTTTCAGTCACTACAGATTTCATGGTTGATTATTAATTTTTCAAAATAGATGTGAAAGTATTTTTTATAAACCTTCATATTGGCTCTGTTGCAGGTGATGTGTATACGCATCAAAATCGGCAACTGCCTGTCCCCTCTCTCTCACTCACCCACTCTCTCTCTCTCTCTCTCTCTCTCTCTCTCTCTCTCTATCTGTCTCGTTCTCTTTTCGTCCTCTTTCTCTTTCTCTGCTAGTCAAAGTACACACAATAATTATGTCGCAAACATACCGCATTTATCTTAATCCTCTTAAAACTAGCCAAAACAAGTCTTAGTAAACATATTTACAATGTCCTGTGGGTAGTATGTCCTGGGTGTCTGGCGTTCACAGTTCACGCGATGATATGTCGAATTCCAATCTGACGGCAAAACGATGGGAATGAAGTGGCGCGATACAATTTTGTAAAATAGAAATTCTTACAATTTGGATTCTTACAATTCTACACAGAAAATAAAAGAAAAAATTCTCATGGCCGAGCGTAAACGTCTTTGCTACATACACTGGAAGTCCGGGGTTCGGATCCGCACCGAAGTATTTTTTTTTGCCGGTAGCTGGTAACCAAACGGTCCCGGGTTCGGTTCCACTATTGTGCAAATGGTTTTTGCTGGCAAAAAAAATTAACTTATCAAATCGTACTGTTGTATTCTGACGTTGGTTTTAATTGCAGAAAAAAGGTCCCTGATGGTCCCTTTAAAACCAGCCAAAAACAGATATCCAAGCTTAAACCTACAATCGACAATTTGGCAATTTTCCGACGAATTGAGATGAGATGTGACATGTAACGAGATGTGATGAGATAGGAACGAATGAACACAAAATGTGTCACAAAATAAGTCGTCCCGAGGTTGAACAGGGGCAAACGGAACTGTAACGAATCACAACTTTTATGACTGACCCACGGAGATCTGAATCGAATCAATTCGTTTTTGGAAATCATGCAGGTCAAAGTGTGCGTGTGCGTGTGCGTGTGCGTGTGCGTGTGCGTGTGCGTGTGCGTGTGCGTGTGCGTGTGCGTGTGCGTGTGCGTGTGCGTGTGCGTGTGCGTGTGCGTGTGCGTGTGCGTGTGCGTGTGCGTGTGCGTGTGCGTGTGCGTGTGCGTGTGCGTGTGCGTGTGCGTGTGCGTGTGCGTGTGCGTGTGCGTGTGCGTGTGCGTGTGCGTGTGCGTGTGCGTGTGCGTGTGCGTGTGCGTGTGCGTGTGCGTGTGCGTGTGCGTGTGCGTGTGCGTGTGCGTGTGCGTGTGCGTGTGCGTGTGCGTGTGCGTGTGCGTGTGCGTGTGCGTGTGCGTGTGCGTGTGCGTGTGCGTGTGCGTGTGCGTGTGCGTGTGCGTGTGCGTGTGTGTTGTGTGTGTGTGTTGTGTGTGTGTGTGTGTGTGCGTGCGTGAGTGTGTGTGTGTGTGCGTGTGTGTGTGTGTGTGTGTGTGTGCGTGTGTGAGTGTGTGTGTATGTGTGTGTGCGTGTGTGTGTGTGTGTGTGTGTGTTATAATGCCAGTCATTTATATCGACAGTTTTTACTCCGCAGCCCCCTTTGTGACATGTCTTGTACAATTGTAAAAAGCCAGCGCTTGTGCGTCCAACCCCTTTGCGGCGCCTTCAAACGCGCTGTTTGAAAAGCCGATGACTACAATAGCGCCAAATGTTTTCTACCAGTTTGGCGGCCTTATTGCATTAGACATACATTACTCATTGTCAGACGGGAAAGTGCTAGTTACCAATGTATATCTATGTCATTCTATGCCACCCTTTCTTCTCTCTCCCTCTCCTTCTCTATGCCTCTCTCTTAAATCTCATCTTCAGATGCTTACCCGACAGCGCCAATTGTTTGTATTATTATTAGGAATTATGATTATAGCAACGTTAGTAACCCAAAATTTACAAGTCGTTCGATATATCAGGATAAACGGAGTTATCACATCGCTATGGTTGGTTTCCAGGGGACATATCTTAATTGACAGACAATTTTTGGGATACCGTAGTAGTAAAGAAATTTCTGCGCCGCTGGGGGTTGATCCCCGCGCCTGTCGCATAAAAGGGGACGCGTTAGCCAATGCGCTATGAGGTCATCATTGCTGGCGCCGCACTGGCCTGGCGAAATGCTGGCAAAATGCCAAAGTGATTATCCAAATGCCGCCTGTCGCGGCGGGACCCAATGGGTCCAAAAACCTTTATCCAGCATTTGTCCATTGAAAAAAAACCATAACCAATTTTCAGTTCTATTTTGCCTAATGGCCCTTCCATTTTCAAATCTCAAAGAATGAAAATCACAAACGTATCTACGAAATGGGTTGTGGTTACATCTATAAATCATCCTACAGAAGATGTTAAGGTAAATCTCAAGTTTTATTATTTTTTAAAATTTCATTTTCTAGAGATTGGCATCCCTCCCCGATTGGAAGGTGGTAGTTGTCGCTGACACAAAAACACCCAAGAATTGGAGCTGGCCAGGAGTTCATTTTCTGTCAGTTGAAAAGCAACTATCTTTGGGTAAGATACAGTAACATTTCTAATTAGAGAAATTTTTAAAGGACTGTCGCTTCCAAACATTCTTCCCTTCAAGACCTACACTCGGAAGAATGTTGGATATCTTTATGCTATAATGAATGGAGCTGAGTGGATTTATGACACTGATGACGACAATAAACCTTATGGTAATGTTGTACTGTAATTTATAAATTATTGATTAGGTCGCGGTTTGGACCAATTTGATTATGGACAGACGGTCAGTGGATTGAGGTATACTCCAAGGTATGTTGAGAGAGAGAGAGAGACAGGGAGACAGGGAGACAGAGAGAGAGAGACAGAGAGACAGAGAGACAGGGAGACAGAGAGAGAGAGAGAGAGAGAGAGAGTATAAAATAGTTAGAAAAGAGAGAAACCACGAGCGAGACATAGTTATCTATAAAGATATAGAGTAATAGTGAGAGAAAGACATATACAAAGTTAGTTAGAAAAGAATGAGATATAGATCAAATTGATGTCAAAACTACTTCGTCACAACGTGTCAATGTTTCGATGTTGTTTCTAGAGTAATGCATGCAATATAGAATACTCAGGCCGTGTAAGTAGCCATCGGCCGAAGTAGACTTGACGAAAACTGTAGTTATAAAGATAATTAGGGGCATACAGTTCGATAGCGGAAGAAAGCAAGAGTGGGGGAGAGAGGGATAGAGAGATAGAGAAACACAGAGAGATAAAGAGAGAAAGATACGGAGAGAGAGAGAGACAGAGAGAGAGACAGAGACAGAGACGAAATGTGAAGAAGATAGCGCGCGTTAGAGTAACAATGATAGAGAGAGTTCGTGATACAGCTAAAAACAAAGGGCAATAGAATAAGAAGGAGACAGGTAGAAAGTGTGTGTATGTGTGTGTATGTATGTATGTGTGTGTGTGCGCGCGTGAGAGAGAGAGAGAGCGAAATAGAGGTAACTCACTGTTTTCAGAGGGAACATCAGTGAAAAACTTTTCAATCCCTATCGATTTTTTGGCTACAAAGACATGTGGCCAAGAGGATTTCCATTGGAGTATCTCAGTGTTTGACCTCTCCTCTTTTCCAAAAGTCGAAAATTCAGGACCACACAAACGGAGAAGATCGCATGATCTCGTGTAGAGAAATGAAAACAGCAGCTGTTCAGCAAGGCATTGTTCACAAGGATCCGGATGTTGATGGCATATACAGGTGAATTTTTTGTTTCCAACGTTTCGTTTTTGACCGAAAATTTCACGAAAATACTTTTTCGATGAAAATAGTTTCAAATTGTGTTACAAAATGTAGTCATTGATGTTTTACGATTATTCGTCACATTTGTCATCTCACCTGTGCTCTCATTTTGGAGCGACAGTTGCTTAAACAACTGAGCGATGACGTTCTTTGGTGCAATGAAAACGAACTATAGCAATAAATAGCGGGCTGGTTTATAGCAATTGCATCTGCGGGGACTGGGTTAAAACCTAAATATAAAACAGAGCCTTTGAGACAAAAAATACTTTTTAGACTCCTGCATGCTGACAGAAACAGTGGATTGAATGTCACTTTCAACAAATTTGCCCCACCAATTCTTCTGGAAGCAGGTAAGACAATGAGGATTTTTATTTTGTAGAAAAAAACTAACTTTTGCGTGCTCATATTTATGCGAAAAGATGGTGAAAAACTCAAATAGACAGTTTGCCCGAGAATAAATTTGCAACAAAACAACGGCAATTGGGGAAAATCCGTATTTATAATATTGAAATACCCTATTCAAGAGGTTTAGCAATTTCAGACTAATTTCAAAGTTAAAAATTTTTTGGACCTAACATGAGTGAATTTCTTCCTGATCGAATCGATGGAAAGGTTCACTTTCAAAGGCAATTTTCGGCATAATGGGGAACAGATAATTTCAACAATAATGTATGTTTTCGATGCGCAAGAAAGGAAAGTTCTATCAGTTGAATCACATTTTGCGTGTATTTTAAGTCGGCCTAAAAATTTGAAAAACTGCATTTTCACACGAAAAATTTTACATATTTGAGATTTTCTGGGTCCTTTGTGGAAAAACACAATCTGTTCGGTTAAATTTGGCTTATACATGACTAAATATATTGAAGAAAACACCACTCACAATGATTTCGACATTTTGTGCAAAATTCTAATTCGTACCGTAACCAAGGTAACCAATCGATGTTGAGCTAAAACTTTCAAAATGGCTTTTTGGCCTAAGAAGGCTTTATATCAAATCTGAGCCTATTCTGAGACTATGAGCCAATTTATAAAATAGTAGCCTTAGGGGGGGGGGCACTCTATTCTTCCAGAGACTGTGTCTTAAGTTGATTTTATAGTTCTTTTTGCGAAAACCAAAACATCAAGTTAATGACGATGTTGTTATCCATAAAAAATTACCCTGAACAGCAAATTTGGCCACTGTACTACTTATCATGGTGATTACGTTTTTCAGTGTTTGCACAGCTGTTTTTCCCCTTCCACAAAAAACGTTCGATTTTGATTCCTACATCAAAACATATGGTACAGTCACAGAGTCACAGTCGAGGGGTATTAAAACTAAAAATATAAGAATTTAAATGCAAAATATACCAAAGGTGTTTTAAATATTGCTCGCATTGTCATAAAATCAGGAACGAATGAACACAAAATGTGTCACAAAATAAGTCGTCCCGAGGTTGAACAGGGGCAAACGGAACTGTAACGAAGCACAACTTTTATGACTGACCCACGGAGATCTGAATCGAATCAATTCGTTTTTGGAAATCATGCAGGTCAAAGTGTGCGTGTGCGTGTGCGTGTGCGTGTGCGTGTGCGTGTGCGTGTGCGTGTGCGTGTGCGTGTGCGTGTGCGTGTGCGTGTGCGTGTGCGTGTGCGTGTGCGTGTGCGTGTGCGTGTGCGTGTGCGTGTGCGTGTGCGTGTGCGTGTGTGTTGTGTGTGTGTGTTGTGTGTGTGTGTGTGCGTGCGTGAGTGTGTGTGTGTGTGCGTGTGTGTGTGTGTGTGTGTGTGTGCGTGTGTGAGTGTGTGTGTATGTGTGTGTGCGTGTGTGTGTGTGTGTGTGTGCGTGTGTGAGTGTGTGTGTATGTGTGTGAGTGTGTGTGTGTATGTGTGTGTGTGTTATAATGCCAGTCATTTATATCGACAGTTTTTACTCCGCAGCCCCCTTTGTGACATGTCTTGTACAATTGTAAAAAGCCAGCGCTTGTGCGTCCAACCCCTTTGCGGCGCCTTCAAACGCGCTGTTTGAAAAGCCGATGACTACAATAGCGCCAAATGTTTTCTACCAGTTTGGCGGCCTTATTGCATTAGACATACATTACTCATTGTCAGACGGGAAAGTGCTAGTTACCAATGTATATCTATGTCATTCTATGCCACCCTTTCTTCTCTCTCCCTCTCCTTCTCTATGCCTCTCTCTTAAATCTCATCTTCAGATGCTTACCCGACAGCGCCAATTGTTTGTATTATTATTAGGAATTATGATTATAGCAACGTTAGTAACCCAAAATTTACAAGTCGTTCGATATATCAGGATAAACGGAGTTATCACATCGCTATGGTTGGTTTCCAGGGGACATATCTTAATTGACAGACAATTTTTGGGATACCGTAGTAGTAAAGAAATTTCTGCGCCGCTGGGGGTTGATCCCCGCGCCTGTCGCATAAAAGGGGACGCGTTAGCCAATGCGCTATGAGGTCATCATTGCTGGCGCCGCACTGGCCTGGCGAAATGCTGGCAAAATGCCAAAGTGATTATCCAAATGCCGCCTGTCGCGGCGGGACCCAATGGGTCCAAAAACCTTTATCCAGCATTTGTCCATTGAAAAAAAACCATAACCAATTTTCAGTTCTATTTTGCCTAATGGCCCTTCCATTTTCAAATCTCAAAGAATGAAAATCACAAACGTATCTACGAAATGGGTTGTGGTTACATCTATAAATCATCCTACAGAAGATGTTAAGGTAAATCTCAAGTTTTATTATTTTTTAAAATTTCATTTTCTAGAGATTGGCATCCCTCCCCGATTGGAAGGTGGTAGTTGTCGCTGACACAAAAACACCCAAGAATTGGAGCTGGCCAGGAGTTCATTTTCTGTCAGTTGAAAAGCAACTATCTTTGGGTAAGATACAGTAACATTTCTAATTAGAGAAATTTTTAAAGGACTGTCGCTTCCAAACATTCTTCCCTTCAAGACCTACACTCGGAAGAATGTTGGATATCTTTATGCTATAATGAATGGAGCTGAGTGGATTTATGACACTGATGACGACAATAAACCTTATGGTAATGTTGTACTGTAATTTATAAATTATTGATTAGGTCGCGGTTTGGACCAATTTGATTATGGACAGACGGTCAGTGGATTGAGGTATACTCCAAGGTATGTTGAGAGAGAGAGAGAGACAGGGAGACAGGGAGACAGAGAGAGAGAGACAGAGAGACAGAGAGACAGGGAGACAGAGAGAGAGAGAGAGAGAGAGAGAGTATAAAATAGTTAGAAAAGAGAGAAACCACGAGCGAGACATAGTTATCTATAAAGATATAGAGTAATAGTGAGAGAAAGACATATACAAAGTTAGTTAGAAAAGAATGAGATATAGATCAAATTGATGTCAAAACTACTTCGTCACAACGTGTCAATGTTTCGATGTTGTTTCTAGAGTAATGCATGCAATATAGAATACTCAGGCCGTGTAAGTAGCCATCGGCCGAAGTAGACTTGACGAAAACTGTAGTTATAAAGATAATTAGGGGCATACAGTTCGATAGCGGAAGAAAGCAAGAGTGGGGGAGAGAGGGATAGAGAGATAGAGAAACACAGAGAGATAAAGAGAGAAAGATACGGAGAGAGAGAGAGACAGAGAGAGAGACAGAGACAGAGACGAAATGTGAAGAAGATAGCGCGCGTTAGAGTAACAATGATAGAGAGAGTTCGTGATACAGCTAAAAACAAAGGGCAATAGAATAAGAAGGAGACAGGTAGAAAGTGTGTGTATGTGTGTGTATGTATGTATGTGTGTGTGTGCGCGCGTGAGAGAGAGAGAGAGCGAAATAGAGGTAACTCACTGTTTTCAGAGGGAACATCAGTGAAAAACTTTTCAATCCCTATCGATTTTTTGGCTACAAAGACATGTGGCCAAGAGGATTTCCATTGGAGTATCTCAGTGTTTGACCTCTCCTCTTTTCCAAAAGTCGAAAATTCAGGACCACACAAACGGAGAAGATCGCATGATCTCGTGTAGAGAAATGAAAACAGCAGCTGTTCAGCAAGGCATTGTTCACAAGGATCCGGATGTTGATGGCATATACAGGTGAATTTTTTGTTTCCAACGTTTCGTTTTTGACCGAAAATTTCACGAAAATACTTTTTCGATGAAAATAGTTTCAAATTGTGTTACAAAATGTAGTCATTGATGTTTTACGATTATTCGTCACATTTGTCATCTCACCTGTGCTCTCATTTTGGAGCGACAGTTGCTTAAACAACTGAGCGATGACGTTCTTTGGTGCAATGAAAACGAACTATAGCAATAAATAGCGGGCTGGTTTATAGCAATTGCATCTGCGGGGACTGGGTTAAAACCTAAATATAAAACAGAGCCTTTGAGACAAAAAATACTTTTTAGACTCCTGCATGCTGACAGAAACAGTGGATTGAATGTCACTTTCAACAAATTTGCCCCACCAATTCTTCTGGAAGCAGGTAAGACAATGAGGATTTTTATTTTGTAGAAAAAAACTAACTTTTGCGTGCTCATATTTATGCGAAAAGATGGTGAAAAACTCAAATAGACAGTTTGCCCGAGAATAAATTTGCAACAAAACAACGGCAATTGGGGAAAATCCGTATTTATAATATTGAAATACCCTATTCAAGAGGTTTAGCAATTTCAGACTAATTTCAAAGTTAAAAATTTTTTGGACCTAACATGAGTGAATTTCTTCCTGATCGAATCGATGGAAAGGTTCACTTTCAAAGGCAATTTTCGGCATAATGGGGAACAGATAATTTCAACAATAATGTATGTTTTCGATGCGCAAGAAAGGAAAGTTCTATCAGTTGAATCACATTTTGCGTGTATTTTAAGTCGGCCTAAAAATTTGAAAAACTGCATTTTCACACGAAAAATTTTACATATTTGAGATTTTCTGGGTCCTTTGTGGAAAAACACAATCTGTTCGGTTAAATTTGGCTTATACATGACTAAATATATTGAAGAAAACACCACTCACAATGATTTCGACATTTTGTGCAAAATTCTAATTCGTACCGTAACCAAGGTAACCAATCGATGTTGAGCTAAAACTTTCAAAATGGCTTTTTGGCCTAAGAAGGCTTTATATCAAATCTGAGCCTATTCTGAGACTATGAGCCAATTTATAAAATAGTAGCCTTAGGGGGGGGGGCACTCTATTCTTCCAGAGACTGTGTCTTAAGTTGATTTTATAGTTCTTTTTGCGAAAACCAAAACATCAAGTTAATGACGATGTTGTTATCCATAAAAAATTACCCTGAACAGCAAATTTGGCCACTGTACTACTTATCATGGTGATTACGTTTTTCAGTGTTTGCACAGCTGTTTTTCCCCTTCCACAAAAAACGTTCGATTTTGATTCCTACATCAAAACATATGGTACAGTCACAGAGTCACAGTCGAGGGGTATTAAAACTAAAAATATAAGAATTTAAATGCAAAATATACCAAAGGTGTTTTAAATATTGCTCGCATTGTCATAAAATCAGGAACGAATGAACACAAAATGTGTCACAAAATAAGTCGTCCCGAGGTTGAACAGGGGCAAACGGAACTGTAACGAAGCACAACTTTTATGACTGACCCACGGAGATCTGAATCGAATCAATTCGTTTTTGGAAATCATGCAGGTCAAAGTGTGCGTGTGCGTGTGCGTGTGCGTGTGCGTGTGCGTGTGCGTGTGCGTGTGCGTGTGCGTGTGCGTGTGCGTGTGCGTGTGCGTGTGCGTGTGCGTGTGCGTGTGCGTGTGCGTGTGCGTGTGCGTGTGCGTGTGCGTGTGCGTGTGTGTTGTGTGTGTGTGTTGTGTGTGTGTGTGTGCGTGCGTGAGTGTGTGTGTGTGTGCGTGTGTGTGTGTGTGTGTGTGTGTGCGTGTGTGAGTGTGTGTGTATGTGTGTGTGCGTGTGTGTGTGTGTGTGTGTGCGTGTGTGAGTGTGTGTGTATGTGTGTGAGTGTGTGTGTGTATGTGTGTGTGTGTTATAATGCCAGTCATTTATATCGACAGTTTTTACTCCGCAGCCCCCTTTGTGACATGTCTTGTACAATTGTAAAAAGCCAGCGCTTGTGCGTCCAACCCCTTTGCGGCGCCTTCAAACGCGCTGTTTGAAAAGCCGATGACTACAATAGCGCCAAATGTTTTCTACCAGTTTGGCGGCCTTATTGCATTAGACATACATTACTCATTGTCAGACGGGAAAGTGCTAGTTACCAATGTATATCTATGTCATTCTATGCCACCCTTTCTTCTCTCTCCCTCTCCTTCTCTATGCCTCTCTCTTAAATCTCATCTTCAGATGCTTACCCGACAGCGCCAATTGTTTGTATTATTATTAGGAATTATGATTATAGCAACGTTAGTAACCCAAAATTTACAAGTCGTTCGATATATCAGGATAAACGGAGTTATCACATCGCTATGGTTGGTTTCCAGGGGACATATCTTAATTGACAGACAATTTTTGGGATACCGTAGTAGTAAAGAAATTTCTGCGCCGCTGGGGGTTGATCCCCGCGCCTGTCGCATAAAAGGGGACGCGTTAGCCAATGCGCTATGAGGTCATCATTGCTGGCGCCGCACTGGCCTGGCGAAATGCTGGCAAAATGCCAAAGTGATTATCCAAATGCCGCCTGTCGCGGCGGGACCCAATGGGTCCAAAAACCTTTATCCAGCATTTGTCCATTGAAAAAAAACCATAACCAATTTTCAGTTCTATTTTGCCTAATGGCCCTTCCATTTTCAAATCTCAAAGAATGAAAATCACAAACGTATCTACGAAATGGGTTGTGGTTACATCTATAAATCATCCTACAGAAGATGTTAAGGTAAATCTCAAGTTTTATTATTTTTTAAAATTTCATTTTCTAGAGATTGGCATCCCTCCCCGATTGGAAGGTGGTAGTTGTCGCTGACACAAAAACACCCAAGAATTGGAGCTGGCCAGGAGTTCATTTTCTGTCAGTTGAAAAGCAACTATCTTTGGGTAAGATACAGTAACATTTCTAATTAGAGAAATTTTTAAAGGACTGTCGCTTCCAAACATTCTTCCCTTCAAGACCTACACTCGGAAGAATGTTGGATATCTTTATGCTATAATGAATGGAGCTGAGTGGATTTATGACACTGATGACGACAATAAACCTTATGGTAATGTTGTACTGTAATTTATAAATTATTGATTAGGTCGCGGTTTGGACCAATTTGATTATGGACAGACGGTCAGTGGATTGAGGTATACTCCAAGGTATGTTGAGAGAGAGAGAGAGACAGGGAGACAGGGAGACAGAGAGAGAGAGACAGAGAGACAGAGAGACAGGGAGACAGAGAGAGAGAGAGAGAGAGAGAGAGTATAAAATAGTTAGAAAAGAGAGAAACCACGAGCGAGACATAGTTATCTATAAAGATATAGAGTAATAGTGAGAGAAAGACATATACAAAGTTAGTTAGAAAAGAATGAGATATAGATCAAATTGATGTCAAAACTACTTCGTCACAACGTGTCAATGTTTCGATGTTGTTTCTAGAGTAATGCATGCAATATAGAATACTCAGGCCGTGTAAGTAGCCATCGGCCGAAGTAGACTTGACGAAAACTGTAGTTATAAAGATAATTAGGGGCATACAGTTCGATAGCGGAAGAAAGCAAGAGTGGGGGAGAGAGGGATAGAGAGATAGAGAAACACAGAGAGATAAAGAGAGAAAGATACGGAGAGAGAGAGAGACAGAGAGAGAGACAGAGACAGAGACGAAATGTGAAGAAGATAGCGCGCGTTAGAGTAACAATGATAGAGAGAGTTCGTGATACAGCTAAAAACAAAGGGCAATAGAATAAGAAGGAGACAGGTAGAAAGTGTGTGTATGTGTGTGTATGTATGTATGTGTGTGTGTGCGCGCGTGAGAGAGAGAGAGAGCGAAATAGAGGTAACTCACTGTTTTCAGAGGGAACATCAGTGAAAAACTTTTCAATCCCTATCGATTTTTTGGCTACAAAGACATGTGGCCAAGAGGATTTCCATTGGAGTATCTCAGTGTTTGACCTCTCCTCTTTTCCAAAAGTCGAAAATTCAGGACCACACAAACGGAGAAGATCGCATGATCTCGTGTAGAGAAATGAAAACAGCAGCTGTTCAGCAAGGCATTGTTCACAAGGATCCGGATGTTGATGGCATATACAGGTGAATTTTTTGTTTCCAACGTTTCGTTTTTGACCGAAAATTTCACGAAAATACTTTTTCGATGAAAATAGTTTCAAATTGTGTTACAAAATGTAGTCATTGATGTTTTACGATTATTCGTCACATTTGTCATCTCACCTGTGCTCTCATTTTGGAGCGACAGTTGCTTAAACAACTGAGCGATGACGTTCTTTGGTGCAATGAAAACGAACTATAGCAATAAATAGCGGGCTGGTTTATAGCAATTGCATCTGCGGGGACTGGGTTAAAACCTAAATATAAAACAGAGCCTTTGAGACAAAAAATACTTTTTAGACTCCTGCATGCTGACAGAAACAGTGGATTGAATGTCACTTTCAACAAATTTGCCCCACCAATTCTTCTGGAAGCAGGTAAGACAATGAGGATTTTTATTTTGTAGAAAAAAACTAACTTTTGCGTGCTCATATTTATGCGAAAAGATGGTGAAAAACTCAAATAGACAGTTTGCCCGAGAATAAATTTGCAACAAAACAACGGCAATTGGGGAAAATCCGTATTTATAATATTGAAATACCCTATTCAAGAGGTTTAGCAATTTCAGACTAATTTCAAAGTTAAAAATTTTTTGGACCTAACATGAGTGAATTTCTTCCTGATCGAATCGATGGAAAGGTTCACTTTCAAAGGCAATTTTCGGCATAATGGGGAACAGATAATTTCAACAATAATGTATGTTTTCGATGCGCAAGAAAGGAAAGTTCTATCAGTTGAATCACATTTTGCGTGTATTTTAAGTCGGCCTAAAAATTTGAAAAACTGCATTTTCACACGAAAAATTTTACATATTTGAGATTTTCTGGGTCCTTTGTGGAAAAACACAATCTGTTCGGTTAAATTTGGCTTATACATGACTAAATATATTGAAGAAAACACCACTCACAATGATTTCGACATTTTGTGCAAAATTCTAATTCGTACCGTAACCAAGGTAACCAATCGATGTTGAGCTAAAACTTTCAAAATGGCTTTTTGGCCTAAGAAGGCTTTATATCAAATCTGAGCCTATTCTGAGACTATGAGCCAATTTATAAAATAGTAGCCTTAGGGGGGGGGGCACTCTATTCTTCCAGAGACTGTGTCTTAAGTTGATTTTATAGTTCTTTTTGCGAAAACCAAAACATCAAGTTAATGACGATGTTGTTATCCATAAAAAATTACCCTGAACAGCAAATTTGGCCACTGTACTACTTATCATGGTGATTACGTTTTTCAGTGTTTGCACAGCTGTTTTTCCCCTTCCACAAAAAACGTTCGATTTTGATTCCTACATCAAAACATATGGTACAGTCACAGAGTCACAGTCGAGGGGTATTAAAACTAAAAATATAAGAATTTAAATGCAAAATATACCAAAGGTGTTTTAAATATTGCTCGCATTGTCATAAAATCAGGCTGGCTACCTTGGGGTTCATTAGAAACTTTGGAAAGACCTTCTTTATAGTTAGAAAAGGATATCAAAATATAGAAGAAAAAAAAGTTGCCTGGTTTCCCAAATTAGCATCCATCCCATTCCTGGAACCCCGACCCTAAAAAAATGAGCGAAATTCCCGGAAATCTTTCAAGGGGATTCCAAAAAATGCATATTACTCATATGTGTCCACTTGCACGGAAATCTTTAGTAAAAGGCGAAAGATTTTCTCGTGAGAATGCAAGAGAACCAGAGATATTTTGAGTTTTGGGCTCGGAAGGTCACCAAATGGAGTAGCCGATTTCGTTTGGGTGGGAAATTTCGCTTTCGACCGTCTCCAGGTCACCCCACTAATCACCTGGATCGGTCAAAAATTAGCGTCTGACCCTTTTCTGCCGCTGCGACTCAAACCCGTACAAAAGCAATGCCTCCCCGAACATAAGGCGTGGCGAGCCGGCCACCATTAAACTTACCTGGCTGGGAGTTTCGCCGCGATCATGAAGGCGGCGGCTCCATGGTGAGGCTGATCCATTACACTTTGGGATCGGTTGACCCGTGAGGCAACTTCGAGTTGAAGTTAGCCTACAGCTAAATTTTTGCGTGAGGGGCTGCGGTCGCGCGGCCCTGACAATCCTGGAAAATCTGTGGAGAGAATTTTTGGGAACCAATTCTGTTTAGGAACCTACTCTCCTTGGAATTCCCAAAACACCCTCTTCCACAGCCGTGCCTTCTACACAATGTTCCTTCCCACAACTGTTGAATTCCGGTACTCCTTTTCTAATTATTCGAATAATTTGAAATTTCAGAGTAACCGACATCTGGCGCTCCTACTTCGCCCAAAAGATGCTCCACCTCACTGGAGAAAGCATCGCTTTTTACCCAGTAAACGCAGTGCAGTTTAGAAATGCCCACAACTACTTGGCCGATTTTGAAGATGAAATGTAGGATTTTTGCCAACCAATTAATTTTCAGAGCAGTTTACACAAAATATTAATTTTCAGAGCAGTTTACACAAAATCGGGTAAAATTGTTAAATACCTTGATGAATTTCAATGTACTTCATTGAAAACGAAAGATTGCTTTATGGAACTGGCGAGAGGATTTACGTAAGTGGCTTTTTGAACGTTTACATTATATATTGCATAATTTTAGAAAGCAAGATTTCATTCAGTCGGCAGAACTGGATCTAATTGAAGCTTGGCTTTCTGATTTAACCGCAATAGGGTTAGTTTCTTTAAGCTAACTTCAGTAATTAGAGTTTAGATATCGATTTCCTCCCCTTTCACCTCCCGAAAATCAAAAAGTGAATCTCACCGAATTCAGAGGAAATTGCAGAAGTTCCAATACCGAATTGAAAGTTCTGGATGAAAATGTGGAAACAAATGTGAGTTCCCCTACATTTTTGTAAACAAATTAAACCAAGTCGAAAAAAATTTAATTAACACGATTTCATAAAATTTCATTACTTCAGAGTTTAAAAGAAACAAATTGCACCATTTCGCCAATCCAAGTTCATTCTCGAGTTTCCTAGTTTTGTTGTATTGCGTACTCAATTTTTGGTCACACGACAGCTATTTATTTAGATGTAAATTGTACTGGTAAATTCTTAGTCTTTATTTACTTAAAAAGCAGAATAATCATCAAAACAGAAAACCGCAGAATTTTGGTTTCAAGTGAGCATACCGAAGACATGCCGTGTGATTAAAAATGATGTACGCAATACAACAAAAATACAGAACGCAAGGCAGAACTGGAATTGAAAAGCATTACTAGGCCAGAAATAATTTGTCAGTATAAAGTTCACACAAATTAGAATTTTTACCTAACGTTGCCAAAGAATATTTTCCATCTCACGTCGTTTCACGTATTGTAACTCCGTATTATTTTAAACGCGAAATAGTACGAGTAATTCAGAGGGCGCAGAGTTAATCACAAAAAGCTGGGTCAAAAACAGCTTTCGCTATTCGAATCAGCTAGAAAACGCACATAGCTTATACTAAAAACTTCATCATTCCGTACTTAAATTCATCATTTTTCTTCAGAACACTTCCCATTCACTCCAGAAAATCAACTATTTCAACGACATACTTACGTGGTGTATTGGTAAGTTTTACATATCATTTTTTTAAATACTCCTTTTTCAGGAAACAAAACCTACACCCCGAATATTCCATCTGCGGAAGTTGTAGAGATCCATCACAGTGCAATGCAAGCTTTGGAAGAGAAAAAGGATACGGTTAAAAATGTTTCGAATTTTCTGTTAAATTTGTATATTAGGTAGCAGTTTTCATAAACAACTACCCATGGACGCATTCTATTGGTTTTCTGCAAAGAATGTACGCTCCATATTTTGCAGCAATGGTTTTTTGTGGATCTTGGAATCCGGAATCTTTTGTTGAAGATGGTACGGTGACCAAAAAAGAAATTTTGCCTTAGACGTCTTTTTGCGTATTTTCCAAGAATATTTTCGATCGAGCTCCTTTTTGCGTATTTTTCTGGAACTTTTTTTGTCAGACGTCATTTTGGTCGGAAGAACAGTTTCCATCACACGACTTTTTGCGTATTTTTCGCAAATGTACGCAACTTGCCGTGGGATGAAAACGGGCAATCTATTTTTAAAACATTTAACCGCTAATTTTTGTCATCAAAGCTATTTTTCATATTCTAGCAGGAAATTTTCGATCAGACTTAATATTTTACAAAGCCAACGCCCCGCTGTGCAGGTCTTTGCCTTCTGGGTTCGGCGGCCTTCGGCCGCCTCACTCTGTAATCGCGGCCTGCGGCCGCTCAGGTACGCAACCTTCGGCTGTTCATATAGGCGGCCATCGGCCGCTCATGTATACGGCCGCTTTGTTCTACCCATTTCAATGACATGTTCCCCATCGTCGTGTTGGGGGAAATGAAAGGGTGTACCTCTCCGCATAAAACGTTGCGCTGCTAACGGACAGAATGACAACCCTCTAATGTTATAAAGGATATTTACATTTTCCGCCAAACTCCTTTTTACATATGTTTGACAAAAGTACGCAAACTTCCGTGCGATTGAAAGCACTCCCACATCCGTTTTAAGCACATAAGTTTTCTTCATACGTAAATATAAGCATTTTCCTCGGTAAATTTTCAGTCAAACGATGTTTTACGTATTTCCCAGTCATATTTTCCGTCAGACGCCTATTTACGTATTTACGACCCACATACGCAAATCATCGTGATTTCAAAAAACAAGTCAAACCTCTTGATTACAGTAACCCCAATTTTTCAGAATTACCCATTATTCACCCTATAAATTATGTAAACTTAACTGAGGAAGAGGCTGAGAAGGGATTCATTTTTTATTACTGCGTAGCCAAAGTGAGAGATTTGAGGCTGCAAAATGTTAAAGGTAAAATAAAAAATAGTTTTTTTACAAATATTTTTTAGGTTACTATTTCATAGCTGACGATGCCGTTTTCAACTTTTGGCATCAGTTGCCTATGAATTCGACATTGAAATCGAAATATTCCTACCCGGATAAATTGTTTTGGGATAGGATTGTTATAGGTAAGTGAACATTTTAAGACTATAGAAATTTCGGTTTTAGGCGAAGATGCTGCAAAAATGTTTGTAAATCTGATGGAAGGAAAGTATGCTAATAACCCAAAAGTTCAGTTGATGTGGAAGGAATATGATAGAAGAGTGAGTTCGAAATAGGCAGTCTTGGGTTTTCATTTTATTTTTGCCAGGGTAGTAAAATTTCTGGATTCTCCTACTCCGTCCCTAGCAACAGTTGCTAATCTGAAATGTTCTAGATTTTTGTCTAAAAACAGGATGCACACTTTACAGGCTCCGCTCAATTCGTAAATACCTATTTAAAAAACTGATGCAATTTTTTATCCAAATGCGTTAAGCTGAGGGCGACACAAAAAATTCGCCAATCGAGATCGAACCCTTGTCGCGTAGGTGTCAATTTTACTGCGTGGTCCGAAATAGCAGAAAAGAACGGGCCGGCCAAGAGACAACCAAGGGATAAGCTGTGAAAAGTACAGCTTTTGGAAATTTCAACTTTTCACTAAAGAAACGGAATCTAATTCTAAGAATCTTTTCCCTTTTCGAATTTTTCGTCAAAATCAATGGGAAGCGAAATATTCGCGGTTGAAGGCGGAGGAGGACCGGAAGTGGCCCTGGCCGAGTCGTCGCGCCCACTCGTAAGAAATCGGAATACGTCGAAGGCCTTAACCTAGGCACCGCAGAGGTGGCCCCGGCGGGGGCAATCCGAAATGGTAAGAAAATATGGTTTTCAATGCTCGCGCGCGCATTTTTCTCTTTTGCGACATATTAAGCAAAGAATATGGGGTGAAATTGCACGAGAAAACCAATGGAAGTGCTCTTTTGGCAAATTGTTGACTGCATCTTGCCGAAAATCGCTGTTTTTGGAGATTTTTGACCATTACTCACGAACCATAGCGAAAGCATGAATTCTCAAATCAATTTTCTTCGAAGTAAAGCTATTTTAATGAAATAAAAAAATAAAATCAAAAATTCGTTCTTGCACAAAAAAATTACAACGGATTTTGTTGTTTATACCCCTCCTATTCAAGTGTGGAGGCATGTGTAGCATGTTTTTGGTATTCTTCGGGTTCTCTGAAGTGTTTTGATTATTATAAAACAGCAAACTCTAAAAAATAACCGTTAGGGTGTTCATACGTTGTCCGAATACAACCACTACTTTCTATGCGTTTTTGCATTTTGGTCGATTATGTGAGATACAGACGCGTAGCACTCATTATCGTTATATTTTCCGATAATTTGGATTTTTCGCTTTATTTAAAGAAGGAATATAGAAAATTCCATCCTTGCAGTCGCTCGCAAATTAATTTTAAATATACAAGTTTATACAAAATTGGCGACTATCCGCGCTCTATTGCCAAATACCGTATCCAGAGCGTTTTTGAAAACGGCTATTTAAACCTGTATTTTTATTATTTCTGAGATACATTTGGTACCAAAAATACGAGAAAAATATGAAAAACCCATTTAAAACATACATACAGGTAAATTCTCAAATTCTCATAAACAGATGGATTCCGCATTTACGCAGAAAGTATGTCCGTTGTTTAGCAGAGCTTGTGCCCGGTCAGACAGACCCCGCCCAACCACGGCGACAATGGATAAAATCGGGTTCAAATTTCGGCTTTCAAAGTGGAATATATCGCTTCGTTTTTGATGAAATTTCAAACTGTAAAAAGAAAAAGTTTAAGTTATGAACTTATCTTGCGTTATATCAAAATTAAAAATCCAAAAATTTATTTTTAATTTTTGGTCTGCGGTCCCTACCTTAACCCTTTCCCGAATTGTTGCTTTTCATAAGCCTTAGTGAGGTTCGCTATGGTTTCCGCCCAGTTTCTAAACAGAACTGCGGCGACAGTCAAATTTTAGAACCCCCTTCGAAGGAAGGGGAACATTCTCGAGTCTTTTGCCCCCGTGGGGCTTACAAAAATTGCGTATACCTCCCATGTTTCAGGGGGCATCGCGGGCAATTGGGAAAAGTTTTCAACCAGCAATAAACGCACCTCAGCAGAGCTTCATGGGTCACGTTATCGCCTCTGCGCAAAGCTGTCGTCGGTGGAAGCGGTTGGGCCTTAAGGTTTTGGAGTGGTCGATAGTTTACGGGTGCCAGATTCAAAGCGATTTTCGAAAATCAAGCCAAACATCGCTTTTTAGAAACGAAACCTGCAAAACGCAATTTGGTTTTTTTAATAGAACAAACTAACATGCCAAAAATTTGGGGGGGGCAAGGTGAAACAAACATGCAGTTTGCTAAATCATCGTTTTTGGGGTTTTCTGTATCAATTTGCATAAATAATACGGCAATTCACGATAAGATGATTACCAAAAATCTTAGTTTTTTCCACGGTGTTCGATTTTTCAGGTAAAATTAAACGGATTCAAATCTGGAAAAGAAACAATGTTGACTCTGACCGGAAGGACAATTACCGATTTGTAAGTTTAATTTTTTTTAAAGTTTGTAAACATTTTTTAGTTTCTACGTCCCATTAACTGATTTTGATTTCTACTCCGACATGTGTGAATATCTCGCTGAAACGAAATTGTTTTTGGAATTGGCTACCCATAAAATCTTACACGCTATCAATGCCACCGTGTAAGGATCTATTTTTTTTAATGTAATTTTGCAAAATAACTTTAGAATTGATAAATATGACTACACTTATGGAGTACAACCAAAAGTACAACTTAAAAATTACTACAAGGCTTCATCTTATGGCCTTCACCCTGTTAAATTGAGTTATGCGAATAATGATACGGAACATAGACAATTGTAAGATTTAAAATATTTATTTTGCTAATAAAAATTTTTCAGGTTTTGCTCAACTGTGGTTTCAGCATTTTACGAAAATCTATTCAAATTTGACTAAATATGGGTCTATGATTACAATTAGCTGTATATTTATGTCTTTCTGTCGTTGTTTTTGAAAAAACAAAATTTCAATTAATGTTGATTTCATATCAATAGGTAAAATTAAATGTCTTAAAAAAAATCTTTTAAAATTGATAAAAAGAGAACTTTCGGGGAACTATAATTTCGCATTCCTGTTGGCAATCAGGCCAAACAGGCGTGGGCGCCGCTGTGTAGTCCAGCCATCCCGGCGCCACGTGTGCAGACGAGGGTATAGCTCAGGGGTAGAGCGCTCGCTTTGCATGCGAGAAGTCTGGGGTTCGAATCCCCATACCTCCAGATTCTTATTGCCTTCTGCAATGACCGGTAGCTCAACGTCAACTTCGTAAGAATTTGAATACTTTCAAAAAGCATTTGAAGTTGTCATTTTCGGTCCGTTCCGTCTTTTATCTTCCTTGTGAGGCGTTTGGAATGCAACAAAAAACACAAAAGGTGTTGTGTGAGTGTGTGAGTGTGTGAGTGTGTGAGTGTGTGAGTGTGTGAGTGTGTGAGTGTGTGAGTGTGTGAGTGTGTGAGTGTGTGAGTGTGTGAGTGTGTGAGTGTGTGAGTGTGTGAGTGTGTGAGTGTGTGAGTGTGTGAGTGTGTGAGTGTGTGAGTGTGTGAGTGTGTGAGTGTGTGAGTGTATGAGTGTGTGAGTGTGTGAGTGTGTGAGTGTGTGAGTGTGTGAGTGTGTGAGTGTGTGAGTGTGTGAGTGTGTGAGTGTGTGAGTGTGTAAGTGTGTGAGTGTGTGAGTGTGTGAGTGTGTGAGTGTGTGAGTGTGTGAGTGTGTGAGTGTGTGAGTGTGTGAGTGTGTGAGAGTGTGAGTGTGTGAGTGTGTGAGAGTGTGAGTGTGTGAGTGTGCGAGTGTGCGAGTGTGCGAGTGTGCGAGTGTGTGAGTGTGTGAGTGTGTGAGTGTGTGAGTGTGTGAGTGTGTGAGTGTGTGAGTGTGTGAGTGTGTGAGTGTGTGAGTGTGTGAGTGTGTGAGTGTGTGAGTGTGTGAGTGTGTGAGTGTGTGAGTGTGTGAGTGTGTGAGTGTGTGAGTGTGTGAGTGTGTGAGTGTGTGAGTGTGTGAGTGTGTGAGTGTGTGAGTGTGTGAGTGTGTAAGAGTGTAAGTGTGTGAGTGTGTGAGTGTGTGAGTGTGTGAGTGTGTAAGAGTGTAAGTGTGTGAGTGTGTGAGTGTGTGAGTGTGTGAGTGTGTGAGTGTGTGAGAGTGTGAGTGTGTGAGTGTGTGAGAGTGTGAGTGTGTGAGTGTGCGAGTGTGCGAGTGTGCGAGTGTGCGAGTGTGTGAGTATGTGAGTGTGTGAGTGTGTGAGTGTGTGAGTGTGTGAGTGTGTGAGTGTGTGAGAGTGTGTGAGTGTGTGAGTGTGTGAGTGTGTGAGTGTGTGAGTGTGTGAGTATGTGAGTGTGTGATTGTTTGAGTGTGTGAGTGTGTGAGTGTGTGAGTGTGTGAGTGTGTGAGTGTGTGAGTGTGTGAGTGTGTGAGTGTGTGAGTGTGTAAGAGTGTAAGTGTGTGAGTGTGTGAGTGTGTGAGTGTGTGAGTGTGTAAGAGTGTAAGTGTGTGAGTGTGTGAGTGTGTGAGTCTGTGAGTCTGTGAGTCTGTGAGTCTGTGAGTCTGTGAGTCTGTGAGTCTGTGAGTCTGTGAGTCTGTGAGTCTGTGTGTATGTGTGTAACGCCAACCTTTGAAAAAATACAAGTATCATAATCTTTCATGTTGTCCTGCTTCTAGTGCAGCATTGACCATATACACTTATATACACAATTATAGCAATTTCGTACGCTGCTTCTCACACTTTCAGTGTTGCCACAGCAACCCGAAAAATGTGCCTTCAAGTGCTAGGTGTCGTGCGAAGGGCTTCCCAGCCTTGCCTCAATCAGGACGCTCTTCATTTGCAATTAGCACGTTACGAATACTCTCAAACACCAAAAGGACGATTTTCGCCGTTCTTTTGATCAAAAAGTGTCCTTTCTGATAAGCCATGTCGTATAAGCCGTGAATAAGCAATAAATTCTTTGAGAATATGACGTTCTGTAAGTCTGCTTGTATGATGATTCGACAGCAATGCAATGTTTGCAAATACGAGGGCAAAGATTTGCGGGAAGTCCCCCTTTCTTGATTTCTCGTTCCTGATTCTACCTCTCTCTCTCTTTCTCTGTCCCTTTGTCTTTGTTTGTCTGTCTTTTTGTCTTTATGTCCACCTCTCTCTCTCTCTCTCTCTCTCTCTCTCTCTCTCTCTCTCTCTCTCTCTCTCTCTCTTTGTATTTATCTGTCTCTCCGTGTCTCTGTCTATTTCTGTCTCACTAACTCTCTCTATCACTCTGTATACCAAAACTGCCTTTATATTCATTTCTTTCTATAAGAACTTCAATGGAAGCTTTTCCAAATTTTCCAATATATGCATTGAAGAGCATCTCCGAATATGCATTGTGCGATATATTGTGAGATTGTCAATAGAGACACAATCTAAAAACTGATTTTGGCAACAGATAAGGAGACATAGAGAGATCATTCTTTGCCTTAAATGTTTAAAAAAATTATTCTTTGTCCCAACAACTGCTTTTTTTTTGTAGAAAAATCTCGTTACTCCGATTTTCATCATATCTCACTTTTGACGCCGACGGTTGCACTATTATACTTACGGGAACACACATACACACACAGTTACACACATACACACACAGACTTACAGACTCACACACTCACACACACACGCACTCACACACTCACACACACACGCACTCACACACTCACACATTCACACACTCACACACTCACACACTCACACACTCACACACTCACACACTCACACACTCACACACTCACACACTCACACACTCACACACTCACACACTCACACACTCACACACTCACACACTCACACACTCACACACTCACACACTCACACACTCACACACTCACACACTCACACACTCACACACTCACACACTCACACACTCACACACTCACACACTCACACACTCACACACTCACACACTCACACACTCACACACTCACACACTCACACACTCACACACTCACACACTCACACACTCACACACTCACACACTCACACACTCACACACTCACACACTCACACACTCACACACTCACACACTCACACACTCACACACTCACACACTCACACACTCACACACTCACACACTCACACACTCACACACTCACACACTCACACACTCACACACTCACACACTCACACACTCACACACTCACACACTCACACACTCACACACTCACACACTCACACACTCACACACTCACACACTTGAGACGAAACCCTCACCATCTCTCCTGTGACCGCAAAGCGGCAAATCAGCCACGGTGTCACATCGTTCACTAAAAAGCAATATCGGTGTTCACATTTGTGACACCATCCCTACAAACTATTCCTATCCGCGCCTTGATTGCGATATGCTCTTGCACAGCCTGATCGATACCAACAGTTTTGATAAGACTGCCGGCTCACTAGTGCCTCGCCGACACATTAGCTTCGCCTGTTACTAATCAAGTCATTTGCATAGAAACAGTTGGGTTCGTGTTTTCTCATTTTTCCAAGTCGTTGCGTGTGCGTGTGCGTGTGCGTGTGCGTGTGAGATAGGCGTGTTCTACTCTTACAAGATATAATGTGAACTGATAAGACTTGTTGTATCTTCCGTGAATCTGCACAGTGTATAAAGAAAACGAGGTTGCATAAGATAACTTTCGGTGCAATTTGCTGTATCCTCTTCTCTGTCTTTGTTGCCAAATGAAAACATCAGCCCATACACAGTTTTTGGAGTTTTCCTGACTTCGTCGTCTTAATTCATTTTATACACAAATTTCGTTTATTGACATTGCTTTCAAACACTCTTTTTGTCATTTAGATGGGCCAGCGACGAATGAAAGAACTAGGTTTAGTCGCCTTACTTGTGATATTTGGTTATGCCATATTTCAAAAGGATAGTGAAGTTTCTGAGTTTAAAAGGTATTGGAACACAGAAAAAAAACAATAAAAATTCCTTTTCAGCTCTGCGAAAATAGCCAATATTGTATTGAAACCTCTTCGTAGTGCCTCCAAAATTCACTATTCACCAAAAATAGATAAATCCACTGTTAATACGCCTGCTAACAAAACATTGTCAAAATGGATTGTAGTTACGTCAATAAATCATCCTACTGAAGATATTAAGGTAAAAATTAGTTACAAAGTTACATTTTTGAAAACACTGTTTTCAGAGATTGGCATCCCTGCCTGAATGGACCTTAGTCGTCGTAGCTGATACAAAAACCCCCAAGAATTGGAGTTGGCCCGGAGTTCATTTTCTATCGGTTGAAAAACAACTATGTTTAGGTAAGATACGGTATCCCATGTAACTAAAGGGCTGTTTAAAGGACTGTCACTACCGCAAGCCCTTCCCTTCAAGACCTACACCCGTAAGAATGTTGGATACCTCTATGCTATAATGAATGGAGCTGAGTGGATTTATGACACGGATGACGACAATAAACCATATGGTATGAGGATACGGTACTTTATAAATTATTGAGTAGGTCGCGGTTTGGACCAATTTGATTATGGAGAGACGGTCAGTGGATTGAGGTATACCCCAAGGTAGGTTGAGATAGAGAGATAGAGAGATAGAGAGAGAGAGAGAGAGAGAGAGAGTTAGAGTTGTTAAGAAAAAAATATATTAGAGCAGAAACCAGTCGCTACCACAACAATTTGAGCCGCATCACTGCAAACAGGCCAAACAGGCGTGGGCGCCGCTTTGTTGTCCAGCAATCCCGGCGCCGCGTGAACAGACGGGGGTATAGCTCAGGGGTAGAGCGCTCGCTTTGCATGCGGGAAGTCTGGGGTTCGAATCCCCATACCTCCAGATTCTTTTTGCCAACTCTGAAAAGTTCCAAAGCTAGCGCAACGCCAGCGTCGCATGAATTTGAATATTTTGAGCAGTATATCAAAAAAATGTGCAGATGAGTAAACACAGAATTTAGATAAATGTATTTAAAGATTCATAATTATAGAGAAAGAGAGAGAGAGAGAGACAGTAACTCAATTTTTTTTCAGAGGTAACATCAATGAAAAACTTTTCAACCCCTATAGATTTTTCGGGTACAAAGATATGTGGCCCAGAGGTTTTCCTTTAGAGTGGCTTAAGGTTAAAATTCATTTCTGTTTATAGAGATATAAAATTTTAGGACCACACAAACGGAAAAGATCGATTGATTTCTTGTAGAGAAATGAAAACAGCCGCAGTTCAGCAAGGAATCGTTCACAAGGACCCAGATGTGGATGCTATTTACAGGTAGTTTCAGACTTTTGAATAAGTTTCAACAACTATTTAGGCTATTGCATGCGGATCGTAAAAGCGGGCTGAACACCACGTTTAATAAGTTTGCACCTCCCGTTTTGTTGGAATCTGGTAAGCAAACTATGCTTATTTGCCTAATACACATTTTTTCAATGTGCCTAAATGTAATAACCCGATTTCATTTTTCCAACAAAAAAATATCCATCTTATATCGTTGTAACAAAAAATGTTCTATTAAAGGGCTCGTAAGGGGCTTTTTCCAAATCGTATGCTAATGAAGACTTGGCAAGCATTTTGCGCACGACCGTTGGCTGGAGCGGTGTTGGGGGAAATAATTTCAATTTAAATGACTCGATTAGCATACCATTCATTTCCAATCCGCAAAGGCCCCTGACGGTGCCTTTAAACAAAACGACAAAATTGCTATCACTATCAGTTCGCCAATTGGCAATGGAGCGCGATTAATTTGCAAAAATTTGAATTTGAAAGAAAATGTTCAAGGAAATTAAAATGTTGCATATTGACATAATGTTTTTACTTTTGTGTAGCTTTTTATTTTTAAAGGAGCGCTTTTGAGGTAATTATCCACAAAAAAGCCATTTTCTTATAAGCTTCTGGATGCAGATGAAGAAAAAAGCCACAAACAAGCAAAGGGTTCCAACAGAAAATCAGTTTTTCTCGAAATTCTGCGTCTAAAAAACATTAATCAAACGCTTGTTTTGCGCGGTTTCTCTGCGCCCTCCTAGAAACACGCACTATCTCACCTGCTGCACTTCGCGCCTTGTAAGACCTAAGCATTCGTTGCGGGACCATGTTTAAATCAAAAATGAAATCCTCTTATCTTTCCTTGAATAAATTTTCTTTTTCAGGAACATACTCCCCTTGGAATTCTCAAAACACGTTGTTCCACCGTCGTGCCTTCTTCACTATGTTCCTTCCAACAACTGTTGAATTTCGGTAACCATTTTTCAGGCAATCAATACATTGTCATTTCAGAGTAACCGACATCTGGCGCTCCTATTTTTCCCAAAAATTGCTACATCTGATTGGAGAAAGCATCGCTTTTTACCCCGTAAACGCATTGCAGATACGAAATGCGCACAACTACTTGGCCGATTTCGAAGATGAAATGTTGATTTTAAAATTTTTCTAAATAAAATATCATTTTTAGAGCAGTTTACACCAAATCTGGAAAAATTGTGGATTTCATCGAAAAATTTCATTGTTTATCTACCAAAACTGAAGAATGTGTAATGGAACTGGCAGAAAGTTTCGCGTAGGGATTTTTAAAAAATACAAATCGATATTTTTTAAAATTTCAGAAATAACAGTTTTATCCAGTCTTCGGAACTTCACTTGATTAAAGAATGGATTGCCGATTTGAAAACTATCGGGTTGGTTTTGAATATTGATCTCATAAATTCACAATTTAAGGTACAAATTTCCTCCTCTATCGAACAGAGACAATATGAAACTGAACATTACTGAATTCAGAGGGAACTGCAGAAGTGCTAAAGTTGAATTGAAAGCTGAAGAAGAGAATTCGGAATATGGAGTGGGTGTTTTCAACCATAATTAGACGAGAGGTCGCAAAAGTTGGGCCGAGCCGGGGATCGATCCCGGGACCTCTCGCACCCTAAGCGAGAATCATACCACTAGACCACTCGGCCACGTGAAAAGCGTACGCAACGCTTCGAGACATTCCGATTTGTCCGCACGCTAATTTCCAGTTTTCCTCGCAGCGCCCCCGCTATCGTCTTCATGGCGCGGAGATTAGCGTACGTCGCGTTCGTGGTGTAATGGTTAGCATGGATGCCTTCCAAGCATTCGACGGGGGTTCGATTCCCCCCGAACGCAGAACGGTTTTGCTTTATAGAAATGAACATTCTGAATGGTTTGACTCATGAAGATTCTCTTAATAGCACTTCCTCTTTTTCAGACCACCTCCCGCTCCGTTCAAAAAGTCGAATACTTCAATGACATACTCTCTTGGTGCAATAATGGTATCAATTTCACAATATTTTCTCCATTTTCTGACTTTAGGAAATCGAAATCCCGTCCAAAACCTTCCCTCACCGCGGAGAGTCGATTCCATCCACCGTTCCATGTCACCTTTAGAAGACAAAAAGGATACGGTAACTATTGATTTTTCTCTTTTTATTGATCTAGGTCGCTGTTTTTATCAATAACTACCCTTGGAAGCAATCGATTGGTTTTCTGCAACGATTGTACTCACCCTACTTTGCAGCAACCATTTTTTGCGGTTCCTGGAACCCTGAGGCGTTTTTGCACGACGGTATCTTAATCAAAGTATTGATTTATTGATTGATTATAGAATTACCAATAATCCACCCAGTCAACTTTGTAAATTTAACGGAGGAAGAAGCCCACAAGGGCTATTTATTCTACTACTGTGTTTCGAAAGTTAGAGACTTAAGGCTCCAAAATGTTAAGGGTAAAAATATTATACAGATTTGGCGTTAAATTGAATTTCAGGCTACTACTTCATAGCTGATGACTCTGTTTTCAATTTTTGGCATGAAATGCCCATGGATGTAACGTTGAGGTCGAAATATACCTATTTTGAAGGAGCTTGGTGGTATAAATTCAAAGAAATTGGTTAGTTGAGGGGACCTTTTGGGATTTTTTCTTTCCTTTTAATTTTTTAAAATATAAACCCAAGAAAAATCTTTCCATGGAATATATAGGACTCGAACCCACGACCTTTTGCACGACAGTTTTTGACAACTACCACTTGACCGCATAGTCTTTTTGCTGTAAATTCATACAGCTTTGTGAGTCCAGTAAAAGGTAGGCATTCGAAGAAACTATTTGAAACCGTTGGGAAAAAGTTGATCTTTTGTTTAAAAACGCAATTTACGCGGCAAAATATACGTAAAATTGATGCATTTAGAAAATTACTTAATTGTAATTAGAACTAAATTTAAATTCACACAAACCGTAATTAAAATTTTTATATCCCTAAATTTTAGGAGAATACGCGGCCAAAAGCTTTGTTGAACTTATGGAAGGAAAGTATGCTAATGACGAACGAGTGCAGGGAATTTGGAAGGAATATGATAGAAGAGTGAGTTTATCTCAAAATATATCACAAAATCTCTCTCTCTCTCTCTCAGTCTCTCTCTCTCTCTCACACACACACACACACATACACATACTCTTCCTCCCTTTCTTATCTCTCTGTTACACCGTCAGTCTCGGCCTTGTCCTAATCTATATCTTCGGGCGGATCGCCTGCCATATCTTTTAGTCGTGTCGCGCACCCTCCAATAAAGACCTTTGGACCAATTCGTCTATATTGTGGGTCGGGAAGGAGCAATACGAGAAGGGGAATCTCGTATTGTTACGTCTCACACTCTCGCCGGCTTCCAATCTATATATTGCAAACCTCTATTATCCGTTTGCTCTCAAACGTGGTGACTGTACAAAGGTGGTTCCAATTGATAAGGCGCCCCCGAGAATAGCAAATATCTATAACTTGGTGGTGATAAGAGGGAAATAACATATGAGAAAACCACTAGACCACTCGGCCACGTGAAACGTGTACGCAACGTTTGGGGACATTCCGATTTGTAAGCTAATTTCCAGTTTTCCTCGCAGCGCCCCCGCTATCGTCTTCATGGCGCGGAGATTAGCATACGTCGCGTTCGTGGTGTAATGGTTAGCATGGATGCCTTCCAAGCATTCGACGGGGGTTCGATTCCCCCCGAACGCAGAACGGTTTTGCTTTAGGGAAAATTAACTTTCTGAATGATTTGACTTATGAAGGTTCTGTTAAAAATCTTAAAATATAAAAACTCATGCTTTTGAAGAAAAAAGGAATTTCTTAGGTTAGAGCAAACGGATTCCCTTCTGGCAAAGAAGCAATCTTCAACCTGACGGGACGGACGCTTTCAGATTTGTAAGTCACTTTTGGCTTTTTTTTTATTATATTTACAAAATAATTTCAGTTTCTACATCACATCTTCTGATTTCCAGTTTTTCGCCGATATGAGCGAATTACTCTCGGAAACCAAGTTATTCGTTGAAATTGCCGTTTATAAGATTTTACACGCTCTCAAAACAACAGTGTACGATTTTCGCTAGTAAATTTCGATTTTCCATTTTAGGATGGAAAATTTTGAATACGAGTTTAGTACTGAACTTTACGATCAACCAAAGTTCTATAATTCTTCGTCGATCGGACTTCATCCTATTAAAATGAGTCTGGTGCATGAAGATAAGAGACATCGAAAATTGTAAATTCGAATTTTTAACTGTGATTGGTGAATTTTTCAGATTCTGCACAAAAGTGATCTCAGCTTTTCATGCAAATCTATTTCACCCTCATATGCGGTTGTCTTCAGGAAGTGATTATACTTTATCACGGGTTTTCAATTTTTGCTTGTGTTCTGTAATATTTGTTTATTTTAAGGGAGTATGAAAGTTTGAAAACTGCTTACTCAACAAGTGTGTATGTGTGTGTGTGTGTGTGTGTGTGTGTTCGTGTGTGCGTGTGTGCGTGTGTGCGTGTATGTGTGTGTGCGTGTATGTGTGTGTGTGTGTGTGGGTGGATGGGTGTGTGGGTGGGTGTGTGTGTTGGTGTGTGTGTGTGTGTGTGTGTGTGTGTGTGTGTGTGTGTGTGTGTGTATGTGTGTGTGTGTTGGTGTGTGTGTGTGTGTGTGTGTAAATGGGTGGGTGCTGTCTCTGTCTCTGTCTCTGTCTCTGTCTCTGTCTCTCTCTCTCACTCACTCTCTCACTCACTCTCTCTCTCTCTGTCGAACTAATCTCACGTTTAACATTCTTCTTAACATTGTCATCGTCGAGGTAGTCAATTGATACAAATCTGAACTGATGGTCTTTTCAACAACCTGTTCCAACTTACGGGCAAGCTTGGCCCTGATCCTCATCGAGAATACTAGCTGTCTGTTTGTACAGTAAGTTCATCAAGCAGTTGATCTCCTTCTCAGATGCATCGAGTGAGATCCTGACTTTTCCTGACTCATCGGGGACATGGGGAGCAAATAGTCCCTTGAAGTAGGTAGATCTAGCCGTGAGAAACTAAAAACTTAGAAATTATATTACGATACCACGAGTGTACGCGCGCACCCGGCTTCCGGCCTGCGGCCGCACCTAAACGCAGGCTTCGGTCACAACCACACGCGGCCTTCGGCCTCATAAGTGAATATCATGTTGGCTATATCCTACTGATGAATGTAGTTTTCTTTTCAAACTCAGCCCACTTACTGTTCTGTGCACGTGAAACTCGATCCTTTCTGTAACCAAAACGGCATCAGACACCTCCGGATCCCCATAGAAAACTTCACGTCGAGCCTTCTTCGCAAGTATTTCATAATCTGGGTCCTGCATAATTACCTAAAGTAAATATTTCCGAGAGAGAGAGAGAGAGAGAGAGAGAGAGAAATGGGGGAGAGAGTAAGGAGGGGAAATGACGGACTTGTAAGGTTGTTGACGTTTTCGCGGCGGACGGGCAAGCTGAGGCGCGCCACATAAAATAGTGTTCGCGCAGTGAACAAAGAAAGATGCGACCACCATCGTTTCCACATCTATTTCTCTCTCTCTCTCTCTCTCTCTCTCTCTCTCTCTTTCTTTCTTTCTTTCTCTCTCTCTCTCTCTCTCTCTCTCTCTCTCTCTCTCTCTCTCTACCTTCTAATAACTGTGTGACCCTCCTCTCTATTTCTATTCATTTCTCTCTTGTTTGCTCTGTATTTCTCTCTGGGTGTATATTGCACTCTATATACTTCCTCTATTCCTATGTATGCCTCTATTTTAGTTCTCACTCTCTCTCTCTCTCTCTCTCTCTCTCTCTCTCTTTCTCTCCTCTCACTTTCTCTCTATCTCTCTCTATTTCTCTCTTTCTCTTTCTTTCTCTCCTCTCACTTTCTCTCTTTCTCTTTCTTTCTCTCCTCTCACTTTCTCTCTCTCTCTCTCTCTATTTCTCTCTCTCTCTCTCTATTTCTCTCTTTCTCTTTCTTTCTCTCCTCTTACTTTCTCTCTCTCTCTCTCAACACAAGAATAAAAACGTGATCGGTGGCAGAAAAACGTGATCGAGAGAATCGCCTACCCTCTCCATTAAAAGTACAAGGTGTCAGCGCCGCCAGATGTGTCGAAACGAACACGGTTAGATCGATTACTATCCATCCGTTGAGGAAAAACAGGGCAGAGACGCGCGCCAAATGACGAGAACAGGGATCTGATAGCATCGCTTGAGATCAAGAATCGTAAAAAGAAGACAAAAACGACAAAAACACGGAATCACTCTTTTTTAACTGTCACTGGCAACCATAGCTTAAAAAAGTAGAGTAAACTGATTTCCAGAAGAAAAACAATTTTCGTTCAATATCACGCCTTCTGTTTACGAAAAACGTGGCCAAAAAGCCTCTACCAGGGACCGTGCAACCGTTTGCCAATTTTTAAAAATACGAGGTTTCTGCCAATTTCTTCATCTCAATTCGTTGTAGGACCAATTTTATTTTTAATAATTCTAATTGAAAAAAAATTGTCGTCTCTTGTTTTCCGCCAATAAGGCATTAATTCGGGTTCAGAAAAGCTCAAAAAATAGCAAATTGGTCGAAGTTCTGAAAGCAATTTTTTCAAACTCACTGAAAAAATACTGGCAGATGTCTAAAGTTTATGCTTTAAACATTTTCCAGACGAATTTCCAGCTTCACCAAAACTGCCTCCGAAACTTCATTGAATTATCACAAAGAAGTGGCGCCGGAGAGTCCTTCCTGAAGCGCACCTGACTCCTTTTCAAAAGAGCCTGTTATTGATTTTCCCCTCAACCAATTTCAAAGTACCGAGATCAGCGCATACGTGAACGTCAGCCCGACTTTAACGCTTCGGACGGTCTCACCAAGAAGAATTTTACATACGAGTCGCTATATCGCTAAGTTCCCCATAGGCAATTTTTAAAGGACGGAGTCTCGCCACGACCCAAAAGCCGGAGCAGTGCCTATGTATGGATCATGGTGATGTATGAAAGATAGTTTTATCGTAAACCATTCGAAACATAAATTATGCATAATCAGGGAAAACATCTATTCAAGCGTTGGCTGGGAACTTCTCCTTGGTGGCCTTGATGAGATCGCAGAACTCGGCCGGAGTGAGGTGCAGCTGCGTCGGCAACACGTGCTGGAAGCTGCGGAGGCAGAGAGCGATGGCTCCCGGGTCGGAGGGAATCTTCTCCTAAAAGACGATATCTCTCTCTCCTCTCTCTCTCTCTCTCTCTCTCTCTCTCTCTCTCTCTCTCTCTCTCTGTAAAAGGCGGCTAACCTTGACTTTCTTCATGTCGTAGTGAATGGCGAGGAGCCTCTTGCTGGCACAGCCCAAGCATCCAACGTCATTTTGGCAGCGAGAAAGCAATGCGTCTTCGAGAAGACGAAGAGGGAGATCAAAGCGGTCGAACAGCTCGGCGATGACCGGTAGACGCGTCCAGAACCCTATAATTGGACAATTAACCAAGTGAGAGCGCACACGGGTAAAGATACGACTCGAAAATGTGGTTTCCCTGAACATATAGGTGAAGGGGGGGGGGTCATGGCAGGACAAGCAGCGTTTGGGGGGGGGGGGGGGGCTTCATACGTAAGTTCCCCCGAGTGGTGCCTCGGAGGCAGTGTAGTTTTTTCAAAGCCCTTTTCAACCAACCGCCGAATCACATATGTACTGAAATCAACCCACGTCCATCTGGGGGGGGGGTACGCCACGTGAGCCCCCATCTATTAACAAATACCCACTTCTGCAGGGGTGACGCCACACAAACTTCTGAATAGAAAATAGGGAACAAAGGCCCTTCCCCGGGGTTATCAAATGACGGGCCGGGCCGAGGGATTTTTTTTGGGACGGCTCGGCTTAAAAAAATTAAATTCTACATTTTGTACAAATCTCTACAATATTTTTTTAAACTGCTTTAAAAAACTCAATAATGTTTGTTACTAACATATTAGTCAATATTAGGTGTACAAAAAATAATTTCACCGACCGGGTTGGAACCCTGGCATACATTGTCAAGCTCCGCCAAAAGCAGCAGTAGGGGGCGTCGCAATTTTAAGATTTCGGCAAATTTGTTAAAGAAGGAGGCCCGTCGCATATTTTTGAATTTTTCGATAATTATGGGGACCGTCGCAAAATGGACCCCCGCGGTTGGGTGCCCAAGTATGAACCCTGGTCGTGTGGGTGGCAATCTGACTGGGTGGTCCAGGGTAAACGGGCCGAACGGGCCGTCGAAGGCCGGGCCGACCTAATTTTCCAAATGCCCCCGCCCGTGAGAACCCCGCTTCCCCCACCCTCAATCAACGCATGACACTCGCTTCAGTTTGGTTGGAATGACAAAGGGGCGGAGCTTAATAAAGCAGGTGGGTCCACTATTAAAAAAGCATAATAACCAACGGTTTCCAGTAAATTAATTATAAACCCACTCGTAATCTGAATCTGGGACTCGTTCAAATCGCCCTTGCAGGTGAACAACTCCACATCGTCGTCGATTCGCCCGTGGTAGAGCAGATCCATGACGCCTTTGAAGGCGGCGTCGCCGGCCTCGATCGGCACTTTGTCCGTTTTTTTCTAAAAAAATGGTTTACTTAAGTAAAACCTTTAAAAGTACCTCTTTGAATTCAGCGAAGAACAAGGCATTGAAGAAGGGGGAGCGAGTGGCCAGAAACTGGAAAGGCAAAATTTGTAAGACGACCAAGTGATTTGGGTTAAATCCACGCATACGGTGGCCGGTCTAGTTCTAACGAGGGCCAGCCATGTCCGAGCCCAGTATTTCTTTTATTTACCATGTGTCTGTCTAACCCCCCTCAACTTCTGAGGGTTAAAGGTGAAATGGGCTGATTACACCCTCCCAAGAGTAAAAGTGGATATACTAGAATTGAATCTTAGTCGAGTGGATGAGGATTATATATGGGCGTCAGTTCGACTTTCAGCGGTGGACGAGGGCCGGCCCTATAGGGCTTTGGGCCGGCCCTATAGGGCCTTGATAGGGCCTGGGGCCGGCCCTAGGGCCCTATAGGGCCTGGCGGGAATTTAAATTTTTTGAATAATTCGTAATTTTTTAGCGGTAATGATGCAATTTCGAATTTTATTTTACTTTTTTAAATTGAAATTTTCAATAAAATTTCCACTATTTTATTTCCGCCTATTTTTAAAAAATATTATCCCTATAATTTCACTTGTAATATACGTTTACTGATGATTTTGCTTTTTATTGATAGGAAAAATAATTTTAAAAAATAATTGTGGTGAACATTATCGAAAAATAAACTTTAAAAATAAAAATAAATTTGAAAATACATAATTGCCGCCAAAAAATTACGAATTATTCAAAAAATTTAAATTCCCGCCAGGCCCTATGAGGCCTAGGCCCTCTAGGGCCTGGGCCCTAAAGGCCCTAGGCCCTATAAGGCCGGCCCTAGGGCCGGGGCCAGGGCCGTCCACCCCTGCGACTTTGACTACTCGGCTGGTCTCGCCAAGAAGAATAATATATATCGCTAGGCTCCCTGATGGGCAATTTTTAAAGGGCGGGGTGGGTCTCGTCATCACCCACGCGACGGTGCTGCGCCCATGTATTTAACTGGTTGGAGCCAACGGGCCGGTTATATTTTGATGTAGGGCCGGCCCGACTCATCAATGAGAAAAGAAGAAAAAATTTTGGTCGGACCGGCCCTGCACGGCCACTTAACCCTGGAACACCCATTCAGATTGCGGCGACATTTTTTGGTACAACTATTATTGACAAACATTATTAAGTTATTTAACGCAATTTAAAAAATTATTATAACGATTTACAAAAATTTCTGGCCCGTCATTTGAGAACCCCGTTTCGAACTGACATCCCACCTGTTTGTGAACTTCGAATTCGCAGTTCTTCACAACCAGCGTGACGTCCGAAGGAGCGCAATCGGGCTGTCCGTAATTGAACACTCGAGGCGTGTCTTCGTCCTTCTCATCCTCACCCTTCGTGGCCAGATCGAGTCTACAATTACCACTTTGTCAAATAGAGGGGTGAACAACATACTTCTTCGGTTTTCCACCGACCAATCCGTCGAGAATCTTGAAAAACGCCTGCGGAGCTATGTGGAAAGTAGGGAGATCGACGGTGGGCTCGCTCGAGAGGAAGGTGAGCACAGCGACCAGCGTATCCGGCGACGTTTTCATTCGACTCTAAAGAAGATACTAAAAATCAAGCTTTTTTCACTGTAGCCCTTTTTTTAAATCGACTCCCAACTAAAAAAAGTTTTTCTCTTTTTCTCAGGCTTTGACTGGTCAACCCTATTGGCATAAAAAGATATGTAATCAAAACTGTTGATGCCAGAACATTAGCAATCAAAAATCGATTTTGCACAAAATCAATCGATTTTACAATAATTTTCAAAATACATAGAGGGGATGCAGTAAAATCAGCCGTCAAGTCAGCCATCTACAAACACGAACAGTTCAAATATTACACCGTAGATTATCAATGGATCACGCCGATTCAGCCCGAATACACAGTCGATTTTAAATTCTGATGCTTTCAGCGGGCCAAACCCTGCATAAAATTGTTGAACCACTATCGTACCCATTTTTCCGGCCTTTCGCGGTAAAAAAAAAACACCATTCCCTTTTCCATAACCGAATTTTTAACATCTCCTTTCTGTCCAGGAAAACTCGACCTATCCTCATATAATGCACCCTCCTTTTAGAATAATTGTGATAAATGATGCCAAATTGATTTTTTTTCCTGTAAAATCGATAGTTTTTTTTTATAAATCGATAGATATTTGAGATGCAGATAGATTTTTCGATAGCAAGTACTCCCTCTTAACATAAGAATTTGTAATTTCAAAACATGGCCACGTCGATATGCGAGTGCCCTCGCCCCTTTACGCACGCGAAATAATATGGGTCCCACAAAGAAACCAAAAAAGAAAGCCCTGAAAATCGTCAACGGCGCCGGTTTGAATCCACGAGCGGGGTTTTTGTCACAATTTGAAACTCCCTTTTACCGGCCTTTGTACACGCGTGCGTGTTGCAACGGCGGTTTTTCGTAAACGGGCGAGTGCACTCGGTTCTATCCGACCGCGAGGAACGAGCCACGCCCGGCCCGCCTCGTGGAGACTATGGTCTAACAAGAAAGCGCAAAATTTTCACGCCGAAAGCCATTAGTTCGAATCCCCTTTAGTACTAACAAGTACCAAAGTGCATGTTTGCGTCAAAAAAATCAATTTGTTTTTCTAGATATTATTAAACTAACGATGATGTGATTCCAGTTGTAGTGGAGCGCGATCAAGGAAACCGAGGCACAGCCTGGGCAGTCATCACGCCCACAATTCCATAAAAGCGCCTGTCTCTCAAGCGTCGGTCGAACGATGTCTACAACCTTGAACTTCTCAGCGATGCGCATGTCACCGGAGAACCACTTCCACTTATCTGAAACTGCGTCGTAAATTAATAAATTCGGTTAAGACATGCCTACAACACCCTTTTTCAACGACTCCTTGTTGGAGAACTGAGTGACCGCTTGGCCCCTGCATGAAAGACAAAATAATCAATAATGAATTCCACTCACGTGCACTGGACTGACTTATCTTCGTCCGTGTAGGTATGTTTATACAGCAAATTCATCAGGTAAGCGAAGCCGACCTCGTCTTCGTCGATTTTAATCGATATTTTCCCTCCCTGCAACAAACAACATCATTTCTGACTAAACAAAACCCCACATCGGCAGAGGGATGGGCATCGAACAGCTCCTGGAAGTAAGTGGACCTGGCGGAGAGGAACTGAAAAAAAATAGTCAATACCCGAGTTTTAATAGAATTGTTGAAAACTAAGTAAATTAAATAACAATTTTACCTGACTGTGCACGTGAAAATCCCCGTCTCCGATTGATAGCACCGCATCTGACTTCTCCTTGATCCTGTAAAAACGAGCGAACCGAGCCTTCTTCGCCGGCGGTTCTCCCTCGGCGGCGGCTGCCAAACCCTGGAAAATCATTTAAAATGAAATATAATGGATACATAAAGAACAGGAAGACACAAACCCGCTTTTACCGTGGAAAAAGGAGAAGTCGGGATAAAGGACCGTTTAAAGAGTTTGTAAGGCTTATTTTTCGAATGCCTTAATGGCAGTGCATATATGATATACATAAAGTTCTAAATAAACAAAATAATAAGGTAATATTGAAAATTTATGGGGCTTTCGTTAAAAAAACATAACTGTTGGCAATTTCATTGCGCCTTCTGTTTACAAGTATCCCACACGGAATTTCTTGAAAGGATGTGGACGCATTGCATATCCCAGAATATACTCATGAGTTTGGCGCCATTTTCTGAGTTTGGCGTTTCTGCAGAGTTTGGCGCCATTTTCTCCTCAAAAATTGTGTCTAATCGAAAAATTTTCTCTTCCGGAATGTCAGCTTTGTCAATAGTGCGTTAACTTTCGTTCTTTTAGCAAATACATCGAAACTTTGGAAACTTTTTTTTTCAAACCCACGAAAAATTACCGGCTGAGTTCAAAACTTTTAAAAGTTAATTATTTATAACCGCCCGATGCTTATCCGGAGACAGTCCTTTAACCTGCCCATTTCCACCCAATTTATGCGCCGTTTAAAAATAATGTAGTTCAAACTTTTTGTATCGAATGGCCTCAAGTGGCTCCAATTTAAAGGACTGTGAGAGTGCTAATCGGACAGCTCCCACCTTTTTATCGATTTTTCTCTTCCTTTTGACCTTCTTTGTCTTGTTTTTTCGATGGTTTTTTCTTTGTAATTCGTTAATTCTTCTTTTATCGCTTATTTTAGCCAACCGATATGTCGCTGGATGGAGAACCCTGGTCCAAGAAACGGCGAATCGCCTTGTACTACGGAAACGCGGATATTTCGGACGTGGTGTTGGTCGTGGACGACTTCTATCACTACGTCCACCGAGGCGTGAGTATTTTACTCATTTTATTCATACCTGGACACGGTACGGAGGGGTTCAAAAAGTAAGGTCCCCAATGAGGGTACCCCAAAAGCTAAGGACTCCCATTTTTACAAGGTCCCACAAAGCAACCCCCCAAAAAAACAAGGTCCCGTTGTACCCCGTGCCCAGGTATGATTTTATTTGACCGGGAGCGAAAATTACGGGCCGGACCGGGCCAAAATCCCGCGATCGGTGAAGTCCCCGATGCACATTTGCAATGGGAGCTGGTAAAGCTTTAGTTTTAAAAAAGTTTAATTCTCCCTGTCGCAACGATTTTGGTGAACAAATTTCGGCAATTTTTTGGTCCCGCAGCGGAGTAAAAACAAACCCGCTTGTGAAACTATGCGGGATGTTGCGTAAATTGGAAAATGCCCCGAATTTGTCGTCATACTTTGTGTTTAAAAAAGTTTTTTTTCACTAAATAATTTTATTTGCAGTTCCTCTCTGTAAGATTCAGTTACTTCAAAGACCTCTTTGTCGCCCACCCTCCCGCCAAGGTGAATTTCGGCTTTTTTGGCTTAATATTTAGCGATTTTTTTTTTTTAGGAAGGACCAGTCGAGATATCGATCAATGAACCCAATGTAGCCTCCTTCGGAAGGATCATCAGCGTTGTGTACAGGCTTTACTACAAGGACAATACGCCGCCGCTTTGCCAGTAAGCGGTACTCGATTAATTATACTTTCTCATCAGCATTGGTCCCGTCGCCGATCTGAAGAGCGTGGGATTCCTCGTCGAAGGTGGGTTTGCGTTGTTTTTATCCGCCTGTATGTCGATTTTCTCATATTTAAAATGGATATTTCTGTAAAATTAGCGTTTCTTCAGGTTTCTGGGAGAGTATGATTGAGGATGTGCAGCTGGCTCAAAAGTACAGTGGTGGGCTCCGTGCAACCGGCCATGGAGGCTCAAATTCTTCTGAGAAGCTGTGGAGTGGACACCTGTGCCTACTGCGCCAGCAGAAACTTGGTCGCCATCCACTATAACTGGGTTAACATCATTGTGGGTTCTTTTCTCTCGATCACATCTCGCCGCCCAATCTAATCCGTGGACGCTGACCGGCTGTTAAACATCGGGCAGCAATTTCCGACTCTAGCGATTTGCGCATATTACATATTTTTCAGTTTTAAAGTCGAAACAGCTGATATATTGAACTTTCGGGGGCAATTTTTGGATTCTCAAATTTGTGTTTTTTTTGAAGGTGGGTCTCGTAGCGAAGGCGTTTGGTCCCGAGCCCATACCTGGACATGTAGTGTTTGCGGGACCTTGGTTTTTTTTTGGGGGGGGGGGCTTCCTTTATACGGGGACCTTGTAAAAATAGAGATACTTAGTTTTAGGGGGTGCTCCTCCCTTTAGGGGGGCCTTACTTTTTGAGCCCCCTCCGTACCGTGTACAAGTATGCCCGGGCCGCTACAATACAAAGACCAAAATTCAAATTATTGTGATGAAAATTCTGTGCGCACTTTGCAAACAAGCATATAAACGGTGCACAGACTTTGTTAAACACCGGCCACACTGAAAGCCACACTGAGCTCCGGCGAACTGGACGATATCGGTTTTTGGCGATACGTGCTTGGAATCTGGGAAAGTGGCTGACATAGGGATTGTGTCAATCCCCCCGGGGTTTCTCGAAGGACGGCCCTGGGTCATCCAAAATCCACAGGGTTTTCAATTGACGGGCCGGGCCGACAAATTTTTTCGGACGGCCCGCCCTGTTTATGAAAATCTAACTTTTAATTTTTGTATAAATCGGTACAATAAATTTTTTAAACTGTTTTAAATAACTTAATAGTGCTTGTTACTAATATATAAGTCAATATTAGTACTTACAAAAAAGAATGTCACCGACCGGGATCGAACCCTGGTCGTGTGGGTGCAATCTGACTAGGTGGTCTAAGGTAAACGGGCCGGGTCGACCAAAATTTTCCAAATGGCTCGGCCCGGCCCGTGAGAACCACCGGTCATAGATGGACTTGATGTGTTTGTGGTTCCTACGTGATTCGGCGTTTTGTTGAAAATGATAACAAAAGTTTAAAGGTTCTTATGTTGACTCACCATTTATGGGGCTTGTACAGCAATGATCTTTGTTCTTCTGTGACTCTGACGTTCACCAAAATCCTTTCAGAATCGAATGAAGACGTCGGCGGACACGCTGGAAGCCGTTCTGAGCTTTCTCTCGACCGAAGCTGGCCTCGATATCCCCGTTTTCCAAATCGCCCCGGCTGCCCTCTTGAAGATACTCGAGGAGAAGATGGGAGAAAGGTATTTCTCGTTCTTTGTAATATAGTATTAATAATTCTACAGAGTCGCTGTGGCTGAAAAGGTTCCCTCGGTGGAGAACGAAGTGACGCGTCACGTTTTCAATTACGGACTTTTGAATGGCACGGCATCGGATGTGATTCTGGTTCTGAGGTTCAAGGAATTTCATGTTCATAAGGAAGTAAGTTTTTCCTTTGATTTCGATGTGTGGGTGGTCTAGCAAATTGCGTAACAAGTTGCCAGCTTAAGACCCTGTCTCTGGTAAACTCGAGCAGGCCACTTTCTTAGTAAAACGTTGGTAGCACTAGAATTGGCCCAAAGTTGGACTATAAACTTCCTATGGACCGTATAGGCGATTTTTAAACGTTTTGGGTCAATATCGATAGGTTGACCTGGGTTACGGTAGAGTACCGTAATTTTGTTAAATTGGTCAAAATCTTTCAAAGTGGGGGGGGGGGGGTTCCAATAGCTTCACTTGTGGGTACACCAAATCTAGTGAAATGCTTGAGTACTTTTGCACAGGGTACAGGAAACCTCGAAAAAGTGGGAAAATTCATTTGAAATTGCAGTTTTTCGTTTTTTTTCGACCTTTGTCATATAAGGACTGAAAAATGCCACTATACCCAAAAAAAAATGCGCCTCATTTTACCGCATATTTAGCGATGTTAAACACTAAAAAACTCCGTGACCATCATGACCAAAATCGACCTTCATACCTTGGGAACCAAATGAACGGGGGGTCCCAGCGACCCAAGTGAGTTTAAAATGAGGGGGGGGGGGGGGGGGGTGGTGGTAGTCAATATTTTTTTTCTTTTTTACATTCTTTGCATTACATAACATTTTATATCCCATCATATTAGCCAAATTTGAAAAAAAAATCTAGTCACTTTCATACAGAGAAAGGAGCTTTGCTTACAAAAACTTGTGTTTTTCGTACCAGCTGGCTGGCTGCAGTATTAAGCCAAAAAGCAAGCAATTTTCTCAAAGTGTGAAATAAAAAACACCGTTAAATGTTCTGAATTTTATTTTGTCGTGTTGTAAAAATATAAGAGAAAACATGATTGCGGTTAGAATAGAAAACTTGAGAACATCTTATACTCCTTTTGCGGCCTTTTCTACTTTTCTCGCTAAATGGTATTAAAAATACAATAATTACAGTATTTTAAATTTATTTTTTTTAAAATAAATAGCACAAAACAGTTTTAAAACTGATAAAATTTGCGAATTGCATTCAGAATGCTTCAACTTTCATTTTTTTTAAAACCTAACTTAGCCAAAAGGTCCCGCAGCGAAAGTCAGGTAGGCATACTGTATTCAGGCATGATTACCTCTGCGTGTCTGTCTAACTGTCTCTTTCTCTGACCTGTACCCCCACCTTCACACGTGAAATGCGATCTCTCGCTCTCGTGCCGGGCAGAGTCCGGAGTGAAGATCCCCCGCCGCTCTAATCTTACAGAGATGGCGTCTTAAAATCACGGCCTCCGACAAAATCCAACTTTTTTTTTCAGTACCTCGCTCCTCAGTCTTCCTTCTTCAAAGACCTATTCTCCGAATACAAGGACCAGGAACTGATTTACATCGATGATGCTGACGACGTTGCTTTCAAAGGAGTCATGGATCTCCTCTACGGTTTCGAGAATGACCTGGAGTTTTTGACCTGCAGCGCGGATACGAAGGAGGCCCAGATTCACATTACTAGTGGGTTTCTTATTAAAGGTCTATGCGAGAATACGCGCTGTCCAGAACACACGCTTTTAGTATTTTAATAATCGATTTTTTTAAAAAAAAAATCGCAAAATTGGTAGGGGGTATGTACATCAGGAGTATTTCATGTTGTTCCCATACATCGGGAGGGGCTGTTTGCTTACTGCATAGATAAACTAACCATAGGTGAACGTTCTTGTGGTACTTACGTAATTTAGTCCGAAGTACCAATGGGGGGGGGGGCTTACGCATCCACCTCCCCCCCCCCCCCCCCCAAACACACCTTATCCAGTCATGGGCCCGGTGAGTGGTTTCCTGGCCGGGCTGACCATTTGGAAAATTTTGGTCGGTCCGATTACCCGGGAACACTCACCCTGAAATTTAAACCAAATTGAATTTTTTCTAACCCGGTCGAACGGGCCGGGCCGTCAAAAAAAAACCCTCGGCCCGGCCCGTCATTCGAGGGGACCCCGGGTCTATGCGAGAGCACGCGCTGGTCGAGTACTGCCGATTTAAGTCTAATAAACTTGTCTTTTAATATTCATTCCATGCAAAAAAGCCCCCACATATTTGGTAGGTGGCATGTGCATCAAGAGTGTATAATGTATCATGCCAGCATGCCTCGGTAGTGTGCTGTTACCTTGATGTTTCCCTTTTCGGGCGCGCATATAGGAATCATCCCTCCGATCATGTATATTTTCATAATCACTTTCCATATTTGCAGCCTTTTCAAAACCATGAAAGTCATTGGGTTTAACGGTCATTATGACGTCATTTCGGACCCTATTGACACGGTGCGGCACGAAATAGAACGGGAACGATGCCCACTGTATATTCCGCAGTTTCATCCCTGCATATACCCCTCGACGCCCAATTCTACGCCGTGGGACCCTTTAAACGTAACTTCTTGTGTGAAAAGGAACCAACTGCTCATTCTGGAGGCACTGACACTTGATTATTTCAAAAACTGTTGGAAATTGATCCTCCAAATCGAAGTGAGCATTGTAATTGCCCTTCATTGGTAATAAAGTTTGCCAATTTGTATAAAAGGTGCTATCTAAAAATATGATTATTGTGGAAGGAACTTAGCTGGGCATAATTAGGTAGATGACCGCATGTCAACCGAGATAGAATGAAAATGTCCCCAAGTTCACAGCTCAAAAATAACGCACGTCTAAAATAACGCACGTCCACAGCTCAAAAATAACGCACGTCTAATTAGCGTAAATTCACGCCGTTCTTGTAAAAATGCGGGCCGTTTTCTTGGCAGGGCGGTTATTTTTTTACAGCAATTTTCAATCAAACGCCGAATTACGTAGGTACCACAAGCACCTCATGTCCATTCGGTGGTTTGGGGTCTTCTTCTTCTTCTTGAAGTCCCACTTAGGGTCGCATTGTTTAATGGTGTGGGCAGCCCTATGCCTTTCTTTTTAAACGTTTGATGTAAATCGGGGGTACATCAATGGTCATTATGACGCCAGTTTGGCCCTGTTGACACTCGGGGCGGCAGGAATTAGACCACCAACGAAGTATGGAATTTAATACAAAAAAAGCGTGCGTACTTGATTTAGCGCGTTAAATTTCATCTTTATTTATCACTTTTGACAGCCAGGGGTTAATTTCAGTACTCCCTTTCGGGCCGGCCCGTTCCCAAATTTTTCTCGGCCCGGGCCTGCCCGCGATTTTGCCATGGTTGCTCCGAACTCAAAAACAACCCCTTAAAATTTAACGATGGGCATACTTTATGGGTGGTCTGCCGTAATACCTACCAGCCGCGTGTCATTGTTGACCAAAATGACGTAATTTTAACCGTTGACGCGCCCCCCTTTTGTAAAAAAAAAAAATAAATAATAATAATTTGAAATTTGGCCATGGCCTGATTAAGGAATTTAGTCATTGTTGATTCTCTCGGACGTCGCTTGTTGATAACACAATTAAATGAGGTAAAGGGGTCGGATGCTGTGGCTTTGGTCTGCGCATCTAAGTTCTCATAAATGGTCTCGCGTGCCTAAATTAGTCTGTCGACTTTATTGATTTGGGTATTTGGCAGGTTTCCAGTTTTAAAAACAATCCTTTAACCGAGATTGCCTTTATGGCAGCCTGTCCCCGCCGTGTGCGCACATTCCATATTTTTCTTTGTTTTAAAGTATAATCAATAGCTGATATATTGAACTTTCATAGACAATTTTGTTTTTGGATTCTCAAAATTTATCCTATAGAAAGAAACACACACAAATCTTCATATCTCATCGGAAAAAACTTTTACGTTGTTCAGGAAAATTGCTTCTCGAAATCCACTTTATTACCTACTTTTTCATGTTTTCAAAGATAATTTTCGTCTAAAAATGGCAGAGAACTAGAGGGAAAAATTTGTGCTTCTGAGAAAGCGGGTCTCGTAGCGAAGGCGTTGGGTTCCGAGTCGTTTCCGTATAAATTGGCCGAAATTCAAATTGTAGATTATGAAAATTCTGTGTGCGCGTTGCAGACAAGTATGCGGAGAACGGCATGCAAACGGTGTACAGACTTTGTTAAACACCGGACACATTGAAAGCGCCCACTCCGGCGACACAGCTCGCCGGAGTTGGCGCTTACAATGTGTCCGGTGTTTAACAAAATCTGTGGACAATTCTGTGCACCGTTTGCATGCCGATCTCCGCATGCTTGTTTGCAACGTGCGCACAGAATTTTTATTGTCAATAATTTGAATTTTGGCCCTTTTCTACTGTAACGGCTCGGGACCCAACGCCTTCGCTACGAGACCCAACTTCTTAGAAGCACATTTTTTCCCCGACTCTAGTTCTCCGTCATTTTTAGATGAAAATTATCTTTAAAAACATGAAAAAGTAGCTAATAAATTGAATTTCCGGAGGCAATTTTCCTGAACAACACAAAAGTTGCTCCGGTGAGATATGAAGTTTTATGCGTATTTCTTTTTATAGGATGAATTTTGAGAATCCAAAAAATTGCCCCCGAAAGTTCAATATATCAGCTATTGTCTCGACTTTAAAACACAGAAAAATATGCATTATGCTCAAATCGCTAGAGTCGGAAAATTTCAATTGCTGTCCGATGTTTAGCAGCCGGTCATTTTCAAAGCGCCCACGGTTTCCATTGGGCGGCGAGCTGTGGCGAGCTGTGTGCTGCCTATTTTTTTTTTATAATTTCCATTTTAAAATCCCTCATTTTCCGAATGGACAGGCATTGACGTAAAAACCGAAGGTGATTTTTAAAAATTTTAGTTCCCGCAAGGCCTATTTTTGTTTTCGCGGGGGATTTCTCTAAATTCTTGGACCTTATTTGTAGTTTGTTGCGGCGCCTTGGGAGCCGCCGCGTCCACACATTTTCCCGCGTCTGGCGACTTGAGTTCGCCGCCGGCGCTTGTGCATTTACCTTCCTTTTTCCCTTCTCTTGCCAACTCGTGTTTTATTTTTTCTTTTAATAAATTAGTTATTAATCTCTAACATTTTTATTAAATATTTCACGGCCTTTCTGGGGTCACGCAATTTGGAAATTGCCCCCGTCGCTGGGTATTATTCTATTGCAACATCAACGTTGATGTTGAAGAGTTGATTGTTCCAAGTTGTGTATTTTTTATATTTTTGCCATTTTAATTTTTTTTTTTTGGTTTTTTTTAAGAATATTAAATTAGGGTCGCATATTAAACGAAATTCACCACAAAATGCCAAAAAATAGCTAGATAGGGTCATTTTCTCAACCAAAGTAGCCCATTGTGGTATAATCGTTCTATCACTTATGTTTACATGTTTTAAAGTATAAAAACAATTTTAATGTGCTTCAGCTCTTTGCGAGCCAAAAGCACGCTTAGAACTCTTCAAACTCAAGAAATATCGTGGCTTCTCTCTACTTTGTTAAACAAATCGATTTTATTGCTTTGGTTCTCACTTTATTCACTTTTATTTGTTGTTATAGAACACTTTCAGCCTTTAAATAAAGAAACATGCGGCGGGGTCCCGCCGTTCAAAAATATGCCCCGTTGCCATAAGTTGGAGCGTTTTAATGAGAATCTAAGTTCGCTTCGTGACCCATTTCCTAAAATTTGTCTATCATAGTTGTCATCCAGATCCTTTATTGATTTCGAATTTTGTTGTTTTCCAATTTTAAAAACAGTCCTTTGAATGTGATCAGTCTTATGGCAGCCTGTTCCCGCCGGGGGTAGAAAGATTGTGGTTTGGCTGTATAATAGGCAAGATCCATTGTGATTGGTGCGGAATATGGTTTCAAATTGTGATGTTACTGTGCCAAATCAACACACCCCACGGCGGGGACAGAGTCCGCAAAAGAGGAAGCCAGATTAAAGGTTAGTTATGACGTCACTATCCTGAAAATTTTGAAAAACAAAGCAAAAGTTTGTCTGTTGATTCGAGCCAAAGTGGGTCCCGAAGGGAAGATACGCAGGTTAGTAGCGTTATTTGATACCTTCAGCCGGCCTCGAATTCTTGGCATTCAAGCTTATTTGAATCCCCGCCATCCCCATGAATCTATGATAAAGTTTTACATTGAAAGACCAAAGGTAGCCTCCGTCTTAAATTTATTACTTTTTTCAGCACTCCCGGGTGCCGAGGTTAAAAACGAGATGGTGGCCGCGTTGTCCAGCTCTATCGTCTCGGATAGGAAATTGGACGAGTTGATGAAAGCTGTGCAATCGAACAAAGGTATTTTAATGTATTTCCTTATTAATATCGATGTTTTAGCCCGTATCGATCAATTGATGAAAGCTCTGAACCAGGGTGTCATCGAGAATGGAGAAATGGCCGACCAGGAGGCCATCCAGAATCTGGAAACGGAAACCGATTCGATCAAGGATAGGTTCATCGACATGTACGGATTGACCGATATTCTCACGGGTACGTCTATATTAAAGGACTGGTTTCTGCGATCACGTACCACAACATGCCGAGAACGGCTGTTTTTCCTTACAAGATTCTTTGGAACATTTAACGGGGGTTTTTTTAAAATTTCAAACTGGAAAATTGCTCGCTTTGTTGGCATATTACTGCTGCCAGCCAGCTGGTACGAAAACACAGGTTTTTTGTAAGCAATGCCCCTTTCTCTGCATGAAAATGAATAGATTATTTTATATTTGGCTCGTATGATGGGCTATATAAGATTATGTCATGCTAAGAATGTAAAAAAGAAAAAAAAATGAAAGTATTGACTAAGACCCCCTTTGCTTTTGACTCACTTGGGTTGCTGGACCATAGCTGGACAGGGAGCGTTTGGTGGCCCGATGCGTATGTCCCCCAAATTGTGCCTCGGGGGCAATGTAAGCTCCACTTTAACTTTTTCAACCAAACGCCGAATTACGTAGGTACCGCAAGCACCTCATGTCCACCTATGCGCCGGACCCGCTTTCGCATTTGAGAACTCGTTCATTTGGTTGTATATGGCGCGGCCTGAAATTTAGATAAAGCCCAGCTTGGCCCCCAACCATAGCTGTACGGGCGTTGTTTGGGGGCTGGATGCGTAAGCCCCCCAAATGGTGCCCCGCGGTCAACGTAAGTCCCCTTTAGTGGTTTGTTAGCATTTTAAACCAAACACCCAATTACGTAGGTACCCCCAGCCCTTCACGTTCAGCAATGCCCCCAACGTGAATCTTTTCGAGTCAAAATTTAGTATCAACATACATACAACCTTAATACACTCTACGACACCCCAAAAATCAATTTTACTCACGTCCCTCGGCTTGACCCACCTTACCAAATATGGGGGGCTTGTTTTTCTGGGACACCCACGTATGTTTTCCCGATTTTTGTGGTGTCAGGAAAACGAGATTAGGGGTGGTGGTGTGCGCTACAGCACCACTTCACTGATTTAGCCTGGGGAAATCTACATTTTCGCCGTCTTGTGTGTATTTATTCTCTTTGGTAAAAAAAAACTTGGGTGGAGCTCCGTCACTTTGGTTTAAGCAACACCTCCTCGAAAATCTATGGGGGGAACATAGTGCTCACAGACTTTTTCGGACTTTAATTTTTCCAAATGTGCGCAAAAACACGGAGAATTCAATCATGATAATTGTGTTTTGCGCAACATTTATGTCAAAGGTCGAAAAAGTCGAAAAACTGCAATTTTAAACGCAAAATTTTACTTTTTCGTGGTTTTAGGACTCCTGTGTAGAAGTGCACGACATTTTTGTCAAATGGGTGATAGATTTGACCTGTTCACTGCATAACCTTTCAAAGAAACACTAGTTTCAGTCATTTTGACCAATTTTGAAACATTATAATGACCTAAAAGTTCCAAAATGACCTACATGTGCCCTAAGAAGGTGCCAGACCAATCTTGGACCAATTATAGGACTCTCAATCGTTTCCTAAGACTGTGGCCTGCTCGAATTTACCAGAGACGCTGTCTTAATTTTGGCGAACTTAGAATTAGTTCAAATATGTAACTGGAGTATGACGGAAGAGTTTGGAAGGTTTTAAATTTTTATGTAAGCTGTCATAACGAGTTGAATAAATTTTAATTTTACAAGTATTCATACCGGGCGGAAACGGGCCAGACCGACACTTTTCTCGGCCCGGCTCATTTCATCCATAAAGCTACCTGTGGGGTCCGTTTTGCGCGACCCCCCCCCCACAATACAAATGAGACTTGTGGCGCGAGTCCCCCAAATGGGAAATTAGGCTCGGCGCGACTCCCTCTGCCGAATCTACGGGTGCTTGTTTATCTATGATTTCATCCCGCGGGCCGGCCCTTCTCGTGAGAACTATGTGGGGGAACCTAGCGATCCCCCCTAATATAAATATTTCCAGGTGACCGCGCCTTCATCAAGGACCGCCTGTCGACCAACAACGGAGACCTCTACATGAATGGACGTAAGTTTTTGTCTTTGTTCTGATAATCATAGCTGCCGCTTTCAGAGAAGATCGAAAATATCGAGTGGTTCAAGGAGATGCTCCAGGATAAGCCGTGGGTCGTGGCTCCTGGCGACTACGGTACGTTTTAGCACATCGTCTGTGGCAAACTCGAGCAGGCCGTTGTCATAGAAAATACTTCATTGCCTCAGAATCGGCTCAAATTTGGTCAATAACGTGACCACGGCCAATTCACGCCTTTTGGAAAGTTTAATTTTGTCCAATTTGTCGAATTCATTGAAAGTTGTGTTTTTTCCAATATATTTAATTGTAGATCACCATATTTCACTTTTTAACAGTGACATGTTCTCAGGGGTGGACGAGGGCCGGCCCTATAGGGCCTTGATAGGGCCTAGGCCCTATAGGGCTTGGGCCCAATAGGGCCGGGCCCTATAGGGCCTGCGCGGGAATTTGAATTTTTTGAATAAAATGGAGGTTTTGTGACAAATCGAAGACTACCCTTCTTTTTTTTTACATAATATTTTACAATAATTAAATTTTTATATTTTAAATGAAAATTTTAAAAAATAATTTAAAAAATTTTAAATTAAAAAATGATATGGAACGAGGATCTTTATTGTGTGAATCTCGTCAAATGAACAACAGTGTAAGAACTTGTGAAATCAATCCACAAAATATAGAAAAAACTGTTTTGTGTAAACAATTTGAATTCCCGCTCGGGCACTATTAGGCCAATTGGCCCAATAGGGCCGGCCAAAAGCCCTATAGGGCCGAGGCCCTATAAGGCCAAGGCCCTATCAGGCCAAGGCCCTATAGGGCCGGTTCTGGGCCTTGGCCTGGGCCGTCCACCCCTGCATGTTCGTAAACTTCCGTGCTGAACACTGAAACCCTAAAAAATGTGGAATTTTGCATTTGAAAATGCAGTTTTTCTCATAGAACGAGGATCTTTATTCTTTTACGTGTTTCGTGGGAGTACACATACATGTTGCCGGGGTTCTCCGGGCCAGGCCATTTGGAAAATTTTGGTCGGCCCGTTTACCCTGGACAACCCAGTCAGATTGCCACTCAAACGACCAGGGTTCGATCCCGGTCGGTGACATTCTTTTTTGTACGACTAGTTTTGACTTTTTTGTTAGAAATAAACATTATTAAGTAATTTAAAACAGTTCAGAAATTATTGTACCGAGACACAATTTTATTTTTTATACCCGGGCCGCCCAAAAAAAAACCTCTCCGCGCGGCCCGTCATTTGAGAACCCCGTATACTGCTGTTCAAAGGTTACATTTGGTGTATCTACAACTACATCTATTGATAAACCCCATTTTCAATAATTTAGACCAATTTTACAAACTTACAGTACCTCACACAAAAAATCGCCAAAATAGAACTTTCCAAATGACGTAAATTGAGTCTGGGGAGGTTATTGATCAAATCTGAGACTATGATGTTTTGCTAAGACAGTGACAGTATGGCCGCTCGATAATCCCTGAGGCTATTTCGAAAAATGTACCTTTGCATTTTCAGAGATTGAATGTACTCTTTGCAAAGATTCCTGGAAACTCGAACACACGCGAGAGCAAGATGTTGTCCTCGTTTGCCCAAAGTGCCAGGCGATGCACGTGTTGCTGAAGCCGAAATCTGGACATGGGTAGCCTTATCATCTAAATTGTACACTATAGTTTTAGCTGGTTGGGATGTCTTAACGAATTCATTCTCTACCTGAAGCAATATGACAACCGGAAGCAATATGACAACACCGTACACGAGACGACGTGTGAGATCTGCAACAATGCGCTTAACGGTGGGAATTGATAATTTTTATTGAAATTAGCCTGTTTCAGTTTTCCCCTTCGTCGTCCCCCGCAGGGTGTAGGATGAGACCTCGTTTCGCCGCCGAGCCTTATTTATCCGTTGATCACGTTGTACATGCTTTATCGCTGAGCATTGATACTTGTATTATTCTTGAGCACGTTGTAATGAACGTTGCACACTTTTCGAGTTTTCCGCTTTCGTAGCAAGAAATTCATTTATGGGGGAACATTCAAGCAATTCCCACTGAAGACTTCTGGAGAACCACGGCTACACATAGCCGCCATTTAGAGGGGGAACCATAACATAGCGTCCCACGAGAGCCTTTCCCAGTAGCATCTGTCTTTCATTCAAAACAGAATTGGGGCTGGATTTTGTCAACCCTCACTCCATCTTCGAATTTGTACACTTTCGAAACCCGAGTATGCATGTTCAGCTACATCGTTTCCTCCCTTATCGTTTGAAAGGCATCGAGGGACCGAAAAAATAACCTTTGCCAACTGCCAAGACAAAGTTTTGTGGGTTTTTCGAGTTCCGCCACGAGAAGGATTGGAAAAATGCGAAAACAGTGTTTTGACACTTTGATTTTTTGTGGCGGGTTTCCCCCTGAAAATTATCCAAATTCGGTAAAAGGATTGTCAAAACTCCAGTTTCGCTCTTTAAGTGACCCAAGTTACCAACTGGAAAGGCCGTGCAGTACACTGAAAAATGGCACACAATTCACGGCCTTTCAATGTGGTAACTCGTGTCACTTCAACAACAGAACTGGAATTTTGCCAAACCCCTTCTATTTTTCAGCAATTGCACAAAGAGTCCCGCCACGATAAACGCTAAAAACCGCGTATTCAACACATTCGACAGTGTTGGCACTTTGCCAAGGCCGTTCGTGGTGGGACCACTGCAACACTTTCTCAGCGATTGCTGCGGTGAGTCCCGCGCGGGAACATCGGGGTGTTGCGGCGGACAACATCGCGGGTTTCGGATTTTGTCACGCGGGACTCCCGCAGTTCCCTGCCGCGACACCCCGATCTTCCCCCGCGGGACTCCAGCTGACTTGGCCGTGGAGCGCGAATACTCCACTCTTTGAAAATTTTGCCCGGGGGTACCACGCTTTCTCAGTATTCATTAATATGACCGTGTTACAAAAAGAAACAACAAAATAAAAAAAGTCAAAGTCCAGGGACGCTGCCGTCTGACGTTTGAATTTCCCGGTTCGTTTCGGGACCGTTTTGTGTGGGGGAGTTCCGCGGGACTCCCTCGCGATTCCCCGTAGCCAGTTCCCCCGCGGAACTCCTTGTAAATATCGATTAGTTGCGGGGAGTCGTGCTAGTCCCGCGCGACTCCTGACTTCCCCCGCGGGACACCCCGAGACGGCCAAAACGCCGCGGGACTCACCGCAGCAATCGCTGAGTTGTTCGGGCGGTTGCCAAAGGACCCATACCGATTTTTGGCAGCTGGAGTTTCCTCCAATGTTAATTAGGGAAAGGCGTGAATTTTGGCAAACACCCGCTTATTTTCGTGGCGAGAGTCTATTTGCAAGCCTGGCCGAATCTATTTTCTCTACTTGTTGTCCCTAAATTTGTCTGTCATATTTATTCGGCGGTTTCTAATTTAAAAATAGTCCTTTAAACGGGATCCTCTTAATGGCTAATTTTATGGTTGTCTATTCCCGCTGTGTTTTGGCATTTTGTCAAAAACTGCGTTTGAGAAACGGCATATTGACGCTAATATCATTTTAATATAAATAAGCTCAAGCGTAATGTCCGAATAAGGTAATTCGAAATTAGTCCCGCCACGAACAGAAATAAGGTCCCGTCACGATTGAGAAAGATCTCGAGCACAAGCTTGCGAAATTGCATCAGCGGTTTTCACTACTTTTCTTGAATTTGGTGTTTTTTGTCCAACAAAATTATTATTTTCAGATTAAATGAACAAACTATGCCACGCCCTGCCTACATAAAGTTGTCCACCGGTTTGTGCGCTGTTTTGTTTGGAAAACGAACCGTTTTCAGCGCATAAGACGCCCAGGAAGCGCCAGCCGAATGTCGAGCTCCAGGATGAAAATGAGGGCATCAAAAGGGCCGCCGTGGACGAGGTGATTCCGACGCTGGACTACCAGCTCACCCCTCTCTCCGGTAAGAGAATTTACGCAAATTTTGGTGGATTTCGAACGAATTCGGCAAAAAATCGTTTGGCTTTCTTCCCTTAATTGCCCTAATTATTCCCTTTCTACTAATTCTTTTCATATGATGTTATTTTGTTTGAAAATGTTCCTTTTTCAGCGCCGAAGACTCCCAGGAGGCGCCCGCCTAAGGCCGAGCTCGCCGAGGTTAAGGAGGAAAATGAGAAGATTAAGGTGAAGGCCACCATGGATGAGATGGTCCAAACGATGGACTACCCACCCACCCCTCCCGCCGGTGGGATATTTTTTCTTTGAAAATTTGGTAAAGAAAATGTCGGCATTTTCTGTTAAAATGTTTTAAAAATGGATCTACGCAGTGAAGGTAGATGCGTTTTCTCCCCTTAATTGATATAATTACTTTTTTCTTTTTAAATATTTTGCATATTTAGTTGACCTCTCCCTCGTCGTCAGTGACAAACTGGACCAGTTGCTGGTCGCTATGCAGTACAATCAAGGTATTCTTGGGAATTTCTGGAAATTTAGTAATATTTTCAGTCAGTATCGATCGATTGGCGGACATTGCGAACCAGGGAGTCCTCCAGAATTGCGAAACGACCGATATATTGCGAAATTTCACCAGGATAACGATGAAGAACGAGCTGATTTATCAGTGCGGGCTGACTGAAATTCTCACGGGTAGGTTTTGGGTGGGTTTTTTTTGAATGAAATGTTGTTGACGCGGCGACTTCCACAAGCTGTGACTTCCACAAGAGTACAACACAGTGTGTCCTGGACGGCATTTTGACGACGTCTTTGGTAAAATATCCGGGAAATCGCCGGATTTGATGGGTTTCAACATCCCTTTGGTTGTTGACAGTTGTTTTTTACCAATATCAACAGCTGAATTCCGGTGTCGTCGTGCCGGGACGATTAAAATCCGACCTGTTACCTGGAACTTTACCAAGGACGCCCGATAATGCTTCTGTACGGGAGTCACCGTGCAACAGCGGGGGATTAAATTGTCAGGCGTCCTTGGGAAATCTTTTTATAGGACAGAGCGGACTTGAGCCTGTTGAAGAAACCAGCGGAGCGCCGTCGCGACACGCACGCGGCGTATATTGAGTCCTGCCACGAAAACCCTGAAAGTCGTCGATGCCTCGCGAACGGGGGTTTATTTGAAATTCACGCTGAACTTTCACCGTTGAAGATCTTTAGGGCTTTCGTGGCGGAATCGTATATTCGAGTTCCGGAGGATGAGCTCGAAAGTTCGAACAAAAGGCAGTGAGCTTTTCACCCATGTTGGGTTTCCGTATACGGGGTCTTAGTCACATCTCCATAAATATGAATAGCACACGCTAGCTTTGGGGGTTCATTCTGCGCGACCCACACGTTACGCATGTTACTCGTAGCTCGAGTCCCCTGAGTAAAACGGTATGCTCGACGAGATCCTCCTCAACTCACCTTCATTGCTATAGAAGGTCGTACGCACTTTACATGTGGGAACGGTCGTTTGGGTGGCTTGCTTGTCTTTTCTAGGTCTTTTGGTTGTGATATGATAGATAGGTCCTCATTTAACAAGCAGGTCGTCAGAAAATCGATTTAATAATCTCATTATTCCAGGTCCCCTCGGCTTTATCAAGGACAGACTGACGGCTGAGAACGGCGATCTCTACCTCGACGGAAGTAAGCCACGCCCCTTTTTGTGGACAATTTGTGTATTTCAGGGAAGATCGAAGACATTAAGTGGTTCAAGAGAATCATCCAGACCAAGCCGTGGGTCGTTTTTAACGGCGAGTACGGTATGTTTTTTGTTGCGTTTGTTGGGCCAAAAGCGTTCTTCTGTCCGGGACCCACAATTTGTTGTTTTTCATACCTGGTCACCGCGCCCCAATCAAAAGTTCGGTCACTATTTGGGTTGAAATCGAAGAAAAATATTCAAGAAATTTAAATACTGAGCGAATCTCTGTTTTCAGCTGTCCCATGCATGCACTGCCACTACATTTACGACTTGGTAGACGCCAATGAGGGCCACACCTACATCACCTGCAGCCAGATCGACTGCCAGAAGAGGACGCCCTTCTGCGCCCAGTCTGCCGGTGTTCGGTATGTGTATAGATGAACAAACGCCCGTAGATCGGATTGTGGGGGTCCATGGATGGACAGGGAACGAGCTCGTTTTTAAGCCCCCCAAAGATGCGTCGGAGGACACGTGTCCCCCTTAAAAAAATTTCATTTTTTTGGCGGGCGGTGCCCCTATTTTCGGCGCGTATACAGGGCACCGCGGGAATTTGTGGCAGAGCCATACGGAACCCCCGAACATACTTTGTCAAGCTCCAAATTTTAAAATTTCGGCAAATTTTGTTTTAAAAAAAAAGAAAGAAGAAGAAGCTCCGTCGCAACTTGTCGAAGCTTTTAGTAAAAGAGGGGGCTGGCGCAAAGTTGGCCCCCCTGCGGTGGGTTGCCCAACTATGCCTCCGAAGTTGATTTATTGACGTGAAAGGTAGCAACAACAACCGTACGCTACGATAGGAAAAATTTCACTCAATTCTGTAAATTGACGGGTCCGTTATGGAACACTCCAAATGGGGATATGACTTGAAGTAAACCATCGGCTGTTAAATTCAGGGGGGGCTTAGTTATTGTATCTGAAACTTCTTCAGTTGAGCCTCGGGGGGGGGGGCTTAACTGGAGAAGTTCGTACAGCGTACGGTCATATGTTGCCCACCCCGAAAAAAGGACTCTGATGAAGGGAGATCGGCCTCTTCTAATCACATTTTGGGGGAACTTAACTGCATTTAGTGGGGCATAACTTAATCACCCCCATTTTTTTCTTTAGTTGGTCGAAGTGCAGCAAGTGCTCCGTCGTCATGATAGTCGGCAGTAACATAACGAACGATATGGAGTGTTTGACCTGCAAGCAAAGCTTCAATCCGTGTGGTTTGTTTTATCGCGATTCCCTAATTTCTTGCTAATTTTTTAATAGATTTTTGTAAATTTCTTTTTTAGATGTCCCCGAAAAGGAGATAATTCAAATCCCTCGCAGGAAGTAGACGGCCTCCACTCGTCTTCGTTTTGCTGCCGTCTAACCTCCTTTTCTTGTTGATCACCCTGCACTTGTTTTGTTGTTGAACACGTTGTTATGAACAGATGTACATTGGATTAATTTCGGATCGTATGTACTGGTTGTTGAGCCGGAAATTTTTTCTGCATTGTATTGCCTGTTGCGCGGTTTGGAACGGCCTAAGCGCCGCTGTTTTCCTCACGAATTGTGCGTGGGCATGAGGCAGTTGCGCCGCCTATGTAATTCGGTGGCGGCAGACGTAATTTGACGTTCGGTGAAAAATGGCAACCTTACGCGAAGGTTGGTTTTCGGTGCCTACGTTATTCGGCGTTTAATTGAAAATGGGCTTACGTTGGCTCCGGCGGATTATTTGGGGGGGGGGGGGGGGGGGCACGGCCTTTCCATCCTTAACGTTTGAAGGAACTCCAACATGCAAAAAAGCGGCCGTTGGCACGGCCCATTCCAAACCGTGGTCCCGCCACGAATGCATTGGCAAGGTGCCAAGACTATCAAATGCGCGGTTTTTTGCAACTCAACGGTTGTTTATCATCTCCTTTCGTGGCGGGACTCATTGTCCAGATGCAGAAAATGGGGCGGGGCTTGTCAACGTTCCACTTCCGTTTTTGACGTGACCCGAGTTCCCATTTGGAAAGGCCGTGGGGGGGCTCACGCATCGAGCCCCCAAACGCCCTTTGCCCAGATATGTAACGATTTTCTGGCCTCTCAATCACGGCCTTTCTACTTGGTGACTGAGGGCACCTTAATGACAGCATTGGATTTTCGCCAAGCCCCGCCTCGTTTCCAGCATCTGTACAAGGCGTCTGCCGCCACGGCAAGGGCTGAAAAACCGCGTACCATCGTAAAAACCATTTTTAAATAGAATATTTCTCCAGAACTAAACAAATAAACAGGGGATTTTCCCGTTTTTTTGTTTAGTTCTGGAGAAATATTCTACAAAAAAACGGGATTTTCGATTGTAAAGATCACAAAATCTTTAGCCGGCCCGCTGAGACTTTGTCGGGCCGGGGCGAAGAAAATTGGGGTTTTTTGTATCGAGCAGAGAAATTTGGAAAGTTGGCCCGGCTCACAACGTGGTGACCGAGTGCACTCCGTCCGCCAAAATTTATTAATTAGCTTATCTGCATCAGCGCGAAAGCTATTCAAATCAGTTATCTGGGTCAAGCGCACCGAAGAAGCGTGGGCCGCGTAATCGTTACGCCTTCCGCACCCATTTCCCGCATAAAAATTTTTTTTTCATTTTCACTAGTTTTTCTATGTCGAAATAGTTTTTGGGTTCATTTATTATTTTTTACGGTCAAAAATATTAGTTTTTTCCGATATAAATTAAAGGCCAGTGATACCGTCAATCTTTTATGAGAATATGAACGCGCTTCGGGACCCACACCTACAATTTGCCCGTCATTGTTTTGTTTTTGTCAATATTCGCTATTGATTATGATTTTGGTGGTTTTCGAAATTTAAAAATAGTCTTCTTTTAACTGGATACTAGCGTGTTTAAGCAAAAAAGTAACCTTTTGCGTATTATTGAATTTCGCTGCGAAAGCAACTCCCCCCCTCCATAAAAAAATCTCCCAAACGATCACCTATTCCCAATGACCTTGAAGCTACCTCGATTGGCACTTTAGAACCCTTTGACTAATCACTTTCGGACAAATACGTCCAAAACTCGTTCCATATTGTATCCTTCACCGATATCACCGCGCTTCACCACCAGAACCTTGAATTTACAAGAAATTTATTAAACATTATACAAGAAATATTATATAAGAAAAATACAAACACAAACACAGAGAATGAACTATACAAGACGTAAACAGATTAAGTCCACGATGGTCAGATATTATCGAATACACTTCGTTTTATTTTTCAGGTTGATAAAAGGGGTACTTCCGCTTAGTACTGGCAGAGATTTTCTTTTATTTTGTTTGAGGAAGGAGGCTGCCGCATTCTTGGACCCCCGCTTGAATTGAGAATGTAGGGAGCCGAGAAAAACCAATTTTTGTGCTTGATCAGGAGAGGGAATGCCACCTGAACCCTTTCCCCGTTTGGGACGAACTATGAGAAAGGGGGGAACCGAGGTTTTTTTTTCGGAGGTAGGCGCGCACTCTCTTGGCTTGAAGCATGCGGTCGCACCGATACGCGTCCTTCGGCCGCCGATTTAGGCAGTCTTCGGCCGCTCAATAAGGTGGCCTACGGCCGCAATGAAAAGCTGCATTTGGCTGCTCAGTCAGGTAGAATACAGTCGCACCAACGTACGGCATTCGGCCGCCCAATTAAGCCGCTTAAGAGTGCGACGGTACGCGGCCGCCGACAGAGGAAATTGCGTGATTTTCAGCCTATGGCCGATCTCACCATCCGTTTGAAACGATGAACGCGTGGACCTACGGCTATGAACGGCGGGTTTTCAAACTCTTTGCAGATAGGAAATTTGTTCGTTTCACAATTTAAAACAGTTTTTTTAACCGGTACCTCTTTTAAACCAGCGTGTCCCCGCAGTGGATCCACCATACACCCACGCGCTTTGACCAAGAGAGGGATTCAACGCGTTGTGCCACTTCTAGGCGGCCTTCGGCCGCTCTTATCAATTGGTTTTGATATCACAGCTACAGTCACATACATGTTTCTCTGACCATCGGGACTGACCGGATAAATCAAAAATGCAGCATCATCGTGTTCCCTGGCGCGCAGTTTCGGCATTGCTTCTACAACGAGCGTCCCCTGAAAAATATGTTGAATGACGAGAAACTTTAAAAAAACACAACGAAACATCACACTTAGAAAACAACAGGATGTATCGGCTATGAGAAAAGCGAGTCAGTAGTGTCCGGCACTTAAATATCAACTTGGTAGTAGCCTATGTTTTTACTAACATGACGAATTTTGTGTTGCGTCAAGTTAGCTTCTTGCTCATATAGTAAGCTGTGTCGCTCGTTTTAGAGTACTCTCCTGAAATTGTAAACACTATGAAAGAAGCAAGCTGAAAGAACTAAACAAAACAGCTTAAAAGTTAGAATTGTAGATTCGTCGGGCTTTAGAAGCATCTTTCGCACGTAAACCTTACAGTTTAACAGTAAAGGAACATTCAACAACTATACGTAAGCGAAATAACAGCGAATAACCACCGGAATCGTTTAAAAATATGTTTAGGAATTCGCAGTGGTAAAACTGAAATAAATCGGTTGCAAACACAATAATTGAGCACGTAAACAATAAGCAAATGCTCCACAAATAGAATTATAATGAAAATACAACAGAAAACATAAAAAGAAGTAGGAAAACAGCCTCAAAAAAGAATCGAAAAGACAGCAGTATTTTTGTAAGCCCGCGCTGTACGCAAACGTCTTGCGTACAATATTTCTCCCTACACGTCAAGTCAGTTGAGTACGGTACTCACTTTTTCGCTCTCTGGGAATTTATCACGCTTTTATATAAGGAAGATTTTTTATGGCAGTCTATTCCCGTGGTTACTACAATTTTAACCAAAAAATAGAAAATATCGGGGAAAGAATCCGGAGCTTGCTTTTCGTTACGGAACTTTTTCGTTACGGAACTGCAGTCCTTTAAAAGCAATGCTGACCAATCACCGAATCGTTACACGAAAAATTTTAAGGTCCCGCCGTGTACAAAAAGTCAATCGAATTTCTTTGAATTTCCCAATGTCGTTATTATTTCTTTACTCATTTGATGTTCCTTTTGCCTTTTTTTTGCTATATATTTAGCTTCTACATTTCAGGGTAACCTAACCTCCCACTCCACTTTACCTCTCCTAAATCCACCTACAAACAAGTGAGTTTCCTATTTCCCCCTATTTTTACACATTTCAAGTCATAAAACGATTTTCTCAGTAATTCAATCGATTTTCAGTGGCTGAGCAGCTTAGCATTCGCCAGCTGGAGAAGGAGCTCCTGGGCCTTGCCCTGAAGTACGGGAAGTTCAAGTATTCCGAGCGCTACCTCACCCAGACTCTGGGCTTCTCCCCCGCCGGTTAGTGATTTTACGAACGAAATGTCTTTTGTACCGCGAAAAATGTTTTTTTCAGTTATTGACCTGGACGAAATACGCAGGTTGGAGGTGTGCCTTCTGGAAATGGCGCAGAAATATGAGCAGGCTGTGCAGCCGGTATCGGACCAGGAAAACCCCCCTTCCCGTGAGTGTTTTTCCAGGTTTTTATAACTGCTCAGGTTTGGGGTCCGTAAGAAAAAATTTCCATAAGGGTTTTTCAAGACGTGGTTCCCAATTGTGAAAAAAATAATCTGTTGAGCTGGAGGCGCCTAGCATAGTGTGGCGCCCGTCGCCCCTGCAATTGTGACAGTGAAACAAGGTTTTTTTCTTGAACATCATCAACCATAGGTTTCCGTGAGGTACTTGTGGTACCTACGTAATTCGGCGTTTGGATGAAAATTGTTGCAAAAAGTTAGAGGGGGCTTACGTTGCCGCGAGGCACCATTTGGCGGAGGGGGGGGGGGGGGCTTACGCATGTCCAGCCATGTCATGAACTTTTATAAAGTTTGATTTTTACTGGTCTACTAAATGATAATTTTACCGAAAACTTATATGGGTTAGCATGTTTTGGAGCTCATTCAGAGTCACAGGATATGATAAACTTTTTTTTTTCAGAATAAGCGCTACAGTAAGTCTGCCATTCTAAAAAAAACTTGCTAACCTAAGTCAGTTTTCGGCAAATTTGTCTATTAGTAGCATACGTTAACAAGCTACCTGTGGGGTCTGTTTTGCGCGAACCCCCACAATACAAATGAGAAGTCCCCCAAATAGGAAATTAGGTTCGGTGCGACCCCCTCAACCGAATCTGCGGGCGCTTGTTCGTCTATGTTTAGTAGGCCTGTGAAATTCAAATATTATAAAAGTCTATCGTGTTCAAGAATGAAAACATTTTTGAGTGCCACAATTGCGGGTTCAAGGGTCGCCAGGTTCTCACCAGATAAATGAGCTCGATGGCCAAGTTGTCTGAGGCGCCATCCTCTCCGCCTGGAATTTTTTGGTTCGGTTGCCCATAGGTACAAAAATGTTAAATTGCAGAGGTGGATCGGTACACTTTGTGAAATGCTTGTCCACGTATGTTCCCAGTGACACAATCAGTTTCATGATTTTCAAATCGTTTGATTTTCAGAGGCTGAGCAGGGCAGAATCCGCCATTTGGAGCAGAAGCTGCAGGAAATGACGCTGAAGTATGAACAGTCCAGGCAGGCCATGGTCCACGTCACCCAGGCTCTGAGCAACCCGTCTGCCAGTGAGCTGTTTTTTAAAAACCTAGTAATACGTAGTTCCAGTCGATAATGCAAAGAACGCGGATAGCAAGTTGGATCAGCTGATCGCCGTCATGCAGTCCAAGAGTACGGATAGGAAGTTGGACCAGTTGATCGAGATTATGCAGTCCAATCAAGGTAAATTAGGAATTTTTTTCCTGAACGATGACAAGCTAGAGTAGCAGAGCCAGCGCGCTTACAACTCAGATGTGGAGTTCCGTTTTGTGTTTTGGGAGCATTTCGCAACTACTCAGGTGAAATCTCGGACCAATTCGCGGAACAACCACAGGATGATTGACGGGCTTACATCGGCCAAAGCTGCAGTAGGTTCGCGGACCAACCTTTCGTTGGTCGGTGGTTGGTCCGCAGACCAACTTTGAAAATTTTTGGCGGGGAATTTTTAAGCATGGGGTTTCGCACTGTTCTCCTCTTTTTTTACAATATTTTAAAACAAAACAACCATAACAAAGAAAGAATAATTTATTTAAATTACATATAATCATAAAAAAATTACTAAAAACAACAACACAACGGTATTATCACGTAGTACTATCACGCTGACTGGCCTGGTGGTCTTCTCTGCCTTTCTAGCGTGTGTATGTGTGTGCATTTCCTAAGTAAAATAAGTTTTTTCTGAAAATAGAAGTAAGTAGAATACAGAAGTATGAAATAGAAACCATGAACATAGCGAACCATCCGGCCGTAGTTCAAGGCTAAAAACACATGTAAAATTACAATTAATCGGTGAAATAAGCAAAAAACCACATATGTAAACAAACAATGTAAGAAAATCACAATTTAGGACATTTCAACAACAGAAAAGAAAATTTAAACAAAGAAAACCGCTGTGAAAGAAAAAAACAGTAAAAATCCGAAGAAAACGATGCACTTCAATTTCTTGGAACTATTAAATTTCTTCCTCCTTTCTAATCATAGTTTCGACTATTCTTGTCAGAATTTCGGCAATTTTCGGTATTTTCTCACCAGAACTTCCAAAACCCAGAACATTTAATAATTCCGTAAAGTATCGTCAGGTTATCTTTTTACTACGTAAATACTAAAGTACAGTAAGGAAAATTCGATTGGTCCGCTTATCAACTATTATTTGATCCGTGTTAGGTCCGCGGACCTTATTAAGTCCGCGGATTGGTCCGAGATCACCTGAGTAATTTAATAATTTGAACTTGCCGCCAGTTGTCCTGCTCTAAATTCAAATCTTGGCACCCGCCCAATTCTATGAAAAATTCCACTGAAACCTTGACAAATCCTACCATACCTGGGCAACCTACCGCGGGGGTCAATTTTGCGAGGCCCCCTTCAATTGTTGAAAGCGTCGAAAATTTGCGACGGGTCTTCTTTTCTAAGAAAAACTGCCGAAAACTTAAAATTGCGACGCCCCTACCGCCCCATATTGGGGAGCTTGCCCATGTATGAATCCTACCGTGGCGTTTTCTTTTTAAATTTTATTAACGCCGGAGCCTACATACCAAGCGATGGAACATGTATCTGGGCGTCATCCAGGACGGTTTCGGAAAAGAAGGGGGGTATTTTTAGATTCCTAGTGGTCATGTTCAAATATACAGGGGTGTTGGCGCTATCCCAGCAGCGGAGTCTCGCCGATATATGCGACAACGCTATGCCCACGTGTAACCAACAGTCATATTTGCATAAGTTAGCGCTCTATTGACAGCTGACTGACACGCGAAATACTGTAGACTAACTACTAATTATGGAATGCGTGCGCACTAGATATAGGGCAAAATTTTAACCTCTGCCTCATACATGAAAAGGTACCACCCCCCCCCCCCTCGGAAAGGGCGATCCTCTCATCAGCTACCGTAACGCTCGCGCATCAGCTCAAACAGGGGTTTATCAAAGTGTTGTATCAAAAAGAGCTTTAGGGTTATATAAATTTGTATAGAAAGTTTGGTTTGAAATATTTACTATGAACAAGCGCCGGTCGCGCCTAGCCTAATTTCCTATTTGGGGGACTCGCGCCACACGTCTCATTTGTATTGTGGGGCAGGGGTGGACGAGGGCCGGCCCTGATAGGCCCCAGGGCCGGCCCTAAGGGCTTTCATAGGGCCCTGGGCCCTTAGGGCCTGGGGGCCCTAGGGCCTGCGCGGGAATTTGAATTTTTTAAATAATAAGTATTTGTTGGGCGGCAAGGAAAAATTTTCAAATGTTTCACAAAAAAAATGTCATGTTTTCACTATTTTTTTCTACAATTTCTTATTTTTGCTTTTTCGAATTACTTTATTAATGTGTTTTTTTTTTTGTTAAAAAACCAATTAAAACCGAATGGCATTTATTACAACTAATTATTACAATTCAACATTAATAACATGATTGTGAAGAACTGGTTTGGCCGCAAAGCACCATTTTCAAACTAGTTTCAAATCAAACGAAAAATGATGGACAAAAAAACTGTTTAAAAAATTACGTAAGATATAAATAAAAAAATTACGTAAGAGTCGTAGTTCAAAATACTCTTTGGCGCCAAAATATATTCAGAAAATTTACCTTCCCGCGCAGGCCCTGCCAGGCCCTAGGGCCGGCCCCAAGCCCCTGGGGCCCTGAGCCCTATAGGCCCCAGGCCCTAGAAGCCCTAGGCCCTAAAAGCCCTGGGCCCTAGGGCCAGGGCCGTCCACCCCTGTTGTGGGGGGTCGCGCAAAACGGACCCCACGGGTAGCTTGTTCATAATATTTTAATCGTAGAACACTTATGTTTAGCCGGCAACTCCAGCAACACGGACAGCAAGTTGGACCAGCTCATAGGTAATTTTGATCATTTTCTTACCCTAATCGGTTTTCCAGTCGCTGTCAATGGTCTGACGGAAGCTGTGCACAACGGAGTGCTGGAGCAGAAGAAGACCAACGAACTTCTCGCTAACCGCCGTGGGTTTCATAATTTTTTTTGCGTATGTCTGCATTTTCAGCCGAGGAACAGAGGAATTCTCCCTTGGATCTGCTTTTCAAGTATGGATTGACTGAGATTCTCACTGGTGCGTGGCTGGATCCGTTTTTCTGCATAAACACCTGTTTTCAGATTCCCTCTGCTTCGTCAAGTCTCGTCTGACGGTCGTCGAAGACGATCTCTTCCTCGATGGAAGTGAGCCACACCTCTTTTTGTGTGGTAATTTACGCACATTTCAGAGATCATCGATGATATTGTGCAATTCAAGAGGGTCGTTCAGATCAAACCCTGGGTGTATTTCCCCGCCGAATACGGTAAGTAGTTCGGGAAAAAAACGGGGGGGGGGGGGGGGGGACCATATTTCTAATAAACAAAATATGGTCTAGACCATATTTCCCGGGGTTATCAAATGACGGGCCAAGGGAATTTTTTGGAAAGCCCGGCCCGTGTAGGAAAAATAAAGTTTCAAATTCTGTTTGTATCGGTACTATAACCGGCAACATATATGTGTACCAAGGGTTGCTGATCAGCGGGCCGAGAAAATCTGAGGGACGGGCCGGCCCCACTTTTCTTGAAAATCTATTTTTAAATGTAACTCTTTTCAAAGTCATTATTTTTAAGTTCTGTTTGTTGCAAAACATAGTTCTAATTGTGCAAAACATATTGTGTGAAGGAGGATTCGAACTACTCTATATAAATTTTGTATGTTTTTCATGGCCGAGTGGTTAAGAGGTCGGACTGGTAATCCGAAGTTGCCCCAGTTCGACCCCACGCTCACAAAACTTTTTTGCAGGAGTTGTTTTGCACATTAGGTACAATAGAAACGCAATTCCTGTACATAATTTGTGAAAAACTTTTTTTTCAACTTTTGGAATTTTTGACCGCGGGCCGGGCCCTGGATTTTTGCAGAGCGGGCCAGCCCGGCCCGTAGCCAACCTTGCACCCTAACTACTCACATTGAGGTCAATTTTAGATGTGCAAAAAATTTTGCCGACCGGGATCGATCCCTGGTCGTGTGTTGTGCAATCTGACTGGGTAAACGGGCCGGGCCGACCAATATGGCCCCGGCTCCAACTTCCGTGGACCCATAATTTCGCCCGGGGGTCAAGACATACTTGGCCAACCTACCGCAGAATAAAAGAAAATTGCGACACCACCCACTGCAGCCCACCGCCGCAGCTCGCGGTGATTGGCCAAGTATGGTTCAAGATGGAAGGCCCCCAATGAGCATACCTTTGAAAAATATATCAGATTTCGCCAGGTTAAATTATGTTAAATTATGCTCAAAGTTTCCATAGAGTGTTTAACCCCCAAGGTTATTTATGAGTACCATAGGTGGACGTGAGATGGTCGCGGTACATACGTTATTCAGCGTGTCGTTGAAAATAGTAACAAAAAATGAAAGGGGTCTTGCGATGCCTCCAAAGCGCCATTCGGGGGAATTACGCTTCGAGCTCCCCAAATGCTCCCTGTTAAGCCATGCATTGGATACCTACGTACTTTGGTTGAAATTGGTTACGAAAATTTAAGGGGGTGAGGCGAAAATTTAATATTCTATTCGTTTCAGTTGTCAATTGCTTGCACTGCAACAGCCACATCGTTATGGAGAACTGCACGGAGGATCTCAACTCAATCGTCTGCTATCAGGAGAATTGTGAGAAAATCACGCCGTTCTACCGCCTGCCCGTCGGCTACTTGTATGAATACCATGATTGATGGAATTGTTATAATAATTCAGCTGGACCAAGTGTACCCACTGCGCTGCTGTCATGGAAAACAAGATCCCTACGTTTCAGTTTGTCCCCGTCCACGAGGAAAAGTGTTCCTCCTGCAACCGCTCCTTCGAGATCAAAGGTGGGCTTGGTTTCAGCTTTTACATCGTTTTCAGACTTCACCGACGCACACCTCATCCGAACTCCTCGCAGGATCTTCTCCTCCAACGAGTAGATGTTCTCCTTCACTCGTTTCGCAAATCCTCGTTCCATCGCCGAGCCTGTGAAGCTCTTTCCTCGTTTATCACTAAGTACTAGTTTGGTTCTTGAACATTGATACTGATATTGTTGTTGAGCGCGTTGTAATGAACGTTGAATGTTGAGTTCTTTTAATTTTTGAGTCCGGTTTTTTCAACCGAAAATATGTTCTTCAGCGATGGTATTTGATTGTGTACTTGATGTATTATATGAGGCGTGCGACGCTGCCCCGTTGCGGAGGAATTTGTGTTCACTGGGAGAAAAGGGCTAAAATAGCAGGGCCGACGATTTTTGCCACAGATGGTTCTTTTATTAGCTCTCAAGGGTGGGCTATGACTTTGTGGTTCGATTCTACTACACCCTTCTCTCTTGGTATAAATGTTCTAATATCGCTTGATTTGTATACAAAACCGATAGATTTTGGGGGTGTTGATTGATATTTTGGACCGCTGTAATTACGAACTATGTCCACACCCCGCCGCCAGCCTTGCGGCGACGGCACTGCAGTAAGCGTGCTCCAATGCCAATTCGAATGCAATAGAAACTGGCGGACACAAACCTGAGAATACTGCTTTATTTCTTAACAATCTGAGTTCATAGATCGATAGAGCACCTCCGATTCTCTTGGAATGAGTTTTTCCACGGTACAACAGTGATTACAAACCGAAAGGCACTGTTTTTGTTGTTTTTCTCATAAACCAACTGGACAAATATTGGTGCCAAAACTCATTCCAAGAGAAGCATGTGTGTGCTACTATTTCATGATTAGAACGTCAAAATTGATGCAGTATCCGCTGAGAAAACGTGTCCGCCAATTTCAGCTCGACGTTTAGCAGGCCGCCCGTTGTTTAGTGATTCAGTACGGTAAGACAGCTGCTCCTGATTGAGCTTATCTAGCGATGACTACTATTGAAAATATACATAATTTAGCTTATTAGACCACATTCTCTCGTTTAAAGCTTTAAAATGAAAAATTACATGTTAAAAAAAATTTTAAAAGCCCGTTTTCTTTCGCCTGTTTGAACCTCAGGGTTTTCGTGGCGGGACCCAGCTTCAATGAAACGGCGCATTTCCGAAATACGACCGCAGCAAATATGAGAATTCTGGGGTGTTTTTCGTAGATTTCTTTGTAAAAGTTGATGCAAAACACTTTTATCATTTGGCCTGAGTTTTTTGCCGACCCAAAATTGTCTACAGCCAAAGAAACACGGTTTTTTGTGTTTTTCGTTATTTTCCGGTCACTGAATTTTAGAGAAAAAAACTCAGGCCACATAAAGCATTAATGAGCTGAAAGTTGACAGAAAGAATGGTTGTTGAAATTGGCTAAAACGTCCAGGTTTGCGGCGGACAGTTTGAGTTTTTAAGCCAGCTGTCTGTCGCGAATTCGACATTTTCCGGCCGGTTTCTCTATTTAATTAAGTTAAATGAATGTTTTTCTAAATATTTAAACAACGAAACAACAAATTCGATGTTAAAACGATTAAAAATAAGCATTTTTAATTTTCAAATCTTTAATCAAATAGTTCGTTTCGGGACGCCATCAGACGCTTTCCGCCCTTTAATGTGCCGACCTCGGCGAGCTGTGTGGAGGAATAGGCTGCTTTTTTAATATCATTCGTGTATTTTATGTTCATCAAATGTTTTACTTTTTAGCTATTTTGCGTTAATACGGTTAAGCACATATCAAACTACGAAGATTGTAGTGACAGGCTGTGTAAAACTGTTTTTTTCTCTATATTTTTTGTTTTAATTCCGACCGCTGGCTGGGCCAAGATTTTTCGGAGAGCGGGCGACCCTAAACCACTCTTGATTCTGAGTCAAGTCAAGGTTGTATCCCAATCCGCATGCCACATGTGAACGGTGCAGCTGTCCTGCCGTATTTGTCCCATCGCCATACCCTAAATTGGTGGGTGCGGCTGGGTCCGGGCGGAGCCCCCCGGATTTTTTGGCGGGTCCGGTGGGCCGGCGGAACCCCCCGTTTTTACGCGTTTTCAAGGACACAATTTTTGCCCCCCTTGCGGGCCCCCCCGAAAACCCCTCTCCTGACTCAGGGTCCCGATTTTCCCCGGCGCACCCCCCCCCCCCGCAGATCCTTACCCCAATTTAGGGTGTGCCCATCGCTATCGATTTGTAGTGCTTTGTGACCTTCGATTTTGCCCCGTTTGAAATAATTTAAGAAAATATAATGCGTTTATTACAGGGTAACTGAACCAACTTCGCCACTTTGCCCCTCGTGAATTCATCCACGATCAAGTAAGTTTTATGCTTGTCAAATCGATTCATTTGATTTCAGTGGCTGGTCAGGAAAGAAAAAGGAAGCTGCAACTGGAGCAGGAGCTCCAGGAGATGACGCAGAAGTACGAACAGTCTAAGCAGGCCATGATTCACATCACCCAGGCCTTGGGAAATCCTCCGGCCGGTGAGTTTATGCGTTATCGTGGCTTTTTTTAGCCGAAGTGCCCGTCCTGTTCAAGTCTTGAACTTCAAGATTGTTGAATGGCAAAAAAGTTAATGTAATTTTAGCTGGTAACTCGAACAATCTGGAGAACAAATTGGATCAGCTCATTGCCATTATGAAATCCAATAAAGGTATTTTTCGAATTTTCTGAGTCGAATTTTAATTTTCAGGCAGTATTGATCGTCTGACGCAGGCCGTGAATAATGGGGTGGCTCAGGAGAGCAAAACAGTCGAAATGCTCGCCGAGATCCGTACGTTGGTATACTTTCCTAAATGAAGTTTGTTCTTTTCAGTCGGAGCTGTGAAGAATCCGCCCCTTTCTGTGAACCAATTGATCTATCAGTACGGTCTGACTGATATTCTCACCGGTGAGTTTTATCGGGGGCTGGAAAATGGCTGTGGAAGGAAAATTTTGTTTTGATGTCACATGCTTTAGTGTAGCGGAACCGTTTGTTCACACCCAGACACACCCATCCTGAACCTTTGGATCCCGAAATTGGGTAACCACATATTTGCGGAAATTTGCGCATTATTCGGAAAAAATAGCACTTAACCTCACGTATACCCACCGAGGTATGGTTGTACCTTCAAAGTATAACAAGGCGCGGTTATACGGTTGGCACCATACATAAACAAGCTACATGTGGGTTCAGTAGTGCGCGACCCCCCACAGTGAAAACGAGACATGTGGCGCGAGTCCCCCAAATAGGAAAATAAGCTTGGTGCGGCGGGTCCGACACTTATCCACCATTAATTGAGTCCTCCTAACATACATGAACAAGCTACTCGTGGAGCCCGTTTGCGCGACCCCCATATTACACATTCGACGTCTGGCACAAGTCCCCCAAGTGAGGAATTCGGTTCAACGCGATCCCCTCAACCGAAAGTCACGCATAATGTTTTCTATGCCTCCGAATTGGATAATCCCCTAAACTGATGGAGTTTCAGGTCTAAACCATTGAACTTTTCAGGCTCTCTCCACTTCATCAAATCGAGACTGACAGTTGAAAATGGCGATCTTGTCATCGACGGAAGTAATTCCCTCTCCTTTTAAAAATTAAATTTTTTTTAGAGAAGATCAATGATGTCGCGTGGTTCAAGAGGATAATTCAGACCCAGCCTTGGATTCTGTTCTCCGGCGAATACGGTAATTGCCTTCAAAGTCATTGTGATTGGAACGACATATAGTGCGATTCTTGGAAATAATGAGCCCACATATAGGGAATCGCCTTTTTGGTTGGGGTAGGAAGATAACTCCCGAACGGTTTGTTACGTAAATTCTTCGGCCGGGGGTGGTGCTCATCTCATGTGGCCGCGTATGTACATTTCCCGGCATAGAAAATGTGGTGTTATAGTAGTGGGGGGGGGGGCAGACAAAAATTTTTCTGGGCCTTCGGATATTCTCAAAAAACGTGTTCCGACATACTTTCAAGCACAGGTGAATCTATAAACGCCTAAAAATTATTATTTTTATTGGTAAAAAAGTAGCCGGATTTTTCTGTTTTTCTCGCTTTGTGTTCCGTCTTTTGTATTTTGGGTTCCAAACACCTCAATCATTTATGGGCTGCATAGACATTATAATCGAGGGATAGCTATTAGTGATCACAAAACATGAAGCCGGCGGCGGTCCGCAATTCTTTTTCTCGACCCAAAGAAAAAGACAAACATTTTCCAAAATGTAGAAAAAAAAGTTGTCCACTTGTTATGTACTAGAATTGGGTTTCTAGTATATTTTAAAAAAGGGCAAAACTACGGGTACATTCAATTTCACGACCGCACCCCGTTAAACAATGCGACCCCAAGTGATTTTCCAAAAAGGCGACCCCATGCTTAAGCAAATAATTATCTCTTTATGAAGATGCGACCCAGCGCTACGGTACGCTAATTGAACGTTAGCTCACGTGTCTGGTGTTAACCTCCGGGTCATTTCCACTCGAACTCGGCTCGGATGCGGTCACCTATCTAATTTTGCGCAGTTGAGTTACTTTCACCACAATCGTATTTTACATTTAACTCTGTATTACCTAATTGTTATCAATTATGATGTTCACATTGAATTGAAGGCATAATCGCCATGCTATTTTCTTTAAATCTTGGAACTTCAAACAAATAGTTAAAAACCCACCAATAATACTTTCCTTCACTTTCTCCCAGCCCAGATGATTAATCGAGTAAAACCTAGAGAAAATAAACTAATTGCATGCTAGTTACGCAAGCTTACTCGCAAACCACCGGTTCATCATCGTCTCCATAGAACTGCTTGTAAAGAATATTCATCATGCACTTGAAGTCCGCCGAATTTTCATCGATTTCGATCGAAATCTTCCCGTTCTGAAAACTATCATAGAACTCAAAGTCTGAAAAGGCCCACCTCGGCAGGAGGATAGGTAGCGAACGTCTGCTTGAAATGAGTGGATCTGTTGGCCAGGAACTGAAAAAAGATTTCTAGAAAACACTAATGGATCGATCATGACTTTGCAAAGATTTCTTTGAAAACTCTCTTTTTGTAAAGAGGGAACAAACTAAATCATGGGACATACTCATAGTTGGACGTGAGGTGCTTGTGGTACCTACGCAATTCGGGGTTCGGTCGAAAATGGTAAAACTAATTTAGAGGGGGCCTACGTTTCCCTAGAGGCACTATTTGGGGGGCTTCCGCCTTGAGCCCCCCAAACTCTCCCTGTCCAGCTATGGACATACTCGAATTTTCAAACTATCGTTACCAAGGATGGGTCTTAAATGACGGCCCGGCCCTGGTATAAAAAATATAAATTTGAAATTTTGCATAAATCGGTACAACATATTTTTAGACTGTTTTAAACAACTTAATAATGTTTGTTACTAACATTTAAGGCAATATTAGTTGTACAAAAAAGAATGTCACCGGACGGGATCGAACCCTGGTCGTGTTGGTGGCAATCTGACTGGGTGGCTGTAGAAAACACTGTAGACTACCCGCGAAATTTAGAATTTATTTCAAAGGGCGGGTGCGTACTTGATATTCCGCAAATTGTGGTAGGTATTACGGTAGATCCTTGAAGAAGACAATTTTTTCTTACAAACGGAGGGTTCAGTGTAGATTTAAGGGCTCGATATGACAACCGTGCTCCGTTGAAAATTCTTATAAGAGAGTGTAAATGAAACATGGCTGGACTGGGAACGTTTGGTGGCTCGATACGTAAGCCCCCTTTTATGTTTTGTTACCATTTTTAATCAAATACCGATTTACATAGATAACACTGGAACTTCACGTCCACCTATGAAAGCAAATGAACCAACCGCTCGGTTTCCGTGGAATTCCCTGCTTCCGACGATGAAAACGACATCACGCATTTCTTCGTCTCCGTAGTAAATGGCCTGTCGGGCCTTCTTCGTCGGCACCTCTCCTTCCGCGGCGCCTGCCATACCCTTCGGCTGAAATACGGAAGAATTACAAGAATTCGTTAATGGAAAGAACACACAAACAAAAATCAATAAATTTCTATTCAAATCTGCTTTTTAAAAGCCGCACGGGACCAATTTTTGTAAAAAAAAAGTTGAATACTTTGGGGGAATCGCAAAACATTTAAGTGCACTTTTTTTGGCGAACAGAAGTGTTTCAATTTCCGGCTAAAAGCCACCGGGATTTTGAAATGGCACAAAATGGGTTGGAGCGCCAAATTTCAGTGATATTTATGCACAGGAGTTACCATGTGGAAGTGGAAAAATGTCATTATTCTTTGCAAAAAATAACGCAAAACGCTTTCTGCACTACGTCGCATTGCATACTGGGACAGAAAAAGCGTTCTCCAAGCGGTGACGCAGAGAAACTGTTAAAGAGAATCAAAATCGTGAGATATTCGGGGGAATTTTGTTATCCCTGTCAAACTACACGAGTTCAAACTATACATTCGATAAATTTATGCTGTATAACCAAAAAAGAAAAAAATGCATCTGACAAATATAACAACATCGTGTGATGACCCGAAAGTCAATAACTGTACTACGACTTCTTTGGGAATTTCTCCTTGGTGGCCTTGATGAGATAGCCCAGTTCAGTCGGGGCGAGTTTCAGCGGAACGGGGAGGATGTCTTGGAAGCAGCGGAGGCAGAGAGCGATGGCGGCAGGATCGGAGGGAATTTTATCCTGAAAACGAATTCAATTTAGAAGGAAAAACCTATCGCATTGGGGATTATTTCCACGGAAACGAGGAATTCATCACTAACTGGGAAAAACTACTGGACTGGGCTCAGAGGTGAGCCATACAACTGTACTTCTATTCTACGGTACTCCCTCGTAGTACAGTTTTGAAAATACGTGACACGGATTTATTTTTTCAACTTTTTTCATCGATCAATGTTTTAGCCGCCGGCAGTCCCTATTGACATAAAAAGTTTGTATTTATGCAGATCCAAAAATTTTTTTTGATTTTGGCCTCCACCCCATTTAAAATTGTATGATGAAAAAAAAATCACGCAAAAATTTTGCGCTTGGCCTCGTGCGCACCCCTTTTTGTAATAAATTTGATACTTCGTAGGTGGTCTGCCATAATACCCACCAGCCGGGTGTGAATAATGGACAAAATGACGTCATGATGACCGCTGACGCACCCAACCTTTGTACTAAAACTTTGAAAGGGCCAGAAGGCTGCTCGAGTCTTACAGAGACGACGTCATAAATGCCAAGGGGAGGGGCCCCACAACTTGTGGGCCATAATTGGGCTTCTCCCCCCCCCCCCCCCCCCCATGTACTCCCGTGGGATTCGTTTAACGCGCACCCAACCGTTGTAATAAAACGTTGAAATGACAAAGTATGGACCTTGTCGCCGCGGGCCCCCCAGCTCAATATCACACAATACATTAGGGCCGTATGAAAGTGTGTGCGTCGCACCCGCATTAGCACATAGGCGCCGCCTGTAAAATGGGGCGCCCCGGGCAACCCGACAAAGTGAAATATTTTGAAGCAAATTTGTTTAAGCATTCTTAAAACCGTGATGCTTTTTGATTCCACTACCTTGTTCAAATATGCCATCAATCGAAAACAGCGGTCCATGTCATATATGAACAAGCTACCGGCGGGGTCCGTTTGGCGCGACCCCCCACGATACAAATGAGACGTGTGGTGCGAGTCCCCCAAATAGGTAATTAGGCTCGACGCGACCCCCTCAGCCGGAAATCCCGGTCGATGTTTTTCTATGGTCCATGTTCTTCTATGGATCGAACCTGGAATGGCATGACCCTAAGCTAACCTTGACAGTCTTCAGGTCGTAGTGCATGGCGAAGAGCTTCTTGCTAGCGCACTCTATGCATCTGACATCGCCGCACCAGCTGCCTCGCAGCAGATCCTCGATGAGGCCGAGAGGGAGGTCAAATTGGTCGAACAGCTGCATAATCGAAGGGAAACGCTTCCAGAATCCTAGGAAAAAATTCAATTAAAGGAAGGAAAAACTACTAACGATAAATATGATAAAGGGATTCCTCTGTGACGGCGGGCTTGCAGTGGAGAAAATCCGTCGCGTCGTCGATTCGATTGCGGTAGAGGAGCTCCATAGCGGCCTTGAATGCAATTTCGTCGGCTTCGATGGAAATCCGTTTCTCGTGTTTCTAAAAAAACAGGAAAATAGAAAAAGAATCAAGAAAATGCCTCTTTGAATTCGGAGAAGAACATTGCAGTGAAGAAAGAAGAGCGAGCGGCGAGGAACTAAAAACAGTAATTGAAAGTCAAGGATAAAAGTCGTGAACTTTAATCGATCGATTTTCATACAAATCAATCGATACACCGTATTTGTCCTGATTTCATAAAAGGAATAGGGTACAAGGAAAAAAGGCGATCCCAACTGATTTGGAACCATCGCTTTGGGGGGGGGGGATATTTTTAACGCCCTCTCCATACCGTACCAAGAATGAGTGGATTCACCATATTTGGTTGGTCGGAAATCCGGAGAAGGGTATGAAAGATAGCCAAAAATATCGAAGCCCCTTTTATGGGGGATCTATGCGTTCGTGGGCTCAATACATAAGCCCCCAAATGATTCTTCGCAGGCAACGTAATCCCTGCTTGAAGTTTTTGTTATCGTTTTCAACCAAACGGCAAATAACGGAGGTACCGCAATGGTTTCAAGTCGCCTATGAATTCAATAACACTAAACGATTAAAGTCCAGAATTGAAGGATCGTTCACTCACGAGAAAGGAACTAATTTTCCCTTTGCGACCCCTCCGCACCTTGAGTGGAGGGGATTGAGTGTATTCATTGGATTGAGTGTATTGACCTGGATTGAGTGTATTCACTATATTTGGTTGGCCGGAAATCCGGAGAAGGATACGAGGGACAGCCAGAAATATGCAAGACCCGTTTCCGTCAACTACATGAGTAGGGTACAAGCATGGCAAAATTTGGGGCCGGCCCGGGCCGGGCCGTGAAAAATTTTGGAGCGGGCCGGCCCGTTGCCATGCTTGGTAGGGTATCATATTTTTGGCTACAAAACACGGTAACATGCGCCACGGATAATCCCTGCTGTCATGTTTCTGCTAAAGGCGAGACCGGAGTCAATCATGCTGGACGAGGAGCGTTGGGGCGGGGGGAGGTTCGATACGTAAGCCCCCAAATTATGCTTCGCAGGCAACGTAACACCCGCTTGAAGATATTTTTATCATTTTTAATCAAACGGCAACTAACACACCTCTGCAATGAAAGTCCAGAATTAAAGGATTGATCAAAGTCGGGCAAGGAACACATGTTTTCCCGTTCGGGCCGACCCGTTGAACCCCACTGAGACCCAAAATCAGAAAGAAAACAGGCATTCCCTTTGTGAGACCCCTTTCCACTCACATGCTTATGAACATGGAATTCCTTATTCCTCACAACCAGCGTGACATCTGAAGAGAGGGCGTTTTTCTGCTCAAAGTGAAAGGCCTCGTCCTTGGTTTTGCTGTCCCCGGCGGGATCTTTTATCGCCAGTTCGAATCTAACAAAGTTTAAATAAATTCAAAAATTTGACAAAAATCAACCTTTTCGGCGTTCCGCCGATAATCTTGTCGAGTAGGTGGGAAAGCGCCCAGGGGGAGATGCGGAACGAGCCGGGATCCTTACAAATGGTAGGAGAAATCACGGTCAGGACAGTGACCAGCGCATCCACGGACGAAACCATACGCATCTGAAGCATGCATAATGGAAATAGTGGAAAAAATGACGCACAATGATGTGTTTCCAGTCGAAAAAGAGGGCGATCAGACTCCTAGATGCACAATAAAGGCAGTTCGACTGTCCACAGCTCGTTAGCAAGAGATGGCGCTCCAGAATCGGACGGACCAGCTCCACCACTTTGTACTTCTTGGCCAGGCGCATGTCGTCATAGAGCCATTCCCACTTTTCTGAAATTAAACGCTAAAATATTACCCACATTGATTTTCACCTAGTGGCCCACGCGGAATTTTCACGGGCCGGGCCAAAAGTAACATTTTCGTCGACCAGGTCCGTTTACCGAGGACCACCCAGTCGGGAAAATTCAAGAAGACGACCCCACCCAACTAGACGACCCCAGTGCCAAGAAGACGACCCCATACCTATATAAGAATGGGTGGGGTCGTCTCCCTGGCAGGAAAATTTGGGGTTGTCTTTTTTAACCATACTAAACTATACGACCCCCAATTTTAATTTGGCGGGGTCCTCTACTTGGGACCCCGGACCTATTAAAGTATGGGACCCCAGGCATTAAATTAAAGGACCCCGACAGATTTTTAAAGAAGACGACCCCAAGTGGGGGTCGTTTACTTTAATCATGGGGTCGCAAAATAGAACCTTGGGGGTCGCTTCTTTCAACCGTCACTAGGTGGGTAGCAGCTATCGGTTAAAAGAGGCGACCCCCATGGTTCAATTTTAAGACCCCATGATTAAACTAAACGACCCCCTAATAAACAGCGAACGTACCTCGGGTTAATCGTAGATTGGTGGATGATCAGATTGTTTATGTGGAAAGAAACCGACCGTTTATACTGGCGCTTTATATACTTCCACTTTTCTGCTCCCATATTTCAAGAAGTTCAAGTACAGACATACCCATATTTAAAGAAAATTGCATGGCAATTATGCCTTCAATTCAATGTGAACATCATAATTGATAACAATTAGGTAATACAGAGTTAAATGTAAAATACGATTGTGGTGAAAGTAACTCAGCTGCGAAAAATTATGTAGACGACCGCATCCCAGCCGAGATTGAGTGGAAATGACCCCGAGTTTGAAACCAGGCACGCGAGCTAACGTTTGATTAGCTTAACTTAACGCTGGGGTCGCATTCTTGAATATCGTTTTCTTGACAAGGAGATACGGGCTTGATGAAGGATGGGGTGTTTTTTTGGAAATTCACTTGGGTCGCATTGTTTAATGGGTTGGGGTCGTGAAATTGAATGTACCCAAATCCGTTTACGTAAGACCACCCAGTCAAATCCGTTTACCCAGGACTACGACCACCTATTCAAATGCGTGGGCAATTGGCGGCTCGACGCGTAAGCCCCCCCCCCCCCAATATTGTCTCGAAGGCAAAGTAACCTCCCCCCCGCTCATATTTTGCTCAAGTTTTCATTCAAACTTCAAATTATGTAGGTACCTCTATGACCCAACGACCACCAGTGCGCTACCCACCTGTGATACGACTCTTTGCGTCCCGACCCTCGAGTGAAAAAAGCGGAGCGTAGCTGCAAAGTAAAACAAAAATAATCTCAAAAACTTTCGACGTACGGACAAATGGGCGCCTCGTCCTTTTCCCAGTAGGTCTGATTGTAGAGCATGCTCAGCATCACTCTGAAGTCGCCCTCGTCGTCGTCGATTTTGATGAAAGTCTTGCCTTCCTAAAAAAAATTATAATCAAAAAAAAATATGCGAAAGATCACCTCGAGAGGGGGATGAACAGCGAAAAGGTCTTTGAAGTAGGTGGAACGGATGGCGAGGAACTGAAAAAAAAGACATTTTAGGTCGCTTTTGACATTATAATTGCAGTAGGTCATCGATTTGACGTATATATTTTAACAATGTCGGCATTTGTCAAGACAGGCAGCGTATGCCAGTCGAAACTTTAAGTTTTTGGCGAAATTTATGAAGGCTTATCGTAAATTTTTCGAAAGTTTCAATAATCAATTGGGGCTTTCGCAAAATAAAAAAAATGCCAATCCGAATCGGACAGTACACCTCCACCATTCTCGACATACCAAAAAAGCTGACCGGCCCAATCGCCAAATTTTCTGGGTCCTATTCCAGAAACCGCTTTAATTTCACCGGCAATTTTTCACCTTGTGGCACCCAGCAATAAATTTCAAAAAAATAGATAACCCATGATTGCTGCAAAGCAAAAAAGAGAATTCCTGGTTACCCAAATTTCTGGTTACCTGGTTCTTGGTTATCGGTAACCCCCATTTCGGCTGGGCTGGATTTCTAATTTGAGGGACTTACACAAAACGTCTCTTTTGAAATTGCGGGGGAACGCGCATAACGAACCCCACAACGAATGTTAATGACCTTCGAATTCCCCTAAACCAAAAGTTCAGCTTCATTTTCCAGCATTTTCCACAGAATTTCTTACCGATCTGTGCACGTGGAAGTCTCTGTCTCCCGCGGACAGAACGATGTCCGACATTTCGCGGTCTCCGTAGAAGATTTCACGTCTGGTCTTCTTCTGCGGCATCTCTCCCTCAACGGAGGAGCCCATTGTCGCGAGCGGGCTGAAACTTTTGGTTAATTCCTGTAATGTTTTCCCTAGAATCGCATCGAACGTTCCTGACAGCTCATTTAAGGAGAGGAAACCTCTTTTTACTCGACTTTCACTAAACCATTCTACAACACACGGCACATCCTGGTCATTTCCGAACTTCCCACCACTCATATCATCATAGAAAATTCTCCGGTAAATCCGAAAAAGTAAGAAGAAAAAAACAAGTGCGATCGACAGTTTATATCACAGTACATACGTATATCACAGCGTGTTCACGGCTGATGAATGGCCTTGTACGACAAGGAGTGGGACGGGGTTCTGGCGGTTGGCACGCCCCACGGAGGGAAACAGGCACCGTTCAGCCAGTACATTTTGCACCTGGAAAGAGGAATTGGGGGTTAAAAGTAAAAGAGATCAAACCTGGGACTCTGGGGAGGCTTCGTAGGCGGGGCGGCGAAGATGCAGACGTCGCCTACCCGGACACGGCCATTGGAACAACGCCCATCCTGCAAATAAATAAATTATGAAACCTGCACACAGTCTTGAGGTATCTCTTGCTCTTTTCAAACTTTCCTTACAAATGGAAGGATACGTTGAGGTCATAATGACCGTTTTTTGTCGCTATCGACATCCGGCTGGCACGCATTATGGTAAACCACCCACCAAGTACTGCATTAATCACAAAAGGGGACATAGTGTAAACGCAGTTCAAGTAAAAATCAATTTTTGCTGCAATTTCAGACCACCTACCCATAATTTCGACAAATTTAATTTGAAATTCCACCGATTTCTAGGATTAAAAACGTAAAGGGGCGGTAATGCAATAAATGCTTGCCCACTATTTGGGATTAAACTCTAAAAAATTAAAAGAAAATAAAAATAAGTAAACGCTTGTTGCAACAAAAAACAAAGCGAAACACTGTTTCCCGAATAAAGAAGCCCCTATATTTGCGGTAAATAGGTGGAACATAAAAATGAGGGGTACAAAATCATTTGAAATACAAGACGAATGAAAAAAATCAAACAGGTCACCAAAGAGAAACAGAAGCGGTAAAGGCCCTGGGGACATGAGCAAAATGGCGCGAACGTTCAACATTTGAACTAAGGGCGCTTATATTTTCATTTTTCTTATCATTTTAATGGTATTTTCTTTATTTTTCGACCAGATTTTGTAAGTAATCCCGGATCAATCTACAGAACACCAAAATGGCGATAGAAAGTAATTCGGGGTTAGGTTTACACCAGATTATGCTGAAATTACGCTCTACTTTCGTCAGAGTGCATCCCATTTATGTAAAATTAATTTGAAACGTTGTAGCATTACTAATCGTAAGAAGACGGTTAATTCCGTTTTCGAAAATCACAAATTTCAAAAACTGTGGTTTCGCGCCGAAACATCCTTGGGCCTGCCTTGAATTTCAACAACGCCTTAACGGGGAAAAACCATTTTTTTAAATGAATAATTACTATTTCAAAAAAAAGAATTTGTAATCTGCCCCAAAATTATGCAACAACAAAAAACTCACGGCGTCAGGGTGAACGGGAGAAGCGGTGTCCTCCGCGACGTAGGTTGAGACGGCCCAGGCGGAGACGAGGAGCAGGGAGACGAGTAGAACACGGACCATCACGGCGGAGGGAGGGTGACAAACGGCCAACTGGCTGACGGCGAAAGAGGTCGCGGGGAATTCATCCCGCGCCAACTAGACCAAACTACAATGGAAACTACAAGTACAACAGAGCGGCACTAAAAACACAAATCCAAACGCTCCGGTTACGGTATGCGTCCGATTCAAAATGTAGGACGTGATTACGTATTTTTTAAAACTACCGTAATTATCCAATTTTTCCATTTTACAGCCCGCACAGCTCGCGGGGGCCGGCGGCTTAAAGGACTGTGTCCACATTTCAAGAAACGGTAGAGGCGACTACGTATGGTCTAAGATACCGTAATTTTTATGTGTCCCGAAACGAGTTGTAGACTCCGCCCACAATTTCCTGCGGTTTTTCACAAAATAAATTAATTAGAAAACGCATTTTTACTATTTTTTGTGGATAAAATGATTTTTTTTAATAAGAAAATTGCTAAATTTCAATTAAAATAATTAAAAGAAAAGAATAGAATGTGAAATCATGCCATCTGATGAAATTTTCATCAAATAAGAGGTATTTTCAACTGCTTTTCTTATGTAAACCTCGAAAAACTAGAAAATTGCAGGTAAACCAAGTGTCCCATGCTCCAGGACGACGATCTCAGCGATGACCTCCAGGAGGAAGCTGAAGAAGAGACACAGGCCGAAGAAAAGGGTGATTCTAGTCATTTATTATTAATAAATAAATTATTATGAGCACTTTTTGTACAATTTATACAATTTCGAGAAGGAGAGGGAAATTTGAATCGATCGGCTGGTATTTTTTCTCGAAAATGAATGAAATTGGTAATTTCGTGAAGGCAAACGCCAAAAAGTCGCACGAAAACGGGTTTTTTAAACAAAATATCTGCCAGCCGAGTGACTCGTACAACAATCGTTTCTATCCAAAAAACGGCGTCGAATCGGCGAGAGAGGAGGAGGCATCCATCGGATCCTGAAAATAAATATTATTATGATTGTTGAAACCGTTTAAATGGAAATTCTCAGGAAAGCGCAGCCACCACAAGGGAACGATCAAAGTGAAGCGGCAGACAAGTGGATTCAGTCGAAAGAGGTTTTTTTTCGGTTTTTACTAACAGGAGAAATTTTGTAGAGGGAGGCATAGGAAGGGCATAGGAGGGCGAAAGCGCAAGAGCCAGAGAGTTGCCAACAACCTTTCACCACCACCGACAGAGGGGGAAAGTGAGGAAGACGACCGTCCAGAAGTCGTTGAACAGGGTTTGAGTAACTTATGGGGTATTCAATGAAAGTACGTTGCAGAACCACAGATAATTCTGCTTCCTGAGGCTCAGTTCGACGCATATCTGACACCGCCACCGTCTCCAAGACCTGAACAACCAGCAGAACAACGACCACGAGTTCTCTACCGTACCGTAGATCAATGTGCAAACTGTGAGGGCCAGAATCGCATCAACAGAAGAAACTTGAACGTGAGATTATTAATTTTGGAGTGGAAATTTGTAATCAATTAAGAGAGCCGCACGACCCGAGGCAGGCGCTGTAACCAAGTTTGAGGACGAGGAAGGGGGTCTTTTCTACGCCCACGTGCGTTTTCCTGAAAAACACGTTTCGCTCTCAAAAGCTACTGATAGGACCTTGAGGTAGGGGTGCGGAATTACTAAGGTAATTCCGTTGTTTAGACGAAGGGCGGATTCGCTTGCACAGTTGATGAACTGTCTTGTGGCGGAAGAGACAGACGCGGCCAGGGACAAATCTGTCATTCACCTCATCGCCCGATTCTTGAGCAGAAATGCAACCATAGCAGAAGGTGTGAGGAGACATCTCGATTCCGAGGCAGGACCTCTGATCCCCATGGGTTCGTACTTTTGAATCAAACATTTACCGAAATTTGCAGCAACGGCTCTCCCGTTAGTTACAAGGCTGACATCATCTAAAAACTGCGCTGAGACCCTCATGGGAGAACTGAACAAGGTGTCTCAAAGACGCATTTTTGGACCTAGAGATACTTATCGCTTTTTATTCGAAGACATGGATCTGGGAGCTCAGTATGAACAGAAATCAGTCCCGATGGAGAATGGAGGTAAGAACTGTGTGGATAATAAAAATGTTCAACTTTCAGATTTTGTGGAAACTGTTCCCGTAGCCTGGATGATCAACATCCCCGAGGTTCTAGAACAGTATGTGGAGAGGTTCGGAAGCCGGCTGGAACTTTCCGAGAGGACCCGTAATTCCTACCTCCTCCGCGTAGGACTCGACAAAGGGGGAACTGACTCCAAGCTGTCGCTGTCCTTCGCAAACGACACACACGACCAGTCTCCCTACGCCCAGTTGGTCATCGGCGCGTACACAGGACCCGACAGCAACAGATATCTGGCAGCGACCCTTCTCCATGTTTTCGACGTTATCCAGCAGATCAAGACCATTAGCTACCGCAACAAGGATATCCCCGTGCTGCTGTTTGCCGTAGGAGATAATAAAAGCATCTCTGCAATGCTAGGACATGCTGGGCAGTCGTCGACACACCCGTGCCAGATATGCCCAATCAACTCGGCCTCTCCTCGTTCCTGGGATGGGCAGAAATGGGAGTTTTGGAAGATTCGGTCAAGCTGCTCGGATCCGGAGGTCGCATCGGCATCATTCACCTCTACGAAGCTGTTAGATATCCCGTCAGAACAAATAATACCCCCGATTCTCCACAATCTCATGGCACCAACTACCTGTCTATTGATGAGCCTATACCAGGACTACGGCTATTTGGACAAGATGAGTCTCACCAACGGACAAATCATCGAGTCGGCCATCCCGTCCAACTGTCGATCTTCAAAGTCATTTGCTGGAAAGATGGGAAACGAAATGACGAGGCAAGGATTGGACGCGTGCCAGAAATTAGCTGACAAGTTCATCAAGCAGTTACAGTCTACCCAAGGTTTGTTACTCATTTTGCCAAGAAATATGTATTTTTCTAGGTGCTGCTGGATCTCTCGCAGCTACAGAAGACAAAGGATGCTCACATCCTTGGTGTTTCGAGAGAATAGGACTGAAAATGACAAAGAAGACCTCGTCGTTCGTCTTTGAGTGCTGCGACTGCAAAGGTTTCACGCACTCTATATGTGATGGGGTGCTGTTGCTGCAGGGTCAGGATACACGGAACCAAGTGTGCGCGAGGCAAGTACTTAGGTTATTTTCCCTAACTAACCGAATAAACACAGGTGCAGAAAGGAAAATGTGAATCCAATCGAGCTTTTCCAATCTGCCAAGGCTGAGCTACTCGGCCAAGACCAACTGAGACAGCTGCTCAAGGAGTGCCGGGCAACAGGAGGATTTGTCAAATCCTTGGATGACCTACTGAAGCAGAAGATCGTAGTTCAAAACTACCACGGCGGTAGGGGGGAATTTAACCCACTCAGTCATTCATTTAGGGATTTTGACGGGAAATCATTGCCAAAGATTTCTCAAGTGCATCCACTTTGCTACTGAGCCCCTGATGACCTACACGAACGAAGACCCCAAGATACAAAATGCCATTCGGAAGCTCGGACAGAAGTACAACTTGGTATGTCTTACTCAAAACATTGTACATTTCTTATAACACACAAATTAACCTTAAGGCTGGCGGACACCTCTGCTACATCCAGACGATGTCTAAAAACCAGTTCCTCAGCGAAGAAGAGCTCAAGGAACTCAAGAAAAGCTGCACGGCCGTTCCTACTGTTATTCAGCGCTACTTCCCCGCAATTAACATAACGCCTAAGATACACCACCTGGGAGGTTTTCCGACTTTCTAAACCCAATCTACAACCGAAATTGCAGCTCATCTACACCCTTTCGCTCTTCGCTGGGGAACAATCGGCAAATTTGGCGAACATTTTGTCGAGCATGGCCACGTCCTCTGGAACAAGCTGTCTGCCCACTCGTCTACAACGTTTTCCGGCTCTAATCGCATTATGCATGTAATGCGCAGTTTCAACAGTCGCAATGTGATTCTCCTGCCTACCAGTGAACTGCCCAGTGAAAAGCCTACCTAACAATAAAGTCCTGTTAGTTGATTCAGTCCATAACAAATTAAAACCCGCCTGGTCCGATGGCTGCCTCCTCCTTCTCCTAACTCGATCGTTCAGTTCGTCCCTCTTCCTACCATGCAGCTCCAGTTCAATTTCTTCTTCGGCAACTCTTTCCTCATCTGTTTCTGAAAACGAAATGTTTCAAATAGAAATACGGCAAAGTAGGGCAAATTATCGTATGAGAATAAGTAAAATTCCAGTATATTAAGCAAAATATTACCCAATACTAATTTTAATTTATTTATTTTAGTGAAATAATATAAAAAAAGAATACAAAAATACAGTAAAAACAAGTGCAAAGCGAAAAAGTAAATCGAAAAAAGTCAACGGGAGCCTCAGTCTGCATTTTGCCCGCTGTTTAACGGATCTGGCAAACAGCCAACTCGCGTAAACATCGAGCACAAAATAACCGCTTCAAAAGCAACACGAATACTGGGTTAAATTGCTCTATTTCACCGTCAATGTGTAGCGTATATGTGGGGGCATTGTACTGAGTTTTGGCACTAAAATCTGACAGGCCGAAATATGCGAAAAAGGCCCAAATGTTCAAATCTCAGGAATATTAAATCGTGGTTATCTGAAAAAACTCAGTACAATAGAATCAAATGCGTAGAATTCATCTATGAGTTCCATTTTTCATAAAAACTCCTAGTTTTCTCAGGATTGGAGCAGTTTTGAATAATTGAAAATGGATTCGCAATGGAGCACGATTACCGCTGCGCCGGTCGAACAGACCGTGCGGCGAGCTGTGCCCGCCGCACGCTTTGTTGAATCGGCAAGCGGCTTTTTAGAGGCTTTTTAGACCCAAGTCTAAGTCAATCTGTTGCAATGAAACAATCTTGCAGCAAACGTGAGATTCCTGGAATATTTGGCTGATATATGAGTTCATAAATGGATAGTAGAGCCATGTACCCTTTGACCTGAGTTTTTTCGAGAACAAAAATGATTCCATCCCAAGAAACACGGTTTTTCGTGATTCTCTTGAATATTTACTGAGAACATATATGTGCCAAAACTCACGCCAAATGATGCATGTATTGTCTACCATTCAACGTTTAGAGCGAAGAAAATGAAGCTGTCCGGGCTTCACGTTGCGGCAAGATTGCTGTGCACGATGTTTAACCGTGACCGCTGTTTACATACGGTAAAACAGGGTGCCTCTGATTAAGCGTTATTCTTCACATTTGTTATTGAAACGGTACATTTATCGGCGTAATACATCCCATTTTGTCGTTTTAAACTGAAAAATGGAAAATTACATGTTAAAATGAGTTTTAAAAGGCGTTTTTCCATCACCAGTTTGAAACGCAGGGTAATCGTGGCGGGACCCAGCTCTAATGAAACTAGCCGGTTTCTGAAATATGGCCGCCGCAAACGTGAGAATTCTGAGATGTTTTTCGTATATCTCTTTTCAAAAGTCGATGTAAAACACTTCTAACATTTGGCCTGAGTTTTTTGCCTACCCGAAAATAGCTACAACCAAAGAAACTCGGTTTTTTGTGTTTTTCGTTATTTTCCAGTCGAAGAATTTTCGCGAAAAAAAACTCAGGCCAAATAAGGTATTGCTTGGCTAAACATTGACAAAAAGAATGGTTGTTAAAAACGGCTGGATCGTCCAGATTTACTGCAGCCAGTTTGGGTTTCATGAGCCACCTGTTTGTCGCGAAATCGACATTTCCGGACCTGTTTCTTTCCATAATTAGGTGAAATTTACGGTTTTCTTATTATTTCAACATTAAAATAACAAATTACATGTTAAAATGAATAAAAATAAGTATTTTAAATTATTACTACTACAGTTTAGGCGTTTGCGATGGAGCGCGATTTCGAAAAGACCGCCCTTTAACCCGCCGGCCTCGGCGGGCTGTGATTTGTTTAAGTTGCGATTTAATTTTTAACGTTTTCCAATTTTTTTTCACTTCCTTTTAGCTACCTTTTTTTCTTTCTTTATTTTTTTCCCAAAAAATGTTGCTATTTACTTTGCGATGTCTCCTTTTTTTTAATAATTTTCCAGACTATGGGTAATGTTCCATGTCCTGAAGAGGGATGTGAAGAGAAGTTTCGCAGCAACTTCAATCTCAGAAGACATCTCCAGCGTATTCATGGATACAGTATCGAAGAAGCCAACGACGCCATCAGACTGAAGAAAGCAGATGTTGCTAATCAGAAAGGTTTGTCAACATTTCAGTACATCTTTTTCTATTTAGGTTGATCTTAGCCTGAGCGAATGTCCGGAGTGTATGAAATCTTTTGAGACCGTAAGCGGCCTGGCGAAGCACAGGAAGAAACGCCGCGTCAGGAGCGCATCGCGGCCTTACTTAAATTAGTGCTTCAGCGCTCGAGTCATGTACCAAACTGCGGCCGACCGCTTTGCCGCATCGCGTCAGAGCGGTTCTTGGCCGCACTTTTGTATCCTTTCCTCGCCTCACCGCCGTTTCACATCACGCGAAAAGATCGTTTGACAAAAACGCTGCGCGTTTACTGGGATCGCTGTCACCAGATTTTCAGGCCGGCCCGCCCCGAAATAAGTTCATTCCTCACTTACTCGTAGCATTTCTCTTAGGTTTTCATAGCGTTTTTTTTCTATTTGACGTCTGACGGGTCGTTTAAGTTAATATGTTCCACAAAAACAGACAAAAACTGGCATTTTAAAATGTTTTGGCAACTTTGCCACTAAACACGAGAGAATGACTGTTTTGTTTACCAATTGTTGATCTTCCCGGGTAAACAAGGTAAAAATAACAAGTCCCATAAAGAACTTTCATCGAGTTGTGGTGCCAAGTTTCCCAAAAGAAAGTAAATAAAGTTTCCAATGCGTACATTTTTTCTACTCCATTTTGGATCAACGTCCAATGAATGGTAAAACGTCTGAAAATCCAATTTTTGAAGGATCAGAAGGAATTCCAGCTCTAATTAGGCACAACAGTGGAAGATCCCGTGAGTTGACCAGGGGCGCCCGTATTGGAGTAAATTTTATTTTGAAGTCAAATTCTTCTCGATTTTTCAGGTCCGCTTACGGAAGATTCAAGCAAGTTTTTTGAAGACTACAAACTGATTGTAACCTGCAGAGAAACTGAAAATTTCCTTCTGTTGGAAAAAAAGCCAGCATTTTATTCGTTTTATGTGCTTTCGAATGGGTTTGGGATCTGATTGAAAACAAATTGGTTACATGTTAATCATAATACTTTTATTTTTATTCATATGTTTATACAAATTGAAACTTCGCCCCGAATTAAAGGTCTAATTCCGTTTTCCTTCTTTTTTTGTTGGAATTCGCGCATGTCATCAAAAGGGCCTGAAAAAATGTGTGCAGATTCTAGAATTCTATTAATTACCATAAAAAGAACATCTATTCTACAAAAAGGGCCGTTTTTGGGACTTTCTCCAATTCACTCTCTCACTCTCTCACTATCATAATTTTCGTAAATTGGCGAAACCAGTTTATCCCGTTCTTTAAATTTCCGGTGCCATGTTTTTGGAAACAGACCATACTCTCAAGTTGAAAATCAAAAGTTCAATTAGATCGGTCTTTGAAGTTTTCATTTTTCCCTTGGAATTCGAGCACAGTCATTGCAAGGACCTGAAAAAATTTCTTGAAGTTGTGGGATTTTATTTTATTACCATCACAAGAATTCTTCTTTCCACAAAACAGACAGTTTTTGGGTCTTTCTCCAATTGGCACCTGATGGAAATGACGGCAAACAGAAAACCAAGCCCATCTGAAAAGTTAATTTTGATTTCAAATTGAAACTCACTCGAATCCTGGTTTTGGTAAACCCAGCGGTGTCTCATATGGACAACTCGGACATTTCACACTAACTTTATCTTCCCGGAGATTAGAAGAAACTGGGATTTGTTTTTTACAATTCAGACATTCCACTTCTGAAATGTATTTTATTACACAGAATATCCGAAAATTAAATTGAATTGTTGTTTTTGAAACAACTGTATATCATTTTGAAAAGCAAGTTTCTTGTTTTTAATTTTTACAAGCGTTTTAGTTCAGTCACTCTAATTTAAATATTTAAATATTGATTTTTCACGCCAATTAATTATTTTTAGTTACATACAATTTTTTTTGGAGAAGAGATTTATTTTATTTAACACATTAAAAGACTATACCGTATTTTTCAGGGAAAAGTGTCCACGGAGTTTTGTTTTTAATTGCGTTTTTCCATTCTTCAAGGCTGAAAGTTTTCCCTAAAAACAATTAGTTATTTAATAAATTTAAAACATTTTACCTTCAGAGGTTTGTATTTTTCCGTTAAAAACAGAAATTTTTGTTTTCATCCATGTAAAAGACTCAACAAGCGAATTCAGACGTATTTCTTCTTCTTCTTCCCTTTTTGTAATTTTTGCATCGTGTTTTGTTGCAATTGTGTAAATTTCCTTTTGAACTTTCTGAACTTCGTTTTGCGCTTTTACAATTGTAACAACTGAAATTTGATATAAAATTTAAAACTTTCTTAAAATTCTCACGTGCTGGTTGAAAATCGTCGACTTTTCTCCCAACGTTGCGAATTTCCTTGACGAGGTCCTCTCCTAAATTCAATTTTTTTTAACTTGCTTCACTTTAAAAATAAACGTTTTAAGTCATTTATCGTCAAATTTTACAAAGTTTTTGTTTAAAATTTCTAAAAATTACACAATGTCATTTTTGCTGGAAAACAAAAAAAAAGTTATAAAAAGTGTCCTTGACTCAAATTTGGTGAAATTTAAAATAACCAATCAGCTTAAAAGCTCTTCTTGAAAGTGTGATAAATTTATCAATTTTATCGGTTTTTCAATTGATAACTTTAAAACTAAAAGTTGTTTAATATTTTTTTATATTCAAATTTGTTTTGTCAAATCTTGGTCCTACTAACCGGCTAGTTCCTCGAGCAAGTTCACTTTGTTCACCAAGTAATTAATTTGCTCCTGCTGGCTGTTTAGCAATTCTTTCACTAAAAATAATTTTAAAAAAATTAATCTTTTCTCAAGTTAAACCTGTCGAAATTATTTTACTTTGTTCCTGTTGTTCCTGTCTCATTGCATTCAGCAGTTCCAGCACTTGGCCTTCGGAAAACGACACTAAAAAATGTATGAAATACGTGGTTTAAGCAACTCACTTTCAGCAACGGCTTGTCACGTGGGGCTTCAAGTTGTTATCAGCTAAAACTACCCCGTGCTTCATTTTAAGATAAGAATAGTCGATGCGAAACTTTGCTTAGTCTTAGAGAGAGAGAGAGAGAGAGGAGAGAGAGATGGACCCCACTTCTCCATTGCCTTAATTAACCAGAAACCACAGACGGTTTACCCCTATTAACAAAACTTGTGGCGGGTACATTCAATTTCACGACCCCACTTAAAGAATGCGACCCCAAGTCATTTTCCAAAAAGACGATACCATGCTTAAGTAAACCCTTATCATTCTTATCAAGAAAACGGCCCCATTTTTTCAAGAATACGACCCCCCCGCCAGTTTAAAACTGGGGTCGTATAGTTTAGTCTGATTCAAAAAGACGACCGCAAATTTTTCTGTCAGGGAGACGACCCCACTCATTCTTATATAGGTATGGGGTCGTCTTCTTGGCACTGGGGTCGTCTCGTTGGGTGCGGTCGCCTTCTTGAAATTTCCCCCATTTCATTATTCTTTTTGACATTAGAAAAAATTTAAAAAAAAAAATTAAAATAACAAGGCCACTGATGGTCCCATTAAACTTTCGATTATGAAACTCACGACAATATAACGACTTTCAGATCCCCAAACTGGATATCACCCCAGGCGATAATTTTACCATTGAAAACCTTCTAGCTCTCACGTCTCCGGAGATCATGCTTTCTGGAAGAAACAAGAAGAAAAAACAAAAGCGATCGACAGTTTATATCACAGTACATACGTATATCACAGCGTATTCACGGTTCATGAATGGCCTTGTACGACAAAGAGTGGGACGGGGTTCTGGCGGTTGGCACGCCCCACGGAGGGAAACAGGCACCGTTCAGCCAGTACATTTTGCACCTGAAAAGAGGACTTGGGGGTTAAAAGAGAGAGAAATCAAACATGGGACTCTGGGGAGCCTTCGTAGGCGGGGCGGCGAAGATGCAGACGTCGCCTACCCGGACACGGCCATTGGCACAATGCCCATCCTGAAAATGAACAAATTATGAAACCATCCTGGTCGGTGACATTCTTTTTTGTACAACTAATATTGACTTATATGTTCATAACATACACTATTATGTTATTTAAACCAGACTAAAAATTATTTTACCGATTTATACAAAATTTAAAATTGTATTTTTCATACCCGGGTCAGTCCGTCCCAAAAAATCTATCGGCCCGGCCCTTCGTTTGAGAACCCCGCATTTATTACAAGGGCGGCCTAGTGTACACATTCAGCCCATGCCTACCCACATAGTTCAAGTAAAGATCAATTTTTGCTACAATTTCAGACCACCTCTCCATAAATTCGACTTTTCGACAAATTCCATCAATTTATGGGCTTGTTTATGAAGTTCTTAAGACCGCTTGACAACTTATTGATTAAAAACGTCGGTGTGGTGACACGGGGCGGAAAAACTGCAATAAATGCTTGCCCACTAAATGGGATTAACCTCGAAATAAAATTAAAAGTGTATAAATATATGTAAACGCTTTTTCAAAAACGAAAATTAATACAAAGGTAAACACAGTTTCCCGAATAATACAAACCCCCTTATCTGCGGCAAATTTTTGTGGAATTACACTACTTAAAATTAACGCAATTTAAGGATGGTGGAGCATAAATATATATACTTTATCCAACGGAAAGTGTAACAAGAAACAAAACAAAAGAACAACACGACAAAAGAACAGGACAAATAGGGAAGGACAGGTGAGGGGGGATTTGAGGTTTTTGCGCTACAGGTGCCCCGGGGTGGAGATGTGTGGAGGAGAGAAGGAAGTCGAGGGTTATTTTCTCCAGGCAGAGGTTTTCAGCGGTTCGCCATAAAAGAGAGACGTGTAAAATAATTTAAAATGAAAGATGGGCAAAAATTATCCGCAAAGATCACCAGCGGGAAAATAAATGGCAAGTAAAATGAGCGCAATGGCGCGAACACTCAAAATAATAATTATCGGCTCATGAAATTAAATTTTTCTTATCATTTTAAAGGTAGTTTCGTTACTCTTGATTAAATTTTATAAGTAATACTTATAAAATTTGCATTACACCGAATGGGCGATAGAAAATAATTCGGGACTTGCTTTACACCAGTACACGATGGGACGATCCGTACCAAACGCGGCGGCGACCGACGAGTCGCAGCTGGAGGAGACCGCGACGCGTCCCAGAACCGCGACGCGCCTGGTCCCGACGCGAATCTAGTACTGTAGTCGCATTTGGCAATTAGCCAAGATGTAAAACTCCTTCAAATTTTTCTCTTTTTTATTGTTTTTACCTTTTTTCCCGGTTCATATTTTATTAATATTTCACAAAAATATTAATAAGTTTCGTTAAAACTACAAAGTGGAATTTTTCTGTTTAAAAAGTCAGTTAAAACACGTATTTCTTTGTATTCGCTATTTCAACATTCGGTTTCTTGTTTTTGTCGGCTTCCTTCTTTAATATTTAGTTTTATTTCAGGTTATTGGTATATGGTGAAATATACCTATACTTCCGTCAGAGTGCATCCAATTCACAAAAACTATTATAAAACAATGTAAAATTCCTAAGAAAAAGATTAATTTCCATTTTCGAAAATCAAAAAAATTAAATTATGTCGTTTCGCGCTAACAGTCGGATCCTTGGGCCAGTCCTGAATTTCAACCACCCCTTAAGGGAAAAATAAATATTTTTTTTAAATGAATAATTAATATTTCAAAAACAAAAATTAAGTAAACTGTCCCAAAATTATGCAAAAAAAAAAACTCACGGCGTCAGGGTGAACGGGAGAAGCGGTGTCCTCCGCGGCGTAGGTTGAGACGGCCCATGCGGAAACGAGGAGCAGGGAGACGAGTAGAACACGGACCATCACGGCGGACGGAGCTCCGGAGAGAGGGAGACGAACGGCCGACTGGCTGAGGACGGACGAGGCCGCGGGGCTCCATCCCGCGCCAACTAAACTACAATGGAAACTACAAGTACAAAAAGGCTTATTTTCGATGAATTTCAGGGAAATTCGAAGTTAAATTAAGTAGAATTCGATAAATTAATGTAAAATATAAATAAAACAATGAAAAAATACGAAATACAAGCAAAATGAACGAAAATCCCAGCCACTGGCAGAAAACAAGGCGACCTGCTTCCAGCCGGCTGTCACCAGAGATTCGCGGCGAGACCCAGATTCCGCAATGCAAAAGATTCGCGGGCCGGCCCCACAACGTGCCGAGAGCGGCAGTTTTTCCTTAAAGGACTGTCTGAGGATATCCCGAACGGAATATTTTTCAAATTTTTGGAAGCCTGCCAGACGACAACCTCGCTCTAATCGTGTTTTGTGTAATAAGAGTCTCGCAACGATCACTAAACCTTTAAGTTTGCAACTAACACGCAGCAGATTTCCAAAAATCGTTGCGGGACCCACCCAATTTTCTGTTCCAAGTTCCAAGTTTCTGCAGTTTCTGGTGGACAGTAAGCTTTCCGTCTCTCTTTCTCGTCGGATTTCGGGTGGAAAAATTCGTTAATGGTTTAAAAAAATTGATTAGTGAGCGTATATTTCATAGCAATTCTTTCAGATTCTAGAAAAATTTCTCCACGGAGATATAGACCATGGAAAAATACCTTTGCGTCGTTCTCGATAATTAGGAATTTTTATGTTATGAAATAATTGCTGTGAATTCTCCATGTATACAGCTATTAAAATGTAAAGAAAAAGCTGAAAAAAGTTTTCTAGTATTTGTGAAGAGAGACGGAAAGTTTTAATTGAAACTGTCCAGACAGTCCTTTAAACTGCCGGCCGTTTGGCTTTGGCGGCGCGTTGTGGCCCGAGACTGATCTATCTTAAAATAAACAATTTTGAGATGGCTTTATGCAAAAACCGATTTTTTTAAAATTCCTAAATACCGCACCAGCTTTTTTAACAAAATATTTCCAAAGGTGGCTCTATTTTCTTCAAAAGTGGAATTTCGTCAAAACCGCGCTTTGATGTGCCTTTTCAATGCGTTCCCCCGAAGATAAACCCAGAAAAATAGCGAAACAATGAAATTTGGCGAAATGCAAGCCAAAAATGAGCATATCTCCATCCCTGGAGTTTGGCGGCGACACCCCCGCAAGTTTGGTCGCAGGTGTTTCTTTTCGCGGTAATGATGGAAAGAAAGGCCGTGACACCCATTTATTACTCGATTTCTGGGAGCAACGATTCTTCTTGGCGAGACCCCCGAGCCGTCAAAGTCGGGCTGATGCCCATGTATTAGAAACCACTTAACCTTATTGGGCTTACTAGCCGCTTATATAAATCATTAGACAGCGTGAGACTTGTAAACAAAGAAGAGTTGGATACCCAGTTTAAAAAAAACTGCTCGATCCGGGACCTATACTTCTCGCCGAATCTACTTCAGCCAGCTTGACTGCGTGCACGGACTGAGTATCCTATATTGCACGGTTTACTCTATGCACAACATCAAAACATTGGCACGTTGTTCCCAAATAGTTCGGCACGAACTATACATTAGCGTTGAAAAAAGAGACCTCGTGTGCGTGTTGTGGCTGTTCACGGGCAGATTGAACAGAAAATCGTTCCAGTCCTATTGACACAATCACAAACAAACAAAAAGGAGATTTATCTCGAATCCAACAAGAACAATCAACAACCAAACAACAACGATCACAAATTCCGTAACGGTCAATCAAGGGGCGAATTTTTTACAGCGTTCTCCAGGATGCGGGCGATATCCGTCGCAAACATGCTCAGAGGGTCAGGGAGCACGTACTGGTAGTTGCGGAGACAGCTGGCAATGGCTTCAGTATTCGAGTGAAGTGTCTCCTGAAGACAAAATTGAACAAGAAATGAATGATACACAAACGTCGAGGGACTCCAGATTGTAGTGCTTGGCGAACAGCTTCTTACTGGCGCATTCGATGCAGTCGGCTTTTCCGCACCACGGGGCCCGGAGGAGACTGGCCTCGACCAGACGTAGAGGGAGGTTATAGTAGTCGAAAAGCTCCATGACGCAAAGAAGGAGCTCCCAGAAGCCTTAAGAAGCTTTAGACAAGAAAACGGACAAATTTACGGAGGATACGCGTATCGGAGTCGTATTTGTGGCAGGATATACCATCTATATGGTCCGAGATTTTGCCATCGTACAGAATGTCCATCAACACTTTGAAGACGACCGCGTCAGCCTCGATTGGCACTTTTTCCTCGTATTTCTGAATAACTCACATAAATAGACCCAGAAAGATAATGACTACCTCTTTGAAACCGGAGAGGAACATTGCGGAAAACACGGGAGAGTGCATGGCCAGGTACTGAAAATAAAAAGATTTGAACATGGTGGCGTGTAATCTTAATTTGGGGCCCGAACCAGATTTGCTTTGGAAAAGGTGTGTGACAGGTCAAACCAGGGCCACAAATAATCGACATGCTCCCTGTGGTCAGTTTTGCGCGACCCCCACAGTACAATTGCGACGTGGGGCATGGGGCTATGCTCAACCCTCTGAAATAACAATAACGACATTTTCATATGACTGGGGCTATCACGGGCTTGGGTAAAGGCACAATTTTCGTCAGAAACGTGTCAGATGAATCTTTTTTCTGAAACTAACAGGCGTCCCAGAACACCTTGCATTTTCCAAGTTTTGTTACAAAAGGAGGGCCGCCAAGGATCATTATGACGTCAATTTGACCTTATTGACACCCGGCTGGTGCAAAATATGGAAAACCACTCCTGTAGGGGCCCGTTTGCGCGACCCTTACGTTTGGCGCGAAGCCCCCAAATAGGAAATTAGGCTCGGCGCGACCCCCTTAGCCGAAAAAAAAAGATATTTTCTATGGGGGGGGGGGGGGGGGGGGGGGGTGAACTGAACATGTGTAGATCGGCGGGGTTCTCACGGGCCGGGCCGGCCATTTGGAAAATTTTGGTCGGCTCGAGTCGGCCCTGGTCGGCCCGGTTGGCCCCTTTTACCCTGGACCACCCAGTCAGATTGCCACCCACACGACCAGGGTTCGATCCCGGTCGGTGACATTTTTTGTACAACTAATATTGACTTAAATGTTAGTAACAAACATTATTAAGTAATTTAAAACTGTTTAAAAAATTATTGTACCGATTTATACAAAAATTAAAATTTAATTTTTCATACCCGGGCCGTCCCAAAAAATCTCTCGGCCCGGCCCGTCATTTGAGAACCCCGTAGATCGATCGGCAATGCAATTTGAAAAGTTGCCGATAAGAGCAACCACCGAAATCTCCCTAGGCGAACCCCCCCCCCCCCACGGCATCAGTCGGGTTAACGCTCATGTTTGCTACCGTTATGGCCAAAGCCGGGGGGACCTGTATGTACATTGTATACCCCGGGTGGGTCTGGTAATCGACTAACTCACCTTAAACTTTAAGGCCCTAAAATTTGGTAACCACCCATAACCGCTTCAGGAAAGTTTTAACCGAATTATACAAAAGTAGCCGCTAATCACCCTCTAACAATCGTCGGTTTGTAGTGTCCACCACGCTCACCTTGGGAAAGCTGGTTCTCCCGAGGTATGGTGCGTTAAAGCATTATTCTCAGGGTGAACACTCACTCAAAACTTGAAACTGTGCCTCATGCCTCACCTGTTTATGGACCTTGAACTCGCTGTTCCCCACAGAGAGAGTGACATCCGACTCCACTCCTCCGTACTCGAAAACTTCGGGGGCCGCCTTTTCTTCGTTTTCCTCATCTGCTTCGTCCCCAACCGAATTGTCGTCTCCGGCCGGATCATCTTCTTTAGAGGAATCGTCTTCCCGAGAGAAGTCGTCATACGCATCGATATCAAGCCTGCAAACAAAACCATTAAGTATAAGAAAAATCACGGACATATTTACGCGGTTGGCTCGGTCTATAAGCTCTAAGAAAGTGGCCGGCGTGATGTGGAAGACGGGAATATAAGAAGAGTAGTCGACGGTAACCAGAACATCGGCCAGCGTGCGCACCGACGTTTTCATTCGGTTCTGAACAGACTCTTGACACGATTCAAAGGGAAAACGCACGATTGCCTTCCTCCAGTTGAAATGGAGAGCGACCATGCACCTGGTGCCGCAGAGAATGCAAGTTGGCTGCCCACAGAAGCTCAGCAAAAAGTAGCGCTCCATGACCGGCCGAACGACGTCGACCACCTCGAACTTCTCGGCGAGGCGCATGACATTGGACAAACATCCCCACTCATCTGAAAAATACAATTAACAAAAAAGCCACTTGGTGAATAATAGACCACCCCGATAAAGTTGAAAAGCGCATAATCTCCGCGCACCTCTTTTGCGACAAAATCATGGCGGGACACGGAGCGCTTGGGGTCTCGATACGTAAGCCATAGCCCCCTTTCAATTTTTTTGGTACCATTTTCAAACAAACGCCGAATTACGTATGTACCGTAAACACCTCGAGTTTACCTATGGAGAAAATTGTAATTTCGTGGGTGGTTTTCCGCAATTCGTACCAGCCCGGTGTCAATAGAGACCCGAATGGCGTCATCATCACTGTTAAGGCACTTCTCACGGGCCGGGAAGGCCATTTGGAAATATTTGGTTGGCCCTAGACGACCCGTTCGGCCCCATTTACCCAGTCAGATTTAAACCGCCTATCGTTTGGCTTTAGCGGCGAGTTGTGTGGAAACTAGATGTGAATACCCGATTTAAGCCTTAAAAGCCTTAAAACTTAAAAGTAGTAACAAACATTATTAAGTTATTTAAAGCAGTTTAAAAATGTATTGTACAGATTAAAACAAATTGAAAATTAAATTTTTCATAACCGGGCCATCCCAAAAATCCCTCGGCCCGGCCCGTCATTTTAGTCCCCGCAAGCAGCCATCCAGCTATGGGCGAAAAGTTCTATAAACACTGCGCACCTCCATTAGGAATACAATTCTTTGGGTAGGTTGCCCATGGCGGGGATTTAAATAAGCCCGTTGTTAACCGGGATCACATTTACAGCAATTCGCACCAGATTGGTGTCAATCAAGCATGGCAAAATTTGGGGCCGGGCCGAGAAAAATTTTGAAGCGGGCCGGCCCGAAAATATTTTTTTTCGTTTTCTTTGATTTTTACATTGAAAAAAGGCATAAATTTTCGGTTGAGTCGGGCCGGCCCGGGCCGGGCCGGACCGTGAAAAATTTTGGAGCGGGCCGGCCCGTTGCCATGCTTGGTGTCAATAGAGATTGAGTGATGTCACGTCGCTGTAAAAGCAGCCTCCTTTTGAAAAGTAAGGTCGAAAAAGAAAAATATGCCACGTGGATGAGTCCAGCTAAAAACCGTCGAACCGAAACATTCGACTGCGACGGCAAATCCTCCCATTTTTTATTGAAACGAAAATTGAAAAATTCAGGGTTTACCGGTTTCATATTATGTTTAAATTTTTCAAATCCCGAATTTTTTTTATATAAAGCGTAGGGGTCCTATAAAATGCATTTAGCCTCATATTTTTGGTTTATCAAGTCAAAAAAAACGATATATTTGAGTTTGAAGAGTGCAATCGCCTCAAAATTGGTAGAAACGGGTTTTTAAAAATGTAAAATGTGCTTTAGTAAAAATAGAAAAAAGGAACAGTATGAAAACTTCAAAATTTATTTGGAGGTTATCATACTGAAAGATATGTTGGTCAACAAAGTGACGTTATTCATCTAATGTTTCGCTATTAATGTAAATATTTTTTAATACGATTGAAAACCAACATGGCTGCGGACCGGCCCGCTACCAAAATTTTCACGGCCCGGCCCGGGCCGACCAAAAATTTATGCCTTATCTCAATGTAAAAATCGATAATAACAAAAAAAAAATTTTTTTCGGGCCGGCCCGTTCCTAAATTTTCACGGCCCGGCCCACGATTTTGCCATGATTATTGAAAACAAAACTTCGATTTCGGAAACCGGCTGGCTCTAATGGGTGTTTTTGAATTTTGCGAAGGGATCGCTGACCGGAATGCCGGGAACTTCCAGTATTGCGCATCCCAGAAAAGTCGAGCAAGATTTATTTTTTGCCCATCGGTTTACACCTATAGAGTGAACTCCGCCCATTCGAAAAGTTCCCAACCAGCATAACTTCTGTTGACTCAAAACAAAACTCACAGGACATATCTTCCATTACGCACATCTCTCTGATACAATTCCTTGAAGTGAATCTAAAAAAGAACGATATCTAATGATAGCGTCGGCAACTTACTGGCAAACCATGGGATAATCACTCTCTCCATAGAACTGCTTGTGAGCATGTTCATCAGGTACCTGAAGTCCCGCTCTTGATTCATCATTAACCTGGGGTCCGCCTTTTCGTCGATTGTGATCGAGATCTTTCCATTCTGAACAAGAAAAATCGATACGGCGATTTATTCCAATGGGATTTATTCCAATTCCCCTATGAAAAACCGGCGGGCCGCGACGCGCGACAGTAACGCCTCTGGCCTTGTAAAATTTTATATTTTTATGTAGTTGGTTATGAATATACAATAAAGATAGGTTTAGCGTTGGTATTGATAAATAAAATTAGCATTTAACGGTTCGAAACATTGGGAAACCATCAAAACCATATTGTTCCGATTTTTCTCACAATTAAGGTAAGGTTCGGCATTTTCTTTAATATTAAATGCCTTATTCTAGCATATTCTCGACCAATTAAATACAAATATACAATTTCACAACAATGTAAGCCAAAAAAGTATTATTCGGAGGCGCCAAAAGCGTTGCGGTCGCGCGTCACGGTCCGCTACTTTTTCATACAAAGCCGAGTGCACTCGCATATCACCATAACGCGACTATTGGAAATATTTAAAAATAAACAATAGTCAATAAGCTACTATAACTACCTCCGCGGGAGGATGAGTGGCGAAAAGTTCCTTGAGGTAAGTGGATCTGATGACCAGAAACTGAAAAATCACTGAAAATGAAGGAAATTCAGAGAAAACTCACAGATTGATGGGCGTGGAATTCGGAATTCTCGACGATGAACACGACGTCGGTCATTTTCTCGTCTCCGTAGTAATAGGCGATTCGGGCCTTTTTCGCCGGCACATCTCCTTCCGAGTCGGAGTCTGACATACCCTTAGACTGAAAAAAAACAATACAAATTTTAGAAAGGATAAAATGATCATTCAAAATCTTAAATGGATCAAAAGGGTCTTTCCGGGCTGCAAACATCCGAAAATACCCCTAAATATAGGATTCGTATGTGCCTGACACCATAAAAAAAAATTAGCGTGGTCGTTCTTAAAATAAATCATGTCAAACTTGGTTTAAAACGTTTGCATTTGCCCCACTGTCGCCATTCGGCTATCGTGGCGGGACCCATCTCCTGAAGCAGCAGGTGCCCTTTCTTGAATAAAAGTGCTACAAATACTTGATTTTGGAGGTGTAAATGCTGAATACGCGTCTGAACTTACATGAAAATGCGAAACAGTTTGGGTTTGTGTCTATCAGGCTGGGTACTGCAAATTTCGAGCGGTAGTACTGCGAAATTCGGACTGGAAACACGGCCTTTCAGAATGGAAATATCAAAACGCCGAAAACAATGGTTTCGTATGTGACTGGGTGCGTCCCGATTGTGGGTTTTAAAAAAAATTTGCGCAAGTCCGGAAGGAAATCGGAAAATTGGAAAAGTCAGGCGGGTGCAAATTTATAGTTGCATTTGCCGCACGGTCGCAATCAATATGTCGCGGCGGGACCCAACACGGTGAAAATTGAGTTTTGATAAAATGTTATAAGCGCTTAAGCCCTTCCTCAACCCAAAATAACTTCAAATGCTTGCTTTTGGGAACGAAAAAACTTTGAAAACGCGCTTGCTTCTTTTTTTTGTTTCGATCAGCAGTACTGCAAAATTCGAAACAGAGATGAGTCCGGTCCCGCAGCGAAAACCTCGCCTGGCGCTATAGGTGCTTTTATCTCGAAAATCACGAGGCAAGAAGTGGTGGGCATCCTGTCAATAGGCCCTCAATCTCGTAATCGCAGGGTGTAGGAGCCGACGAGACGGAAGGCTCCAAACATAGAGAAGAGATAAATAGTCATAACCCCTAGATTACAGCTACGGTAGAGACGGCAGGGGCTGAAGCTCAACAATACGGTTGTGAAATAATTTCCATATTACGAGAGAGAGAGAGAGAGAGAGAGAGAGAGACGATGACGACGGGAGAGACCAATTACGGAGTTTACGGTAGATTCCTCAGGTTGCGACAAGACGGTGAACACGGCGGAATTCCTCAGGCGCCACCTGTTTTTCGCAGCCGGCTGAGTGTGTCATCTCGTTGGTTGTCGTTGTGCTCGGGTGTGGACCCGATAAATTAAAAAAAAAACCAAAAGAAAGCATATTTAAGACCTCTAAAACGATTCACTCAAAGAAAAAAGTCAACGAATAAAACGAACAAGGGAATAAATCCTACAGCATGATAGTAACCGTAAGTAAGTCTCAATTTAGCAGTTAACGGACATTAGGGGTTTCGGCGGCTGTCTGCTGAAGAATTCGACCAGGCCGGCGAGGTCATTCGGGGCGAAGTTGAGCTGTTCGGGCAGGCACTCGGGGAAGTTTTTCAGACAGATGGCGATGGACTGCTGAGAGGATTTCACCCTTTCCTGAAAATCTGCAGTTATTTTAAAATTTGTGAATCAGGGCTGCTGAGATTTTTAAGACGCGATTTTTTATGAAAACTCGAGCAACATGTGACCCAGGATATTTTCCACTTTGCATCCGCCAATACTGTTAGAATATCTTTTGTAAGACCAAATTAAACGAATCAAATCGTGTTTTAATCGTTCGGGGGACTGTAGCCCAAACTTGCGATGTCGTCCAAGGTTTTCCGTATCTCGTTTCAAAATGGACCAAATTAAAAAAAATTGAAAAAAAAGTTAGATAACTGTATTGTGAAAAAATGCATAATTAAAGGCATACCGAAATTTTCATGTTTTCGTTAAGAAAGCACGGATAGAAAATCGAAAAAGTCAAAATTCTATACAATTTTTGTAATAGCACAATTAGACCGCAAAAGTCTTAAAAAACGACCTATTTTTCTGGAATTGCAACACAATTTTCCACATTTTACCTTTTTGGCCGAACATAAGTCTCAAAAATCGGGCTGAAAATTTCTGAAAAAAAATTTGAGAATTTCGGCTTTTTCGATTTTCCGTCCTTGATTTCTTGACGAAAACATGAAAATTTTGGTATGACTTTAATTATAAACTTTTTCACAATACAGTTCCTATCTAACTTTTATTCAATTTTTTATTTGGTTCACGTTGAAACGAAACATGGAATTTATTGGACGACATCGCAAGTTCGGGCTACAGTAATCCGAACGACCCAAAATCGTTTTTTATTTGTTTCATTTGGTCTTACAAAAGATATTCTAACAGTATTAGGCGGATGCAAAGTAAAAAAAAAATGCCATGTCAAAGATGTTATTGATGCAGCTCGAGTCTTATTGAAAATGCGTCTTAACCCCCTACGACACCGAAATTACTGAAAAAATGCCAGAAAACCTTTCGAGCACAGGGTCGAAAATGATTCAACAAAAATTTCAATCCGTAGGCCGCTTACATAAGCGACCATAGGCCACCTGAGCGGTCGTAGCCGGCCTTCCTCAGCGGCCGAAGACCAAATATATAAACGGCCGAACCCAGAAGGAAAAGCGACTCGTAGCGTGATTTTAACTTTTGGCAGTCTACCGTTGTATTTTTTAGCTGTACAAGTAATAAACCTTAACTGCACTTAAGTTGAAATGCAAAGCGAGGAATCCTTTGTTCGCACACTCCACACAGCTCTCCTTTCCACAGAAGTGAGCCCGGATGAGCAGCTGGAGGGAATCGGTGGAGATGTCGAACTGCTTCATCAGCTTCAGAAGACCCGTTAAAATCTCCCAGAAACCTTTGAAAAATAGTAAATAAGACAATTCGAGGTTAGCACCTACGTTTAACCCTCGAAAATGCGTCACGAAGGGTAGAGTTGGAGCCACATTTCAAGTAGGACGAATCGGAGAGAGAAGAGTTATACAGCAAATCCATCATGTGCTTGAAAGACTCCACGTCAGCATCGATATGAATCTTGTTTATGTCCTGCTGAGACCGTTTTTGACAAAATAAAACTTGAAAGTGATACCTCGCCAAATGGGGTGAAGAAAATGGCCCGGAAGTAGGATGAACGGGCGGCAAGGAACTGAAATGACAATTATAGTAACAAAAGATTTTGTTTTAATTTCATTAATTTTAGTTTTAAAATCAACAAACATTTCTTTCCAATAGGCCCAGCGCAAGGCAGGAGTGGCACAAGGGCAGCCCGGCCGAACGATTCGGCCGTTTTCGACCACAGCCCTCGCGCAAGGCGCGGAAAATTTGAAAGCTGGTTTTAATTTATGCTCCCAATGCTTGAATCAGTCATGGGCCAAATATTAGCGCTATATCTTTAACGCACCTCCTTTTGTAGTAAATGCGGTCTACCGTAGTTCGTACCAGCCGGGTGTCAGAAGGGACTAAAATGACGGCATTATTACCCGTAACGCACCCTCGCTTTGTAATCTAAAGTTTGTAAAAACAAGGCATAGCCCAACTTTGAGAAAGACATTTTCCTTATGTCACCCTCGATGAGGGAAGAATAGACTGGTGTATTCTCCGTTTTCCACAATAGCAAACGGGAAGCGAGCAGGATGAAGATACAGATATCAGTAGGCATCTGAAAAAAACGCGAAAAGAAGGCGATAAAGTTAGATGCGGTAGCGCAAATCGGCGGGGATAGTATTGTGCCTCTCCGTTCCCACTTTTGTATAGCATAATATAGCTGTCGCCAGACGGGGATCCTGCCAAAAACAGCCTTAATGTATAGCTGTGGGCAAATTGAAATCGTGCCAATAAAATTAGAATGTTCCAGTCATGCTCTGTTGATATGGATATTTGTAGTCTAATCAGTCATCGACAGAGCATGATTGGCATGTTTCCACAATTAGAATAAGATTTCGGTTTGGCGATAGCTATAGCAGACGTGCGATGCGCAGGCGGAAAAAGTGTGCAACTGGCCGAGACGCAGCGAAAAAGCGGCTTTTTACCAAATATGCTCGTTTGGGGCAGCTATAGTAATTTAACTCTAAATCCACTTTTTTTCAGTTTCTAAACATATCTCACCATTTTGTGCACTTGGAATTTACTGTTTCCAACGACGAGAGTAACATCGGACAGCTGGATATCGCCGTAATGGAAGAACTTGGGATCGGACTCCTTCACAACCGCTTTAGGTTCTTTGATTGCATTCGTAACCCTGAAAACCCCAGTTTTAAAACAAATATGGTCAAAAGCAACCTAAAATAGCGCTCACGGCCGCTGATTCTCTCTAACAGCGCCGACAAGCATTGCGGCGAGATGGGGAATACAGACGACGGATCGAGCTTCCTCAGGCAGAATGAGATACATTGAGCGGTCATTTTGAATCTCGGCTGAACATGAATTTCGTGAATATGTTATTCCAAAATGAAACTCACAAAAACCTGATGAAACTTGTGGTGAAGGGCGACGAGAAGACGCATCGTGCAGCGGAGGCAGGTCGTATCTCCACAGAATATCAGGATAATCCTCTGTTCTATGATATTGCGCACGTCGGCGGCCACTTCGTACTTCTCCGCCAGCTTCATTATCGATGAGTACTTGTCCCAGATTTCTGAAAACGAAACGAATGAAGTTTTGAATGCAGCAGTTTTGAGATAGGCTTAAAAATCGCAGATGGACACAGACCTCAAGAGGTTCGATCCAAAGACCTGATACGGAATCAACCAATTTTCCGATTTTCTCCGCTAAAATTTTCCATATTTTGTCCAACCGTACCAAACACATTCTTACTCTGGGGTAATACCGGAAACAGATGGGCCGCGGAATCAAAACCTTTTGCCATCGGTCCGAGACACCGATCAACACCCCAAATATCGATCGATTATTGGTGGTTCAAAAGAACCAAGTTACAAATTTTGGCTCATCCATGGTTTAAGGTGGTACCAGTGGCGAGAAAAAAATCGATCGATACCCCCCAAAACCTATACCCCAACCAGGACCTGCCCGGTTCCCAAACTCCAACCAGGACCTGCCCGGTTCCCAACTTTTCACGGCCTGCCCCAGGCCCGACCGAAAATGTATTTCTTATTTCAATGTCAAAATCACAAAAAAATGAAGAAAAAATTGGCGCCGGCCGTTCCCAAAATTTTCTCGGTCGGGCCCCAAATTTTGTCATGCTCGGTGTGGGCACATACATAAACAAGATACCCGTGGGGACCGTTTTACGCGACCCCCACAATACAAATGCGACAAGTAGCGCGAGTCCCCCAAAATAAGAAATTTGACCCAGCGGGGCCCCTCAATCGAAAGTCACGATCGATGATTTTGCATGTGTTGCATACAAGGGTGGCTGATCAGCGGGCCGGCCCGGCCCGGGCCGAGAAAATTGACGAACGGGTCGGCCCCACTTTTTTTAAAAATCTATTTTTAAATGTAACTCTTTTCAAAGTCATTATTTTTAAGTTCTGTTTGTTGCAAAACATAGTTCCAATTGTGCAAAACATACTGTGTGAAGGAGGATTCGAACTAACCTATATAAATTTTGTATGTTTTTCATGGCCGAGAGGCTAAGAGGTCGGACTGGTAATCCGAACTTGCCCCAGTTCGATCTCCCGCCGACAAAACTTTTTTGTCATAGTTGTTTTATACATTAAGTACAATAGAAACGTAATTCCTGCACATAAATCGTGAAAAACTTATTTTTTCAACTTTTGGAATTTTTGGCCGCGGGCCGGGCCGGGCTGGTCCGGGCCGTGAATTTTTGAAGAGCGGGCCGGCCCGGCCCGTAGCCACCCTTGGTTGCATACATGTTCTCACCCTTCAGAATTGCCTTTATGGCGGGCCGCCCTTTAAAAATTGCCACGACCCAAGCGACGGAGCTGTGCCTAAGAATGATGTGTAGGAAACGTGGGAAGCTCATGTAGTATCAGTAGTCGCCATAAAGGCAATTTTAACGGGTAGGGACGTTTTGCCTGTAACGAAGCAGGATGCTTCCGATTCCTATTATTCTTTGACCAACCTGAGAGCTGAGGAGTCTTGTTGGCATCTCCGTAAGAGCCGATCGGGAATCCACTAAAGCGACTCCACTAACCTTAATTGACTTAAAACTGACCTGCAAATGGGCGGAGTCACCATACCCACCTCCCTGGGACTGTAGAGGGCACACAAAATGAAGCGGATGTGGCTGTCAATGACGTTGATTTGGAGCTTCTGGATCGATTTCTAAAAACATATTTTAAATTTACAAAGCCTTAAATCGACTAACATCAGCTCCATCGGAGAAGAACAATCTCTTGAAATACGGCGACCTCGCAGCAAGTAACTGAAAAATGAGTTATTAATTCGAATTTTTTCCTGTGAGGATCCAAAGCATGTGGTCATTCTAAGGCTCATTTAAAACGAGGTCACGGCAAAATGATGATGTAATTAGGGCAGCCAACATCGAATAGATCGCTTTTTTGGAAGTTATCGATTGAAAAGTGCCCGAGGTTCAATGGGAGGTGCACTCTTTTGTAATTAAACAGCGTTTGCGCTGATAACTCAGTTAAGCAAAACAATTCCGAACTTACCATTTTATGAGCGTGGTATTCCTTGCCCTGGACGACTAAAACCACGTCGGAGAGCTCCTTGTCGCCCAAGTAGTGATGCACAGGCGCCGTATCACTCTTTGCCATGGCCTGAAACGAGAAACACTTTTCTATTAAGGCATACAATGCCAAAGGAGGGAAGGACGGAGACAGGGACGGGCGGAGAGAGGGAGCGATTGGAGAGAGAGGAGGGAGAAAAGGTGCCAAGAAGGGGAAGGAGCGTGATGGAGCGTGGGAGGCAGGGAGAGAAAGGGACGGACAGACGGAGAGGAATAAGGATAGGGAGAGAGAGAGAGAGAGAGAGAGAGAGAGAGAGAGAGAGAGAGGGGAGAGGGGAGAGGGAGAAGGGTCGAAAGAGACAGAGAGATGAGGAAACCGATCGACGTGTATATAGCTGTCGCCAAACGGGCATCATGCCAATTTCGTCCAAGTATTCTCTGTTGATGATAGATTAGCATAAAATCGTAATATCAACAGAGAATGAAGGCACAAATTGGAATGATGCCCGTTTGGCGGCAACTATATTTTTGGACATTCCTATTTCTGGAAAACATGCTTCCATATTTTCTATTTTTATAACATTCATTAAAAATACGGTAAGAGGGCGCGTGTCCGCCATTCCGTACCCTCCGAAATTCGGGCATGCATTTATTTTTCTTTGCTCCCCCTCCACATGTAAATAAAGAAGATGCAATCAGGAGAATAGAAAAACGGATTTTCGGTTGAGGGGGTCGCGCCGAGCCTAATTTCCTGTTTTTGGGGGACTCGTGTCACATGTCTCATTTGTAAAGTGGGGGGGGGGGTCGCACAAAAGAGATCCCACAGGTAGCTTGTTCATATATGTTCGGGGTACATTCACTGCCTCAATTTTGGGTATAATGGGCATACGGGCTGAAATTTTTCCCAAACACTTTTTCACAGGCAGGAACGTGAACCCATATGCTGCTTCTTGCGGGGTTCCCACGGGCATGGCCTTTTGGGAAATTTTGCTCGGCCCAGTCCTGGAAGGACCGTTTACCCTGGACTACCCAGTTAAATTGAAACCCACACGACAAGGGTTCGATCCCGGTCGGTGACATTCTTTTTTGTACACCTAATATTGACTTATATGTTAGTAACAAACATTATTAAGCTGTTTTAGGCAGTTTAATAATTATTGTACCTATTTATGGAAAAGTGAAAATTTTTTCATACCCGGGCCGTCCCAAAAAATTCCTCGGCCCGGGCCTGCCCTTTGATAACCCCGGCTTCTTGTTAGGCTCACCGATGAAACGACAATTTTCGGTCGAGTACCTCTTAGAATTGATGAGAGAATTGATGAGAGTACCGCGCTAAATAAGAATTGTATTCAATTCAGGCAGAGCCCACCAGCAGGCATACTTCAAGTAGGCGCCGGTTTCTCTGTGGCTGTAGAATACGGTCAGAATCAAGCAAAAATGACACCATTTCTCCTCGACGATGAAAGTGTTTTTCGTCATCTGAAGATACCATGTTCAGTATAATTCGAAGAATAAAACGCACATCTGATCCCTCAGAGAAGAACATTCGCTTGAAATACGGAGACTTGGCCGCCAGCACCTGAAATGGTAATAGTTTTAGTGAGAAAGAACAAAGAAAACCCCCCTTAGAGGTACTCCGGGTTCTTCCAGAGCGCACGGGGTTTAACGCCTTCCTTTTGAACCGCGCCACCATTGCAGCCAAATTATACACAGAATTTTAAAACCGACATGCAGAAATGTTAATAACTTTATTAAAGGATTGGATCAGGACCATGGCCAGACGGGAAGCGTGTGGGGTTTCGTTCTGTAAGCCCCCAAATGGCCTCGGGGACAACGTAAGCCCCCTTTTGTCACCATTACGTTAGTTCCGCAAGCATCTGACGTCCACCTATGACCAGGACCTAAAGCCTTTATTACGATGTCCGGCTTCAAAACAAATTCTTCAGTTCCCTGTAAATTTGAAGAGAAAAAAATAAGTCGGAAAATTTCAACTTCTACCCGAAGTTTAGCAACGTTTAGCATTTTCCAAGCGCCACTGTTGGGCGGCGAGCCATGCAGGTTTTAAGTATGCGAAGATTTATCTTTTGATTCGGCTCCAATTTTAAAAAAAAAAGGGTGGTATTACGCTCATTCTTTTAATAAGAACGAAAATATCAAATTTCACAAAAGTTAAAATCCAAGAAGTATTGCGTACAAACGCCGAACGGGTCGCAGTTTATTGTACTGGGTTCGAGTGCAATAAGAAATCCCCATGTCGTGCGAATTACTTAAGCAATCTTAGAAAACCAACCGTTTTGTGCACATGCAGATCCATGTTCTCAACCTGAAGAACCACATCTGACATCTCCTTGTCGCCTAAGTACATCACCATGCGGGCTTCCTTCGCGGCGGGGTCCTTGTCTCCGTTGGAAGACATATTGTACATATGACGTTGGAAGACAAGACAGACTCTAAAGAGTTTTTAGGTACAAATCAGGGTAATAAAATGAGGTATATTGATCACAAACAAAGAACATGAGAATATCAAAATCAAAAACAACGTTTATTACCACGCGGAAGTAACTGATATCAGTCTGAGGAAGGGAAAGATAAACGACACGAGTATACCGTAACAGTAATTGGATCACAAACAGATGTGTGTGGGTCTACTCGCTCATCGATTCGATGAGGCCGGCGAGGTCTTTCGGGTCGAAGGCCAGCTGCTCCGGTAGACACTCGGGGAAGTTCCTGAGGCAGGAGGCGATGGCCTTCGGGGAGGATTTCACCCTGTCCTGAAAGAGAACAAATTTATGAACAAAATGAACTCAAATATTGTATCGTTTGAACAGCGCACTCGATTTACGTACACTTTTAATTACAGCAGTACTTTTAAGTATCTGTTGCAATATTCGCTGTTTACACACCGCCATTTCTACCAACCTTGACAGTATTCAGCTTGAAATGCCAGGCGAGGAGCCGCTTATAAGCGCACTCGAAGCAGTTCTCCTTTCCACACGAATAAGCACACATGAGCATCTGAAGGGTGCTGTTAGAGATGTCGAAGAGGTCCAGAAGCTTCAAAAGCTCCGCCACGACCCTCCAGAATCCTGTAATCTTAAATCAGTTCGAACGACTTGGGCTAACAAACGCTGAATCCTCGTGTAAACAGCCTCCATACCCTCATTAGGGACGCAATCGAGGAACTTATTGTCATAAAAAGAGCCGTTGTACAGCAGCTCCATCATGTGCTTGAAGGCGACCTCATCGGCCTGGATGGTGACGCGATCCTTGCCCTTCTGATAAAGAGGTCTTGAAAAACAGCGAAAATAAGGAAATACCTCTGAGAAATTCGAAAAGAACATGGCGCGAAAATAGGAGGAACGGGCTGCGAGGAACTGAAATTTATACAATTAGACACGTGAAGCAGGAAAATAGTATCTCCTCTCTCTCTCTCTCTCTCTCTCTCTCTCTCTCTCTCTCTCTCCCTCTCTCTTTCTCTCTCTCTCTGTATCTCTCACCGATGTCTCCCAGTTAATTTTATCTTACCATTTTGTGAGTCTTGAATTCACTATTTCCCACTATCAGGGTCACATCGGACAGCTGAGAATCACCGTGTGCGTAGATCTTGAGACTGGGCACTTCCTCGAGTTGATCCTTGTTCGCGCGGGGAATCCTGAAATTCCTTCCTTTTTTATGTGAAAAGGTTACACAACTACCTGATAAACGTTAAACCGCCGATTCTTTTAAACAAGGACGAGAGAAGGCTCGGCGAGATGAAGAACTCATCCGATATGGGACTGAGCCTGTTGAGACAAAGGGCGATGCAGTCTTTGTCCATTTTCAACCGATGCTAAAGTGTGTTTTAAATCACCTCTGCATTGAACTCACGAAAACTCTCTCCATCTTGAAATGGACAGCAACAAGGAGGCGCATCGTGCACGTCAGGCAGCTCGTATCGCCACAGTAGATGAACAACATCCTCTGCTCGAGGAAGTTGCGGACGATCTTCACAACTTCGTACTTCTTGGCCAATCGCAACGCCGGGGAATAAGTATACCATACGTCTGAAAAGGTGTCTGTCAAAAAATTTCACACAAATCTGTGAATTGCCTCGGGCGATACGGATCAAAATTACGGTAGCAGCCAATGGGGGTCGCACTTTCCCACCGAGGTACCTTGTTCATGTATGTCTAGAAACAACAGAAAAACATTGGAACGTTGTAAGGAAATAGTTTCGGCATTAACCATAGACGCCAGTGTCGTCCTTAAGCGCCCCAAAAATAAGGTCTAACATACTTGAAAATCGCAGTTCCGGGGCTTTCGTGACGTCGCCGTAAGCGTTGATGGGCCAGGCACTAAACCGAGACTTTCAAACCAGGATAGTCGCAAAAACTCACCTGCAAATCGGTGGATCATGCAGGCCCACATCATCGTAACTGTAAAGCGCAGAGAACATGATGCGATATCCGAATGACACACCCTCACACGGCATATCGAACTCGCTCATTTGGAAAACCTTTGCGGATTTCTGAAGAAAAAATACGATACAATACTTAAATCAACGTACGCCGGCTTCATCGGAGAAGAACAATCTCTTGAAGTAAGGCGACCTCGCAGCGAGTAACTGAAATTAAAGATCTATTTTGAAACAACAATTTGGTCGATAGCAGCAGGGGCGCCCCCGGAAAGATAATTCACGCAAAAATATAGGTCGGGAGAAAGCATGATAGAATCAAGGGCCGGCCCAAAAAAAAAACTACGTGCCAGCCCGACATTTCTTGAGAAAATGTGGGTTATGTGGGTTAAAGAATGTAACCGACCAGGATCGAACCCTGGTCGTGTGGGTGCCAATCTGACTGGGTGGCCCAAGGTAAATAGGCCGAACAGGAATGGCCCGGCCCGTGAGAACCCCGGTATTTGCATACCGTCCACTTCCATTCCGAAAAGGTCAGTGTAATTTTGAGCCATATTGACACCCGGCTGGCGCGTAATACGGTCATACCCGGACATGGTACGGAGGGGCTCCAAAAGTAGGGCCCCCCAATGAGAGGGCAGCCTCAAAAACAAAGAACCCCCATGTTTTACAAAGTCCCTATATAAAGTAACCCCCCAAAATCAAGGCTTCGCAAGCACCACATGTCCAGGTATGAATACGGTAGACAACCACTTGCCAGTGATAGCATTAAACTAAAACTAACCATTTTATGGGCGTGGTACTCCTGACCCTTAAAGACCAGAACAACATCGGAGAGCTCCTTGTCGCCGAGGTAGTGGTGAACAGGCGGCGTCTCCTCACTCTCTGCCATCTCCTGAATTTGACAGCCTTTAAAATTTGACTTGGGTCATAATTGTAAGATAAAAAAAGATTATTTCACTCAAAATAATTCGAAATTTTAACGAAAAGAACAAATTTGTCGTAGAACAGCGTCGATAATTAACAACAAAACGGAGGCACGCAACTGGATATTACAGAAATATCCCGCAACGAAAAGTCAATATGGATTCTACGACTTGGTGGGGAACTTCTTCTGCAAGCCCTTGATGAGATCGATGAGTTCTGCCGGGATGAGCTTCAAAGGAACGGGCAGGATGCCCTGGAACTTGCAGACGTAACTGGCGACGGCTCCCGGATCGGAGGGGATTTTCTCCTAAAAACAAACCATATACGTGGTTGAAATCGGAACAAACCTTGACAGTCTTCAGATTGTAGTGCATGGCGAAGAGCTTCTTGTTGGCACACTCGATGCAGTCGGCCTTTCCACACGATTTGAGGCCCAGGAGATCTTCGATGAGACGGAGAGGGAAATCGTAGAAGTCGAACAGCTGCATGATAGAGGGGAGGCGCTTCCAGAATCCTAAAGCGCTTATTACATATTTCATAAAAAAGCCTCTCTCCACCACTCATCGATATAAATCATACATGAACAAGCTATCTGTGGGGTCCGGTTTGCGCGACCCCCCACAATACAAATGAGACATGTGGCGCGAGTCCCCCAAACTTGAAATTAGGCTCGGCGCGACCCCCTCTACCGAATCTACGGATCCTTGTTCATGTATGATATAAAATGTGTGCCCCATAAACTATTGGTCTGTCAATTCAAAGGCGTACACTAAATCCAGCCCCCTCGCTCGTAGGCCTTTTAACCAATCGTCCGCCTGACCACACCCAATAAAACTTTACTCATATACTATGTGAAACGACGAAATTGCACCTACTGTTCGTCGGGGTTGTTTAGGGCTGCGGTCCATATTTACGCACACGAGGCATGGAGGAACTTTCGGCGAACCCTCCAAATACCAGGACGTAAGGAGATTGTGGTACCCACAAAAATAAATGCAAAAAACATTCAGTGAGCAAAGCACGACTGCGGGCTTACGGGAGTGGGTTCTCTTTGCGGGACCTACGAATAGCGGACCTTAACGGCTTCATGTCCACCCAACCATGGCAGCGGGCCCGCTTCCAAATTGTTCACGGCCCGGCCGGGCCTGACCAAAACTTTATGCCTTATTTCAATGTGAACTTAAAAAATAACAAAAAAAAAATTACAAAATTTTCTCTTTCCGCCCCGGCCCCGGAATCGAAGAAGGATAGGTGATAGAAACTATAACCAAATGTGGAACATCAGTTTTTTTATAGGCAGCTACTCTGGGTCAATTGTACAGTTTTGATCGGGCCGGCCCGTCTTCGCAGGACCATACAGTCAAATTATCCCCCCCCCCCCCCCCACACATGAAAAGTTATGGTTTTGAACGCCTTAATGCGCGAGTTTACCGTAAAATTAAAATGTGGTTTTCGCGCATTTCAACAAAGACAACACCATTTTCATGGACATTCTAAAGCTATTCCATTTTTTTTGCAAACTTCAAATTTTTTGGCGATTTATTTTTTCTTTTTACTTTTTCTAAAAACGAGAAAAAAAACTAACTAATGATATGCTCCTTTGACTCTTCGCTGTTGCAGGTGAGAAAATCTACATCGTCCTCGATGCGACCATTGTAAATCAGATCCATGGCTCCTTTGAAGGCAGCCTCGTCGTCCTGGAGCATCACTTTTTCCCTCGGATTTCTAAATTTCTAGCGTAATTAGACCCAAGACCAAAAAAATCTCCTTGAACTGAGTGAAGAACATGGCGGTGAAAACGGGCGAAGTCATGGTCAGGAACTGAAAACAAGGTTATCGTTTCACCCCTTTCTCTCTCTCTCTCTCTCTCTCTCTCTCTCTCTCTCTCTCTGTTTTTCTCTCTATCTCCATAGGTGGACACGAGATGTTTGAAAAACAAGCAATATGGAGCTTGACAGAAAATAGTTTCTATAAATTAAAGAAGAAACTTTTGTTGCCTCCGAGGCATTATTCTGTGGAACCACCAAAAGTATCCTACACAGCCACCTATCACCATAGGTGTTCTTGCGGAACCTAAGTAAATCCAAGTTTTTCAAAATGGTAACAAAAAATTGATGTGCTTGCGTTGCCTCCGCACAACGCGCCGATCGGCACGTTTACCTTAAAGGAGTGTCTGAGGATGTCCCGGACGGAATATTTTTAAAATTCTTGGAATCGTACCATGGTGTGTTAAGAGTCTCGCAACGATCCCTCAAAACCTTTAAAGACGCAACTAACACGCAGGAGATTTCTGTAATTCGTGGCAGAACCCACCTATATTTCAACAGATTTTGTGGACATCCCCCGGACAGTGTCGGATTTCGGGTGTAAAAACTGATTAATGGCTTTAAAAATTGATTAGTAAACGTAATCTATAGCAATTCTTTCAGAAAGTAGAAAAATTTCTCCACGACGGTATAGACCACCGAAAACGTTTGTTTCGTTCTCGATAATTCGGAATTTTTATTTACGATATGAAATAATTGCTGTGCATTCTCCATGTATACATGTATTAAAATGTTTAAAAAAAAAACCCCTGAAATGTTTTTCGACTTTTCACGAAAGAGAGACGGAAAGTTTCCAATTGAAAATGTCTATAGTTGTCGCCAATGCTACTTCGCCCAATTTTGCTCTTAGCTCTATGCAAATGACACCAGACGGGAATTTGCTTACAAAAATCGTGTGTTTCAGGATACGTACGCAATAACGCGTCAGGGTTACATTTGCGAATCGGCAAAGAAGTAAAATCTGCGAAGACTATAGACAGTCCTTTGAGACGCAGTCTCTGGACGAATCGAGCGGCACAATGCAGGCTTAGGTCTTACAATTAGAAAAACAATTTTGATCTCCGTTTTGGCTCAAATTTGGTATATAAGCTTCCAATGACCTGTATACATCATTGCGAGACTAATACATGCATACATCATACTGTACGGTACTGTAATTATTAAAAATTGCCCAAATCTGTCCGAAGTAGTGTTTTGTCTCAAGAATTTAACATGAATAGACTAAGACTGACATTTGAACAGCGATATTTTCGCTCAAGAGACCGAAAACATCGAAAAAGAGAATTTTTGCATTTGAAACTGCAGTTTTTCACCTTTTTTTGAATTTGCCCTTAAAGAACGCAAAATCTAGATATTGTTGTTGAATCCAGAATTTTTTGACGCATCTTTTGCAAAGTTGCAGTCCGAAAAACTCCGTGACCATCATGACAAAAATTGAATTTGAATTTTACTATCATCGATTTGACCAGGAAAAAGTGCAATTTCGGTAGGTCAATTTTTTTTTGCTACGGTACGTAAATGTCAATACATTGAAAAAATTCTGTGCCGAGGATTGGAGCAATTTCAGACTATGTCCGAAGAACTGTTTGGGGAACTTACGCATTGAGTCCCCAAACGATCCCTGTCCAGCTATCTCTCTCTCTCTCTCTCTCTCTCTCTCTCTCTCTCGTCTCACCTGCTTATGTACATTGAATTCACTGTTTTCCACGACCAGAGTGACATCCGGCGCCACGGCATCGGCCCGTCCGTAATTGTAGACCTTGAGGTTCGCTTCTTTCTCACTGAAGGACTTGGTAAGACCAAGCCTATAATGATAAATTACACCTGTATGAAATGAATCCCTCACCTTCCAGGTGCCCCGTCCATGATCTCATCGAAGATGCTCGCTAGAGCAATCGGCGAAATGTGAAACAAAGGCAGATCTTGGTTCGGATCCGTTGCGATGAAGTTGAGTACCATGATCAATGAATCCACAGTCGATCTGATTCGACTCTGAAAAAAATAAATGAAAATTGAATGAGAATACGTACATAAATGTTGCCCCAGTTGAAGAACAGTGCGATCAGGTTCCTAGCGGCGTTGAAGGGGCAGGTGAACTTGCCACAGTTGAGAAGGAAGAAATAACGCTCGAGGATCGGCCGACAGATGCCCATCACTTTGAATTTCTCCACGAGACAAGCGTCGCGATAAAAACCCATCCATTCAGCTGAAAAGTTAAAATTACAGCTGCCACCACAGTGCAGTTGTGGCCTTCTCTACTAAGCAAACTTTGCGAAAACCGACATAAGCGGCCGTTGCAATTTTAAGTTTTCGGCAAATTTTGTTCAAATCCGACGACAGAGCAACAACACCAATATGTTTTCTTAAGATCCAGCCGGAGTTTTCAAATGACTGGCCGGGTCGGGCCGAACAATTTTTAAGGACAGCAGGGCCCGATCGGCCCGGATATAAAAAATTAAATTTTAAATTTTGTATGAATGAGTACAAAAATTTTATAAACTGCTATAAATTACTTAAGACAAGATTCCTGTATCAATGGAGCGCTACGGCCAACCTGACGACATAGGGAAAAAGTGAAAATCTTGGATTTTGCCCAAACTTTGTTAAAAACGTTTATATGACCTAAAAAACACAATTTTGAGACTTTTGGGTCATTATCGATTTTTGGTTCCGGGTTACGGTAGGTCACCATAGGTTACTGTAGATTCGCACAAAATGGTCCAAATTCCAAAAGCTCACCGGTTTTCGACTTCTGAACGTTTGGCCAGTATTTTTCAATGCCAAACAATGGAACATATACAGTTTTCGAAAAGTTGAATTTCAAAAAGTAGAAAAAATGTCGGTTTTTTGCGGTTCTTAAAATTTTTCAACTTTTTGGTGGAATTTGTAAAATCGGGCATAAATACCACAAGATTTAGCACACTTTTTGCTACAAAACCAAAAAGTAAAAAGTGAATATTTTTATACTGAAAGTTATCGAAAAAATCAGTGAATACCAAAATTGTGAAAAATTTAAATAATTGTTTTCTGGTTTTCACATTTTTCGACTTTTTCACGGCATTTGTAAAATCAGCCATTTATTTCTACAGATTAAGCACTTTCTTTGCTACAAAACTCGTATGTAAGAGGTGCAAATCTTTGTACTGAAAGTTTTCAAAAAATTTCGGTAAAAACGCAAAGCTTTGAAAAATTGCCAAATTTTTCTTGCCTTTGTCGGTTTTCGCTCTCCAAATATAAAACATAGTACCCATTTCATCAAATAGAGCGCTTTTTTCTCTACAAAAGTAAATCTTAACAAATTAAAATTGGTCTACTATGATCTTTAAAAGACTAAAAAGTCAACGGCCATTTGTGCATAGACGCCTTTGATGGTGAAGGATTTTCTATATTCGCCTAATTCAACGATCCGCGCGCAAGGGTTTTGTAATCCGACGATCGAAAACGACTAACAATGCTTACAAAAAACAATTTTGATTAATTAACAGATCTTTCGAGACAGCAGCCTCTGAAATCAGTGATTTTTGGCGCAAAACGTGGTTTTCGAGCAAAACTGTACAAGCGATAGGCCCTTAATTACCCCCTTTAACCGTCTGGAAATCGCAATAAGTTCGTTTAGCCGATTTCCTATAAGCATTATTAGTCCTTTTCGATAGTTTGATGAGTACTTCCTTATTCAGTGTCAATCAACATGGCATAACATTAAGACCCACTTATGACTGACTCCTCGTCACACACATCGATATCTTCTCCGAAAAAAACACACCTAGAAAAAAACGACACATTAATGCAGCGCAAACACTCACGTGCAGAATCCCTGATCATCGCCCTTGCAGTAGACCCCATCGTAAAGCATGTTCATCATGTGCGAGAAGTTATAGGCATGCTCGTCAAGTGTAATCGAGAGTTTCCCATCCTAAACCGTAACTACTGACATATATGAGAAATCTAACCTCGGCGGGAGGGTGGGCAGCAAACATTTCCTTGAAATGGGAGGATCTGAAGGCCAGAAACTGAAAAAAATTGACAGTTCACCAACAACCTTAACAAAAACTCACATTTCGATGGGCGTAGGTTTCGGAGAAGCGCCCGGCTTGTTTGACGAGAAAAACTACGTCAGTCGTGTCTTTGTCTCCGTAGTAGTAGACGTTTCCGACCTTCTTCGCGTCCGGCCCCTCTCCTTCTGTAGTCATACCAGTTGGCTGAAATAGGGAAATTATATTTCTTAACAACTGATATAATCAATAATTCTCGTGGCAATTGCGTTCTTTTCGTGTTAAATCGATCGAATTTGGGGTATCGATCGATGTTTTAGACGGCCGGTCCCTCTTGACATAAAAAGGTTCTACTTGCAAAAATATGAGCTACCCCTAATCTCCGTGCCATACCAAAACTGATCACATCTCAAAAGGCTCAACGCGAACCGTATGCAAACGGATCAGTGAAAAATTTTGTCTTTTTTACGGTCCGGGCCCCGACCCAAAATTTATGCCTTATTTTTAGGTACAGCCGTCGCCAAACGAAAAACCGGCGAGAAAAAGCCGCTTTTTCTCTCCGTCTTCACTTTTTTTTTGTAGACAACTGTGAGGTACTTACTTTTAGGAGATATTTTCACTCCAAATAAGTTGAAATAATCGCGAAATGAAAAACCGGATTTATCATAGAAACATTCACAACAAAACGGGGGCAAACAACTATATATACCAAAGTATTCCATAATTATCAATAAGGCAACATGAATTCTACGACATGGCGGGGAACTTCTTCTGCGCGGCCTTGATGAGGCCGATGAGTTCGGCCGGGATGAGCTTCAAAGGATCGGGCAGGACTTCTTGAAACTTGCGGATGCAGCTGACGATGATTCCCGAAGAGTAGGGAATCTTTTTCTGAAAATATAAGCTTTTTGGACTGTCGTGACAGCTACTTCCATTAAAAAAATGGGAAATTTTCCAACAAAAACAAAGTTCATCAATACGGTAGCCACCCACGAAGTATGAAATATGTTGCAAAGGGGGCACAGGATTTGGCGCCAACTTACAGCTCATGTTTGAACGTCAGAATGACCCAAATGTTGTATTCTCCTGGGCTAACATTAAGGCAAGTTTTGCCAACGGGCAGCCATGAGCCGAAATGGGGGAGATTTTTCAGTGCGACAAAGCGATTTGTTAAAAATTGTTAACAAGAATTTTTTCAAAAATGCGACTTTTGGGTTTGTTGGTTTGGCTTTCGCGTCTGATCGAAAATTTTGTACGTGAGTCACGGGCTGGGCCATTTGGAAAATTTTTGTCGGTCCGGCCCGAGTCGGCCCGTTCACCTTGGACCACCCAGTCAGATCGCCAACCACACAACCAGGGTTCGATCCCGATCGGTGACATTCTGTTTTGTACAACTAATATTGACTTATATGTTAGTAACAAACACTAGTAAGTTATTTAAAACAGTTTAAAAAATTATTCTACCGATTTATAAAAAAACGATCCGTTAGCCCGACATTGGAGAGCCCCGGCCCTACTGACACGCGGCTGGTAAAAAAACGATAAACCGCCCACGAAGTAGGAAACGATTTCCTTAAAGAGGTGCCCACTGCCCATGCGCATACTATTTGCTTGCGAGTAAGGTGGGGCTCGCGCAAAACGGACCCCACAAGTTGTTTTGCGTATAAAAAGAACATTTTTCAGAAGAAAGCAATGTATTTCACTAAAATAAGCTGACCTTGAGAGCCTTTAGGTCGTAGTGCATGGCGAACAACTTCTTGCTGGCACACTCGATGCAGTCGATCTTTCTACACGATTTGAGTTCCACGAGATCTTCGATGAGACGGGAAGGGAGATCGTAGTAGTCGAAGAGCTGCATAATCGGAGGCATACGCTCCCAGAATCCTGAACCATACATCGCATACAGAGAAAACATCAATGTCCTACGGATGATATGCTCCTGGGACTCTCTCCTGTTGCAAACCAGGAAGTCCACGTCATCCTCGATCCGATTTTTGTACAAAACGTCCATAATTCCCTTCAATGCTGCTACATCCGCGTCGACATCGAGTGTTTCCTTGTTCTTCTGAATCGATTTATATCAGATGAACACAAAAACACAAGTACCTCGTCGAAACCGATGAAGAACATGGCCGTGAATACGGGGGAATTCAGGGCAAGGAACTGAAACAAATGTACAGTGTTCACTTCACTACTCCCCCCGTTCTCTCTATCTCTCTCTCTCTCTCTCAAGGGTGGCAAAGAGGCCGGCCCTCACAACCTTGGCGTCAGCAGGGGGCCATACACGGCCCCGGGGCCAACAGAATAGGAAGCGCGGGAAAATAGAAAATTTGAAAAAAAAAAAACAACTAAGGAATTCAAATTTTCTCTCTTCCCGCGCTTCCAATTCTGCTGGCCCCGGGACCGTGTATGGCCCCCTGCTGACGCCAGGGCCGGCCCCTTTGCCACCCTTGCTCTCTCTCTCTCTCTCTCTCTCTCTCGTAAGATGCTTGGGGGCAAAACGGAGGAATTATCTAATTTAACTTTCCCCTTCTTATATTTAAGTACATACAGGTTTTACATTCTTATTCCCGTCTTTTCATTTTCATCTCTCTCTCTCTCTCTCTCTCTCTCTCTCTCTCTCTCTCTCTTCCCGTATATCTCGCGTCTCACATGTTTATGAACTTGAAACGCGGTATTTCCAGCGATGAGAGTGACGTCTGAGGCCACGACATTGTCCCGTCCGTACTTGACGACATGTAGCGGCGCTTCCGTGTCGTTGGAGGCGTTGTCGTCCGTCACCAGATTCAACCTAAACCATATCATCGCCACAAAGTAAAACCAAAAAGCGTTTGTTTGCGTCTCCGCCGGCGGGGTTCTCACAAGCCCCGTAGATATTCGGGCGCGTAGATATTTTGCCGCCCGAAATGCGGGCAGTCCCGCTCGACCCCACAACCATGGGCCGGCCCGATATTTCGTAACTAAACCTCCCAATTTTCAGGGGCTCAGGCCGGCCCGGAAAAATCTATGCGGACCGGGCAATTTTTCCTCCAAATTTTGGCATTATTGGTCATGATACCAGAAGTTGCCTTCAGAGACATAATTTGGGAACTTACGCATCGCCCCCCCCCCCCCAAACACTCCCTGTCTAGCCATGATTAGGACTCTATATACTTGGTTAACAACCGCGAACCGCGGCGGTGGGGGTGTCAGAATTTGAATTTTACCCAATTTTTGTAAGCATGGCATTACGTATGTTACAACCCTTGTTGTAATTCCCATGTCATGGGCTTTGTACCGTATTTCGTGCCAGCCGGGTGTCAATGAGACTATATATGAACAAGCTACCTGTGGGGCCCGTTTTGCGCGACACCCCACAATACAAATGAGACGGATGGTGCGTAGAAAATTAGGCTCGGCGCGACCCTTTCTCCCGAATCTTGGGGCGCTTGTTCATCTGTGAATGAGGCCCAAAATAAGGTCAATATGGCCCATGCAACAGTATCCCGTAAAATACAAATTTGAAACACAAGGTATGGCCCACGGCTGTTGAGAAGTTTGAAGACTCGAAACCACGAAAAAAATCGCTTCTAAGAATTTTGCGTTGAACGGCGCAGGTACAATATTTCGTGCGCCAGAATCCGCGAAATGCAAGATACCCCCAATTTTGGCATCACGCACAAGGGATACGGTAACTGATAGCTTTAAAAACCCTTACTTTTCCTGTGTGCGTTCACCGATGATTCCGTCGAGAATACACGCAAAGGCCGCCGGCGCTATGTGGAAGACGGGCAGATCGACGCCCAAGTGGGAGGAGAGAATGGAGAGCGAGGCGATGAGTGTATCCACCGTAATTTTGCTTCGTCTCCGAAAGAATAATCATGTTTCAAGCAAAGCAAATAAACATGACTTACAATAATGTTCTCAAAGTTGAAGTGGAGCGCGAACAAGTTCCTGCTGGCGCATAAGAGACAGGTGGACTCTCCACAGTTGCCCATGTTCATATGACGTTCGAGGGTCGGGCGGACGATGTCCAGAACGTTGTACTTCTCCGCGATGCGAACGTCAGCCAACAACCAAACCCATTCACCTGAAAACGAGAGTCTCAGGTAGGATCAATCACCCATTCAGCAGTGGGATAAGTTTGTAGTTCTATTCTACTATACCCCCATCTTGATATGATTTTGAGAAATACTGTAATACAAGGCTGGACCGGGAGCGTTTTGGGGGCTCGGTGCGTAAGTCCCCCAAATGGTGCCTCAGAGGCAACGTAAGCCCATTCAATTATTTTGTTACCATTTTCAACCAAACGCCAAATTACGTAGGTACCACAAGCACCTCACGTCCACCTATGCTGTAATATCGATTTATTTTCACGAAAGATCGATGGATTTTGGGGTAGCAATTGGGGGTAAGTTTGTAATTACAAATGGGGCGGAGGGGACCCAACCCCTATTTAAGTTACATATACTGCCCCCAAATCTACTCTGGGTTCACAAATGACGGGCCAGGCCGAGAGATTTTTTTTTGGGCGCCCGGCCGGCCAGTTCATGAAAATCAAATGTTTAATTTTTTTTTATAAATGGGTACAATGATTTTTTAAACTGTTTTCAAAAATTTAATAGTGTTTGTTACTAAAATATAAGTGAATACTAGTTGTACAAAAAAGAATGTCACCGGCCGGGATCGAACCCTGGTCGTGTGGGTGGCAATCTGACTGGGTGCCCAGGGTAAACGGGCCGAACAAGATCCATGGAATTCTACGTGCTTGTGTGGCGTTTAAAATCGTGTAATGAAGCATTTAAGTTTGCAACACCTAACATCATAATTGGATAGAGGGGGGGTGTAAAAAAGCCCCTGCCCCAAAGAGTGTCTCCTAAAAATCCAAGACCCCGTTTTGTTCATAACGGACTCCCAGCCATTGACATCACCTTGGCTCATGACACCCGGCTGGCATTACATACAAATAAGCCTTTTTGAATTTTCCAGAAAAGCGATTTTTAACCTGAGGGAAACCTGAGATGATGGTAGAAAACGTCTCAAAAGGATGATTTCCCAAGTTTTCCATTTTGACCGCAATCATGATTTCTCCTTTTTTTAGAACAATACAAATTATTTGGAACATTTAAAAGTGTTATTATTTCCAACTATGCGAAATAGCTCGCTTTCTTGACATAATACTGCTGCCAGCCAGTTGGTACGAAAACAGACGGTTTTGTAAAAAAAACCACCTTTCACTGCATGAAAATTTTTCTATTTCTATCTTATGATGCGCCATATAAGATTATATATGTAATGCTTGCTGAGAATAAAAAAAAATTAAAATCTCGCTCTCGAAAAAACAATACAAAACAAAGGGGAAAATTTGACAGGGCCCAAATTTCCACAGAGCGGGCCGGCACCTTGGCCGCGTTCCGCTGAACTTCATTTCAGAAATTATAGCTCGGTTCCAATTGCTTTGAGCTCATTTAACAATAACCAAATGGTACTCATTGCTGGACACAGAACGTTTGGGGGTCAGAAGCGTAAGCCCCCAAATGTCCATTTAATTTTTGTAGCCAATTTCAACCAAACACCGAATTAGATAGGTACAGTAGTACTCACATTTCACTTGATTTACAACTTCTTCGTCGTCGCGTCTATCGAGCGAAGCGAATCTAGAAAAAAGCGCCGATTACATCGCAACGGTAAAAACTCACTCGCATACTCCTTCAACATCGTCGTCCCAATAGGCCTGTTTGTAGAGCATGTTTAGCATACACTTGAAGTCATACACATTCTCGTCGAGCGTAATCGAGACCTTTCCATTCTAACCCATTCATATTGACATGAATGAAAATCTTTACCTCAGCGGAAGGATGGGCAGAAAATATCTCCTTGAAATGTGAGGATCTGAAGGCGAGGAACTGAAAATAAAATGTAACATTAATATTTTAAAGAGTATTAACATATAAGTGTGGGTCACCGGTCACAATGAAGTCATTTTGGGTAGAATTGACACCCGGCTGGCAAAACATACCACAGATTTATTAGAAAATGGGGTCGCACTGGATACAACATAAACTTTTACCCATGCCTGATTTCAAGTAAATTTTTTTTTCAAACGCTATTTTGACAAGAATGACCACCATTAGCGCTGATAAATTTGAGGGTCGGCCCGGGCCCAATTTTTTAGGAAGCGGGCCAGCCCGCTATCGAAAACCCAAAACAAAAGTGGAGCAAAATTAAGGGCGGGGCCTGAATTTTTAGTGCGGGTCGGCCCGGCCCTGTGCCATGGCCCAGCCCTGACCACCATTTACTTTAAGAAAAACCTCAGCAGAAAACATTTGGCCTTATAAATCAATATATTTTCCGTTTTCGAGTAGCAACGTTTTTACTAATAGGAATTTGGGGTTCGCCCAATTCAGAAAATTTGTGACAATTAAATTGCCTACAAATTAGTTATATAACTTTGGAAATACGCAATACCCTGGGTCATACCCATAGCTGGACATGAATTGCTTATAGGGGTACCACCTATACATGGGCGCAGGGGTGGCAAAAGGGCGGCGCTCGGCCGTACTCGGCCGGCCGAGGGCCCTTGCGCAGAGCGCGGGAAATTCGAAAGCTAGTTTTTATTCTACGCTCTCATTATTTAATTCAAGTGATTTCCATCAAAGTAACCAAAATCCGTCAAATAAAGCACAGATATCGACAAAACATGTTTTGCAAACATATCCATGCAAAATAGACGGTAAATTTGCCGATTGACTATTTTAATCTAAAAGGAAATATAACTTGTCCAAAACGCAAAATGTCTTTTAACTACGTAACGTAGGCCAAACTTTGTATTACCAACCGCAAAACTGGCTGTTTTTTTCACTTCTATTCATTCATGCTCAACTTTTATGATTGCTTGAGCTCAAATATGCATTTATAAACAAAATTCGAATAAGAGCAATCTTTGAAAACCCATATTAAGCACTTACCCCCAATCGGCCTTACCAAAGAATATTTTATGAAACTGAGCATTTGACATTTTTCCGGAACTCCGAAATCACCAATTTATCACCCTAAGAAGTTTCATTTGAAGTTTAAAAGCGAAAAAAAACTAAAAAAAAAAAGAAAAATTATTAAAAACCAAGAATTCAAATTATTTGAGTTCGCGCGCTCTGAAACTCGGCCGGCCGATTAATTTGCAACCCCTGCATGGGCGAAAGCCCGACTTTGACGGCTCGGGTGGTCTCGCCAAGAAAGATTTTATACGAGGGGAGTTCCCCGATGGGTCATTTTTAAAGGGCGGGGGTCTCGCCACGACCCATGTGACGGAGCTGTGCCCATGTATGGTACCACCCGTAAGTCCCCCAATGGGTGCATATGACTCAAAGTGAGCCCCCCGTTAAATTTTTTGCTACCATTTTCAACCAAACGCCGAAATGCGTAGGTACCGAAAAAACCTTGCATCCAGCTATGGTCAAACGGTACAGAGAGCGCGTCGAAAAGTAATTACAAGGTTGCGAAAGTTTCAGAAAGGTCATATACAACTTTTCCGTTACTCACTTTTTTAGAACCCTCTAAACGCACTGACTTCTTTAAAAAAAAAAAAACTCACCCTTCGATGGACGTGGAATTCGCAGTCTCCGGCGATGAGCATCACGTCGGCTGTGTCTTCGTCTCCGTAGTAATAGGCAGTTCGAGCCTTCTTCGGCGGCACCTCTTCCTCCGCAGCGCCTGCCATACCTGTCGACTGAAACAGATAAATTGTAAGTGATACAGGCTGCAAATATCAATAAAATAAGAGTTGCTTTCATACCTGGACACGGTACGGAGGGGGATCCAAACGTAAAGTCCCGCAAAGGGAGGGGGCCTCAAAAATCAAGTCCCCGTCCATTTTTACAAGGTCCCCCAGATTAAGAAACGCCCAAAACCAGGGTCCCGCAAGCACCACGTGTCCAGGTATGGTTGCTTTGGCGGAGGGTCACCACATGCTTTTGCAAGGTCACGACATCGCACCCCGGTAATCGAAAGTGCGAATTTTGCGAATTATTTCACCTGCGCATCTGCATTACGCATAGATATAATACTTAGGTCACGGCTACTAGTACCATGGAACTTGCTAATACGACGGGGTCAAAAGCAAAAGACTTGAACAAAAAAGCCCCGCAGATGTCCCGATATATGGATTTTGGGATGTCGTGCGGAGCATAAGGACTGTGTGAATGTTTATTCAAAGTCTGTTTTAAAAAATTTTTAAACAGCTTTATAACGTTTGTTATTACCAGGAGTGGCAAACGGCCGGCCGGCCACACAAAACGGCCCGCCGTGGATTTCGAAACTATTCGAAATCGAACTTTTTGTATTTTTTTCGACAAAAAAGGGTTAAAATTGGTGTTTTCCATATTTCTGTGTTTTTTTTATATTCTCAAATCTAGTTGTTTATCGTTACTTAATCAAACCGCGAAAATAAAATTTTCGAATAAAAAATTAGCTCTCCAAATTGGCTACTTTTATACCGAAAATTTATTTACACAAAGGTAATGTTGAATGACTAATGAACAACTAATGAACATATGTCGCTTAAGTTGACTTTAAACCGTTTAAATTTCAAAATTTGATTTCCCGCGCCAAAAGACGGCCGGCCGCAAAAAACGGCGGGCCGCACACAATTGCCACCCCTGTAGCTTTTATTTAAAAGCGGTAGCTTTTAACGAAAGGATTTCACCGACAGGGGTCAAACCCAGGACGTGTGGCTGACAGTTTGATTGGGTGGCCCACTTTTTGGACCACCCTGTCAAACTTCGGGTGCGACACCCTAGCGTTGAGATATCGAAGTGAAGCGTTGTGTGGTAGACCGTACGCCTACTATTGGAAAAGTTTCACCAAGAACTGTAAAATTCCGTATGGCTCCAGGGATACGGTAGTCGCCAGGCTTGGATATGTACGGCTTCGGCCCATCCCGCACGGTTAGTCGAGCGAGTGGCCCCGCGCAAATCGGAACGGCCCTGCCAGCCGCTTACCCCGTGTCCTAGTGACTACGGTATTTATAATTATAGGGTGTACCAGGGTGTACAGTTTCTAAAGGCCCCGTTTGAAGCGGCGTTAAAACACGCCGAGTGGCGCGTAGAACGGCATGCTTTTTGCAATTTTAATTTAAAAATACCGTAGTTACTAGGCCTCGAGAATACCGGCTGTCAGGTCCATCGCGGCTCCCCGCCGTGCCCGTGACAAAACGGATTTAAATATGCCCCAAGACAAAATGTGAACACGGGTTAGAGAGCGAGTAAAAGAGGGAAGATATCAAAACATTGGCACGTTTTGGTTTTAGCATAATCAATATGAACGTATGGCAACGCCGGCGGCTGGCAGTTGAATAAGGCCCGAGACTGTGCACTCTTCGCGCCAGCCGTATCCTTTGTTTCTATCAGGTCATTCGCAATCCGGCGCTGACCGAGTCACATGCACTCATGTAGTCATCGCCGCCGCGATCCCTATCCATTGATTTTTAACATACAGTGGCAGAGACCGTCAGAAGGCACGGCCCTTCCCTCCTTAACATTTGAAGGAACTCCAGCTGCGGAAAAACCGGCATAGGCACTTTGCCAACCGCCCATAATAAACTGTTATAGGCTGAACTGATCCCACCACGAACAGCACTGACTAAATGCCAAACTCTCAAATGTAGTGAAGACGCGGTTTTTCAGCGCTTATCGAGTCGGGACAGTTTGTCCAAATGCTGGAGACGGGGCAGAGTTTGGCTAAATTCCAGTTCTGTTTTTGAAGTGATCCGAGTTACTAATTGGAAAGGCCATGACGAGGACTCTGCTCTCCATAAGTATGTCTCGGAATCTTTCGGGCTGTCACTAGCTATTAATGCTGAAAAGGGAAAGAGGAAAAATCTATGGTACTATCAGAAGTTCCATAGACACTTTCTTTCGTTCAACCTGATGTGACGGCAAACTCAAACAGCATATTCAAACCATTATAAAATTAGCCTTTTGTACACCAAGACTTGTCTTATACTTACAAAACTGTGGCGTAGAGGTAAACAATGGTTAAGATATTTAGGTTAGTTTTTTTTTTGTTAAATCAGAATTAAGGAGTGACCCAATATTGAGCCCCAAGGTTAGGGATTAACAATGATTGTCGGCAGGCCAGCTTCACGACAACACATCTTTTCCAGTACAGCCCTTCAAATCTGTTCAAAAGAGTGGATTTTATACAAGCTTTTCATACATAGTTTATACAACAATATATTTTACACAACAATCTCCTAGAAACAACTTATCTACAATAAAATTTTGCATGAATTTATTGTTCGTAATACAGCTTCGAAGAATCGTATAGATTTGAAGAAACCCCATTATTTCCAACAGAAAACAGAAATTTTAAAAATTATGTTCAAAAGTCACAGTTCAAACGAGTTCGGGCTAGCCCGGGATCTTAACGTGCCACGGTGGATTTTCGCGAAGTTGTTTCTTTAAAAAAAGGAAGAAAAATTCAAAAACCGCGCTGAAAATTTTATAAGCCGAGTCATGCACCTTTTGGACAATTTCGGCGCGATTTTTGAACCTTTGCTATATTATTTTTTAAAGGAATTATGTGCAAACGACAGGTTTTCGAGTTTTCTTGGACCAAACTATTTTGACTTCTTCGTTTAGCCGGTCGTGATGGAAGATAAACATAAACCAAAACTTGCTGAAATCAAGGCTTACTTTTAATGGGTCCTGACACGATCACAATTTTTTTTCCAACGATCTTATTGCAAATACCGCGGCATTAGAGCGCTTGGCTCACTTACCGGTTAAAAATTTCCTTAGTTATTAAATAATTCCTTCGAAAAAACCCACGCTTTTCGCAAATCAGATGCACAATCGGGGCACATAGTGCCAATTAATTCACCAACACTTCCCACAAAATACATCGGTTTTCAAATTCGTTGAACAACAGTTTTGATGTTTGACGAACGGTAGTCGAAGCCCGTAGAAACTGACGAATAAGCAACAAAACACAGATTTCAGAAAGTGTATATTGTCTAAAATCACACATTTCTGCGACCCGGGGATAGAAGAGACACAGATCGAGAGATACTGAACCACAATATACACATTTGTACACTACCGGCAATGGGGATAGTTCTAGTAGAATCACTGGGACAGGGTACAACTAGCTGAACACTACCGGAATGCTCTTTCTAGGCCTTTTTGTCAATTAGATCTAGACGATTATTAGCGACAAACGAGTCATGCGAGGGGGCTAATGTACAAAACGGGGGGCAACTTCGAGTGGGTGGGGGCTCTATGAGGTATCATCAAAAGTCGAGTTGGTGCATGTACAGCGAGTCGCCGGAGGCGATGATGAGACCACAGTTGCCGTAACGACCGCCCCACGAGTCGCTGTAGGCCACGCGGGGGAAGCCGAGACGGCCCGGGTGCGGAGTGGCCAGTTCGCAGAGGAGTTCGCCCGAGTGGAGAGACCAACCACGGGTGCAGCCATCGGCGCCCACTGAAAATGGAGATCTTGGGATAGAAAAGATAGTCAGTATTGTATACTTTGGTTCTAGGGTGCGGAACGTTCGCCAAACGTGAAAATAGTTCGGCTGAGAATTTCTGGCGTATGGTGGACCGATGTCAAATCACAGTAACTACCGTGTTTTCGTAAACCACGCTACTTGAGATTTGTGGCATGTGATCTCGTTTGCCATTCTCAAAAATATTCGCTGTGCGTCCGAAATGTATAGTTTTAGCGCCAGTTGCTAACAACCAGGCCTGGGTTCTCAAATGACGGGCTTGGCCGAGAGATTTTTTTGGCCCGTTTATGAAAATCAAAATTTTAAAGTTTATAAAGCGGTACAATAAATTTTAACCTGTTTTAAATAAGTTAATAGTGTTTATTACTAACATATATGTCAATATTAGTCATACAAAAAATTTTCATCGACCGGGATCGAACCCTGGTCGTGTGGGTGGCAATCTGACTGGGTGATCCAAGGTAAACGGGCCGACCAAAATTTTTCCAAATGTTCCGGCCCTAGAGAACCCTGAACCAGCCTAGATTGGAATCCGAGACCGGGGGTGCGGGTTTCGCCGACCGCATGCTGAACGTTGTTAGCTACTTCTTTTATAAAAGCCGAACTTAAGTTAGTGTTGTCGTAGCACAGTTAGTGTGTCACGCCACACGCCTCATTTAAATTGTGGGGGGGGGGGTCGCGCTAAACGGCCCCACCGGTAGCTTGTTCATGCATGTATAAAAGCCACTAAAGCAATGTTTAACACAGTGCTGCAGACCACAGAAAGAACAAAATTTTTGGCTCAGTACTCCCGTTATTCGCTTCGCAAACGTGGAACGCTTGTTCCTCCCGCTACCGACATGCAGTTCAAAGATCCCCTAGACCTGGGTTCAACCCCCGTGTGGAAAGTTCGTCTACAGAAGCGACAACAACACTGTTTCCAACAACGACACCTCCCCCGCCAAAACAAGTGTGTCTGCTTTTTGGACCACGTGATTCCACATACGCCACCTGGCGTTCCGTAAACAAGTGGTGTTTGTTGAACCAGCGTTTCATGTGCCATTTCAGGGAAAGTAAAATTTTACGGCTGAAACGATATTGTGTCATGCCAACAGCATAACACTTTAGTTCAAAAGTCAAACAAAGCAATTAGAACGACAACATCGACAACAAAATGCCATTCACTCTTCATTCGGAGCCGTTAAAGGTGTCACGACACACTAATAGGTTAGCGTCATTCGTGAAGGGATCTATTAAAAATCCAGTATTAACAACGTTACAAAAGTGTTCATTCGAATCTCTGTTCCCTAGTGGAAACGTGGCTAGTACGACAAACTATCAAAACACCACTACTCCCGTAGGTCATGTGACAGCTGAGATAGTCTTGTCAAAGAGATAAGATCTCACTTTTCCCCGTTCCGTTAGATAACACTTTTCAACGAAAAACAGAATGAAAAATGTTCATGTTGTGCGGGTCCGGCAATGTTATCCGAAATAGCTGGATACGGAGAGCTGTTTTGTTTGGGGGGCCTTGTCCAAAACATAGATGAACAAACGCCCGCAGATTCGGTAGAGGGGGTCGCGCCGAGCGTAATTTCCTATTTGGGGGACTCGCGCCATACGTCTCTTTTGAATTGTGGGGGGTCGCGCAAAATGGACCCCACGGGTAGCTTGTTCATGTATGGTCCAAAATAGGGTTTTTATTTTTATTTCGGAAACCCCCCTTTTGCGGGACGTTACTATTATACTCCGCTCCGTACCAGGTAAGACACGTAAGGCATAGGCAATACGGTCTGCCAGCTGACTGTCAGTCAAACGTATTGTCCATACTAATCTTTTTTTTTAATATTTCAAATTGTTGCGGGAAGGGCGCCAAAATCCTTAGACGGCCCCATTTCCGCTGAACCGGGGCTCTCACGGGTCGAGTATGACTGGTCCAGCGGAACATACCATGATTTGAGACTTCAGGGCAAAGCAACTCAAATTTCGCTGTAAAATTTGCGAAAAGTCGGGCAGATCCGCAGATTTAGCAGCCCTGGTATCATTTTGTATACCGGTTGGCAAAAGTTATAAGTGACTTTGCATTTTTCTTCACTTTGAAATGATTTCAAAGGGACGAGAAACAAGCGAACAAATTGCGCTGTTTCAAACTCGAGGCGTCCAGCCGGGTGTCAAAAACACGCAAAATTGCGTGATTAAGACTGTTAGCAAACCCTCCCTTTGTAGTAAAAGTTTGAAAAAGGAGGGATGATCAACGACTGAAAGGAAGAGAGGGACAGCGGTCATGCCGACGTCATTTTGGCACATTATTATTGTTAGACTAGGCAGATACAAATAACAGTAAGTCACGCAATACGTATGAATTTTAATTCAAAAGGGAGTTCGTCCACAACCTCGAGCAACTTTTCAGACCATTTTCCTCTTTTTCTTCAAATCAAAAACGCTTTTCTGAGTAACTTTCAAAAAAGTTCCCATCAAAACTAACCGGCAAAGAGGAAGCGTTCGTCCTGTTCGACTACACAAGGCAGTCTGTAGGCGGCGTTGGTGTGGCCATCGAAATCCAAGAGACTCCTCTTGGTCTGCCTCGTGTCCCACAGGGAGAGCTTTCCATTGAAGCCCTGGGTGACGACGTGGTGGTCGTAGGTGGACTCCAGCGCGTGGACGAAGCACGAGTTCGTGGTATCTAAAAGTGGAAATATAGGCATTTCACAAAAAAAAAACCGGGCCAGCCCGGACAGTGCTTTTAACGGGATATTCCCTTACGTTTGAAATGAGCGACGATATGTCTGCTGGGCATCCTGAGGTCGGAGCAGATGACGTCCTTGCCCTGCAGTCCCATGTAGATGAGGTTGCCTTCGGGGGAGAACTCCTGCGAGAGGACGTTCCTGCCCTGACTGGAGATCTTGAAGTGCTGGTCGGATATGATGTCCACGATCTTGGCGAAGCCTTCGTGACCTGAAATTACATGATTAAAAGGACCATGAGGGACAATTAAATCCATATCGGATAGAACTGTGCATTAAAAACCAAATGTAAACTTAAAAGGAGATAATGTTACTACCAATAAGCTATGTCAGTTCTAATACCCGGGTTCTCATGGGCCTGGCTCTTAGGAAAATTTTGGTCGGTCCGACCCGTTTACCCTGGACCACCCAGTCAGATTGCCACCCACACGACCAGGGCTCGATCCCAGTCGGTGAAATTCTTTTTTTGTACGACTAATATTGACTTATATGTTAGTAATAAACACTAAGTTATTTAAAGCAGTTCAAAAAACCATTGTACCGATTTATACAAAATGTTTATACGATTTATACAAAAGCTCACGTGACGTTATGGTCATACCCGAGCCGGACCGTCCCAAAAAAGGCCCGGCCAGAATCCTGACCCCCTGTTCACGCGTGTTTATCGTCCATCTGCGGCTATTTTTGCATTGTGACGAACCGAACAACCGGTTGGTACCCAATTTATGCATACATGACCTGTTCCGAAATTCATGGCCCGGTGGTCTGTCTTCAAAACAAGCTCACGTGACGTTATGTCCATAATCAACCAGCCGAAAATAACGTATACAACGGGTTTTCATCACATTGAAAAAAACAAACAAAAGTCACCCTCAACTTATGGGGACAAACATGGGTAGCTGGTACATTTTGCGAAAGCTCTACCAAATCACGGCACTTCAAAAGTTTTAGACGGACACCATTTCAAAAAAAGCCAAAAAAAAAAAACAAGCATGGGCTATATTCCGCGCATAGATGAACAAGCGCCCGTAGATCCGGTAGAGGGGGTCGCGCCGAGCCCAATTTACTATTTGGGGGACTCGCGCCACACGTCTCATTTGTAATGTGGGGGGTTGCGCAAAACGGACCCCACATGTAGCTTGTTCATGTATGATTCCGCGCGCACCTCCCTTTGTAAAGACATTCCACGCTTCATGGGTGGTCTACAGAATTTCGTACCACTCAGGTGTCGTTGTGACCGTTTACGAGCACTCCCTCATAGCTGGACAGGGAACGTTTGGGAGCTCAATGCGTAAGCCCCCCAAATTGTGCCTCGGGGGCAACGTAAACCCCCTTTAACTTTTTGTTGTCATTTTCATGGCTGGACAGAGTGTTCAGGGGGTTCGATGCGTAAGCCCCCCAAATGGTGCATCAGCGGCAAAGTATGTCCCCCCTTCAATTTTTGTTACCATTTTCAACCAAAAGCCGAAATACGTAGGTACCCCAAGCACATCACGTCCACCTATGGTCATTTTCAACCAAACGCCGAATTACGTAGGTACCGCAACCCCTCATGTCCACCTATGCACTCCCTTTGTAATTAAATTTCAAAAAGACCCACAGTTGCCGTAAAATACGAAACACAGCAACCCATATTATCAGAATCATGGCTGGACAGGGAGCGTTTGTGTTTAATGCGTAAGCCCCCAAATGGTGCACCAGAGGCAAAAATAGTTCCCCCTTCAATTTTTTTGTTCCAATTTTCAAGAAAACGCCAAAATATGTAGGCACCCCAAGCACCTCACTTCCATTTATGATCAGAAGCCGAAAATCCGCACAGGATAAGTCATTTCCCCATTCCTTACCGAGCGAGATCTGCATTTTCCTCGAAGACCATCCACAGCTCCACACGTGCTCCTTCAGATCCCAGAAGATATTGTAAATGGGACTGTTCAGATTCTCGTAGTTGGTCGGTTTGCTCCACTCGGGCAGCGGGTACATCACACACTCACAACGCGAACGCAGTTGGTTGTTCTTGTAGCTGAAAATAACATTTTCAACAATATAAACAAGAATTTAGGTCTCTTTCGGACCAACCAGGGCCATAAAAGTCCGCTACTTCCAGGCCAACCCGAAAGTTACGAGAAGATAGAAACTCACTCAGCCGAGGCCGAAACGTAGAGACAGCTGGTGACTTCGGAATCCACGCCGGAGATTTTTATGTCGACGACCTCGGGGGCACAGACTTCCGCGTACTGTTGGCTCCAGTCCAGAGTGAGACCCATGGTGTTCAGAGGGAATCCCTCATCCTCCGCCTCTCTCTTGTCCTGTTCGCGAAGGGTCCTCCTGCAAAATTGTTTTAGTTTTTGCGAGACAGACACAATAAAAGTGCAATTTGTGTCAATGTTTGCATTTTCCCCTTATCAAAGTATGAGTTAGAATGGTGGCAAAACACATTCTTTCGGACGAAAATAGGTGTGTGATGAAAAACGGGGCGCGATTGCATCAAGAGAGAAAGTTCCTGGTTAAAAGTACAAATTCAGCTTTTGGAAATGAAAATGAATTTGACGACTCAAATGACGGACCGGGCCGATGAATTGTTTGGGACGACCAAAAATCTGCACAATAATTTCTTAAACTGCTGTGAACACCTCATGAGCAACCATGGTTGCGGGCCGGCCCGCTCCCAAAATTTTTACGGCCCGACTCGGCCCGGCCAAAAATTTATGCAATATTTCAATGTAAAAATGAAAAATAACGAAAAAAAATTTCGGTCCGAGCCGGCCCGTTCCCAAATTTTTTCGGCCCGGCCCTGGCCGGTCCGGGGTCGAACCGTGGTCGTGTGGGTGGCAATCTGACTGGGTGGTCCAGGGTCTAGGGCTGGACCGGCCAAAATTTTCCAAATAGCCCGGACCGTGAGAGGTCTCGCCTAGAAGAAGGGTGTTGAAAAAAAAACAGTCGACCCGATCTCGACGAAGGACGCTTTTCATCAAATCCGGGCAACCTCAGGCCGCTTCCATTATTTAAAAAAAAGGTAAAGGACCACTACCACAAAGTAGCTTTAATACAAACTAGGGCTTTTGAACATTTTTTGAACATCTTTTGAACAATGCCGCTTTGGCGACGTTTGGCAATGTGCGGGTACTATCAGTTTTTGCTGTTGACCATTTAACCATTTAATAAAACCTAAAAAGCTATTTGGGAAATATCAAAACTCACTCTCTGATGGCCTCGTCGATGACGACCCTCATGCAGGTGTTGAAGGAGTGCTCGCCCTTTCCCTGCTCCTTGTGGACATTCCAGCTTCCGAACAACGCCGTGCCCTCTTTCGAGGCCGCCAAATGGGTGCATCCTCCGATTCTACCGCTGTAGAAAGGATTCTGGAAGAATTTAGTTCGTCTCACATCGAAAAACTCAAAAAGTACACAGAAAAGACCAAAAACCCACCCTAACATCGAAAGTACTGCTGGGAGCGGCCTTGACCGACATCAGTCGCGATTCGAACACGGTCCTCTGTACCTGTTTGGAGTTCATCAGACCCAGCTGGGCTTCTGAAAACGAGATTTAAGAATTTGTAAAATATGAAGAAAAAAAACTTACTCGTTGAAAGCAGGGAGAGGGCCCTGACTGTGGGACGCTGCTTCCTCTCCTCTCTGTTCGCAGAAATCTGCTGAATCAGCTGGCGGTGGTTGTCGGCCGACGTTATGTCGCGTTGAGTGAAGCCGGAGATCTGAAAAGTGCGATTTCAAAAAAAAATATCATTTCAACGAGGTGATAGAGAGAATTTTTAAATTTAAAAAGGTAAAAACCATTTTAGCGCCCGCCAAAAGAAACCAAGGGTGGCGGGCAGAGCCCGTCTCAAACAAGCCCCGATTTGGGCCAGTTTTCAAAATCGGTTCACAAGTTAAGGTGAAATTTTCCATCATCTTGTGATAAAGTTACCTACAAATATAAATTGGATTAATCATATAATTAAAATAATATAAAACAACACCTTAACTCAAAATTACGCTACACAAAGAAGTTTCACTACGCCATATTTGCATGACCATAGCATGATCGTGCCGGGCCGGGCAGAGCCCGATGTTTGGCCAGTCCCGATCAAAAGCGTAACGAAAGCTTAGCAGGCAATGTAGTTTGTACTTTGATAAGTTTCTTCATTAAAACCTCCGATCATTTAACCCTATTTTCTCACCATTTTTATCTATTTCTAGCTCCCCAGAAAGTAAAATTAGCTTTCCCCCACTTCACACTCGGCTTATTTTGAACGGTGACCCTTATCTTTCACTATCACATGGGGGTGGATTAATAACGCCCGTTGTGGGTGTAAACAGTGGAAAGAATCTCGTCAGATCCGTATGAGAACCGCTAGAACCACTCGCCAAAGAAAAGAAATAGTGCCACTCGGCTGGCACAATAAATTCAAACCAATTTGGACCCAATTGTCCGTATTCAGGCTTTAGTTTGAAAGGTGTAAGTTGAAGTCAGCTGGCACAAAATTGTGATTCAGTACGTGAATAAATGTCTCGAATTCCAAGAAGCCGGTTTGTTTCAATTCGCTTCGGTTCACAACGAGCAGGGTCGGCCTTGTTGCGTTCTTCAGAGACGAAACCAAAACTGAGCTTCAATTAAGCGGTGGAGAGTGAGACGTTCGCCACTTTTGCGATAAATGTAGGCACAATCTTTCGTAATATCCAGTCAGATGGCAGATAAAAGTTGCAGAAATTCCTTAAAATCGGCCAGAACTATTCATTTTCCGTGTAACCATTGCAGAATGATCTGCCACCCGGCTGTCACGAATTTTCCCATTTTTACGCTACCAGGCGTAAAATTTCCGACAAATTTTCCACGCATACCTATATATATAATATAGAAAAGTGTAAAAAGAAAAAAAATAATACTAAAAAACTAACCCCAGAATTTTCTCCAGCGATGGCGTAGTGTTTCCTGGTGACCGGGTCGTAGTAGAAGCCGGGAATCTCCATCGGCGCCGATTGGTCGACTTCCATCGGTTCTGCAACAAAAACCGCATGTAATTCGCAGGATTTCACCGCAAAGGCTTAGAATTAAAATAAAAATGTAAAATAAAAACATTATTTAGAAACAAACGAACCAGTATGTCTCCTGGGACGACTGCCGCCGGCTCCGCTTTCAATTCCCTGCATCGGTGTGGTGTGACGGTAGGAGTCGTTTGGCTGGCGGTTCTGCTGAAAACAGAAAAATGAATGGATTTGCAACAATATTGTTTTAGTTCAAAAAAACACAAAACAGTTCAAAAACTGACAATTAGAACGAGGCTGTAAGGTCAACGCCGCAGGCGACTGCTTTTCGAAGAATTTCGAAACCCTCAAAACAAGCGACGCGAATTTCGCCATATTTGCGACAAAAGTGGGTCAAATCGCAGTTACTAGCACGGCTTTTTGTAATAAACTAAGGAATAAAAAATTAACACGAAATTTCGAAAACAAACCGACATTTTCCATAATTTATATACAAAATCTGATTTTCGTTAAACCGGTTACAAACCGCACGATTACGTATTTTTGCGATAAAAAAAGAATAAATGAAGTAAATTACCTGGTTTCTGCGAGATTGCTGAGGTCCGAAGCCTCGAGAACCGCCCGAGTTGGCTGAAATTCACTGGGTTAGAGAGAGAGAGAGAGAGAGAGAGAGAGAGAGAGAAAGAGTGAGAGAGAGAGAGAGAAAGAACGAGAGAGAGAGAGAGAGACTTACTGCGATTGGGACGTCCGCCTCCCGGAGGCCTTCCGCTGAAATTGTTGCGAACTCGATGGTTGTTCATAGCACCGGAGGTCAAATTTTCATCAAACTCTGAAGAATCCTGGAAAATTGAACATTAAAAAGGCTTTAAAAGGCTTAAAACAACAAGATATCGCAAAGAAACGCATAAAAACGCCCAAATTTGTTATTTCCAGGGGAGGAATGGAGGGGAACGACCCAGAGGTGCGAGAATGACGGGAGAAATGAAGCATTCCCCACCCTGACACGCCAAATTACGCGCCGAATTTTCGGGAAAACAGGCCGTTTTAAACAGCACGTGTTGCGGTGGTTTGCAAAAAAAAAAGTGGATAACCACGTGATAACAATACGTAAACGGGCGCCCAGCGCCCGTTCGTGTTTCTCACGCGGCCGTAAATAGGACGGCGAAGAACGAAAGAATAATGGCAAATGGGAACTGAAAATGGTTGTACGGGTGTTAAAATGGAGGCCAGGAGGTCAAATAATCGGGGTATCGCTTGAGAAAAACGATAAAAGTCAAATGATTCACTACGTAGACAATTTTCATTTCACAAATAAACGGACGGCGATGAAGGTCAGAAGGTCAAAAAGTGGGAAATGACGTTGATAAAACTGGAAAACTGATAAAAAAAAAAAGAGTCATTGTGTCGTATGACTATCGGAAAAGCTGCCTGCTTAGTTAGAGATTCGAATAAAACAATAAACGGATAAAAACACCCCTCCTCAGCAGAGAAGTCAGCCGACTTGATTGTGACAGTCAGGTGTCATTTTCTGGGGCGGCTTCAACTGCCAAAGTGCATAAATGCGATTACGGTTCATAATCATAAATGTGATACCGATAGCTTAATCAAACCCAAAACCGATCGCTCCTTCCAGGCTCGTCTATTGTCGTTTTTGACCCGGATTGCGCGGGCCGGCCCGCTCGATTACTTAAACTAAAACAACAGATGAAACAAAAAGATGGCAGTGCGATGGAAGCCAACGGGGCAGCCCACTTTCGAAGAGGAGGGACAAGGTTCCTTAGCACAATGCCAGAAAAACTGCTTATTTTCGATGACGTTTAGAAGAAACGAGTTCCAAAAGACGAATTCCGGAACATCGTGGCGGGACCTCAAATTCACGGGATTTGCCCAGACTTTTGGCCCTTTCGGAGCATCTCTAGCAGTTTCGCCTGAACAAAGGTGCTAAAACTCGAAAGTACAAGCCAAAGTCAACATTTCCTTTATGTCCACAGGGCAAGAGAACACAAGTCAAGGCGACTCGTGAGAACTACACGTACAACGCCATTCATTTCTCTCACGGCCATCTATAGCGCAGCAAAGAACATCGCCAGTGACGAGAAAATAGGGCTAATCTTGAATGTGGGGACAGAAAAAAAGCGAATTCTGGCACTATTTAGTGCGAAAATTCATTCTCGGAATATAGATCGAACCATCCGAATTCGGAGCAGAAGTAGCACGGAAACACACTAAAAGTGGATAAAATCGTAGACTCGCACGATGAATGGCAAAAATTTCGCCAATTGTGCATGAAAATTAGGCATTCCGCGCTTCGGACGACCAATTCCAAGCAGCAGAGATCACTTCCCCAGCTAAAAACTGTGTGGGAGCGAAATTACACATGGAAATGGATAATTACGCAGTCTGGAAACCCGCATTTCCGAGAAATTTTGAAATGAATCAACGTGGCTGTGTTTTGTTGCTGATTAAAGGACTGCTGCCACCCAAATAGCCTGAAATTGCAAAGAAATCACGTCGACCAGACAGGTGGAAAATGGCCAAATGTATCATAACAAAGCCGACAAAGGAAGACAATCCGGCGTAGGCGGTAAAGATTTTGGGCGGCCGGCGTCAAAACATGTGAAAAACACGTCCTCCTGGTCAGAGAACGAAATCTAAGAGCAGTTTTCGATTGCGAGGAGGGCGAATTCGGGGAAAATGCGAGATTTCCAAACCAATGTGACTGAAAATCGATAGAAACTACTAAAATTGTGCGCTATATCATCTTTTCTTATTTAAAATTACCGGGAAAAACTCTAAACACACAAGTTATAATGCCGCATTCCACATAGATTGGAAAGGAATGGACAAATGCAATAAATCTGGACATTTTCGTCCGAAATTATGGTGTGGGAAACTGATGGAACACGGCATTCGGAGCACGGAATGTAAAATAAAAATTATTACTTCTCGTACGTTTGTAGAAATTATTTTTAAAAAAAAGGCTTCTAAAATCAAATCAATTCCAGGGAATTCCCGGATAAAGCGGGGACGGCTGCCATATTCCCGATTAAAGGACTGTTTTGAATTGAAAAAGTGTAAAACTCCAAAAAAAAAAAAAACGAGGCTAGACGAGAACATAAATATAGGGACGAACTATATGCAATGGGCCTCGAAGCGCGTTTAGACTTTGGGATTCGACCCGCCAAAAAAAAACCTGACCTGGACCACAGGAATCACCCAAAATGTTGGGAGGGGCACATCGAATGCTAAACTTACTGCTGGGCCACAGCCATTGAACAAGATTCTTGTCTGGGCCACAGCATACGACAAACAATCCCGTCTGGACCACAACAATTGATCGAAATATCGGTCGAAGCCACAGCAAGTGGTTAGCACCCAGGTTTAGGGCACAACAGAAGTATTTAATCTTGTAGATGCCACAAAAAATAAACGAAACTCCTGAAATGGGCCACGGCGTACAGGGTAACAGAAAAAGGCCAACTCAGGGACCATAACTGACGAAAAACCTAGAAAATATGTTAACCACAAACGAGGAAGTACTTCAATAATGTTCCAAACACCACTTCCTAGTTGAAAATTGGAACCAAGTCCACATTATCGATAGAGCGCAAAATTTTTGGGTAAACAATTGAACAAGGGCACAAAATTCCATAAATAAATAAGGAAAATACAACTTTTGAGCAAAAAACGGGGGGCTTTTTGTGAATTAAGCAAACAAAACACTCTCGCACAAGAATTCCATGTGGTACGTGTCAGTTCCAAACGAAACAGCGTGGCATGAACTAAAAACAAGCGTTAATCAGAGGCAACGCACCCAAAATGTACCCAGAAATGGAGCTTTCAGGGGTTTTGGCTTTAAACCCGAGAAAATCGATAGCATTTAAGCTTTGAAACTGCAATCAGTAGCCGCAGAAAGGTAAATAAAGCGAAAAGTAACTGTTAATTACCGGAAAACAAGCGAAATTGAAGTTTTGACCGCCGTTAGGACTACTTTTAAAGCGGAATTCGATTAAATCGATGATATCCTTCAAGTTTCGAGTGTAACTCGTGATTTCCGGCCATTTTCCGCGTGGCACAGGTCAAGGCGACGGCAAACAAGAGAGAAGGAAGGGGACCGAGTCACATGTTGCCCGTTCCAGACAGCTACAAAAGGGCGGTGGCGTGGCGCCGAAAATGAGGGGGCAGTTGCGTACGCGGCGTTGCTGCCGCAGCTCAGCTGGCTAATAAGCGCTTAAGCGCTAAAATAAAAGAAAAACAACAAAACTAGTTTAATGTGCGTATTTTAGGCGATTCTGTTGATCGCTTGATCGGTTAAAACGAAGAAGTCGTGTTCTCGGAACAGCAAGGTGTCTTTTTGTACGCAGGAGATAACAAATGACGGATGGGTGTCAAAGAGTTCGATCATCTATCAGAAAGAAGAATTTTTGTGGTCGCAGAAAGGACAAAATAAATGATTGGATATTCAATAGCATCGCCCACAAACTAACGCAAGCACACAAGAACTCATTCACTGAATTGTTGATTCTGAAGACAACAAGGTATAGGCTTACCTTGATGCAAAAGAAGAGCGACCGACCGAGGGGGGTGGAGGAGGAAGAAAGAATGACCACTGAGAGAGGGGGACCACAGTATGCTGAACTCACGTACGGAGCGAAACGGTACGTGACGGCACGTGAGTGAGTGAGTGAGTGAGTGAGTGAGTGAGTGAGTGAGTGAGTGAGTGAGTGAGTGAGTGAGTGAGTGAGTGAGTGAGTGAGTGAGTGAGTGAGTGAGTGAGTGAGTGAGTGAGTGAGTGAGTGAGTGAGTGAGTCATTGAGTCAGTGAGTCATTGAGTCAGTGAGTCAGTGAGTCAGTGAGTCAGTGAGTCATTGAGTCAGTGAGTCAGTGAGTCAGTGAGTCAGTGAGTCAGTGAGTCAGTGAGTCAGTGAGTCAGTGAGTCAGTGAGTCAGTGAGTCAGTGAGTCAGTGAGTCAGTGAGTCAGTGTGTAAAATATATGCAAGTTTCCAGAGTTGATTCTACCGGATCACCGCAAACTTCTCCAGTACGGAATCGGTATTTATGCCAATGCTGTTTATATGAGCATCGGCAATGGAGACGATAACGAAGACTCTACCTCCGACTAAATGTGATACACACAAATGTTCGAGATATAAACATTGTTGGCATATGATACTGCGCTTACAAAAATGATACTGTACTTACAAATTTCTATTGTGTCTTTCTAAAATAAAAATTCGTCTTCGTCTTGGTCTATCTTCTGTCTGTGGTTTGTCGAAGTAGGACGAAAATTTGGTTCTGGAGTAATATTAAGTGAATTTAGTTCACGCTTAATTTTTCTCCAACTTTGTTGCACCGGGCTCCCACGATCGATCGACTTACATCACTTCTCCTTTGTCATCTGGCTACACACACATACACACACACATACACACAGACACACAGACACACACACAGGCACACACAGACACACACACAAACACACACGCATACACACAAACACACACACACACACACAAATGCCCACTTTTTGTTAATGCTGCAGTTCAAATCAGCTGTTTCGTCGACGTCAAACTATTACATCTTTACTAGTCACGCCGGCTGGCACGTGTTGAAGTTCAATTATCTGTCCCTCACATCACGTGATATAAAAAGTAGATTACTCACATTTAACCACATATAGTTATCCTAGTGACAGACGGTTGGCTGAAGTGCTTTACAACCAGCTACCTTCTAGCAGAACGATACTTGCAGCCAGCTGTCACTTACGAAGGCTATGAGAGTTTTTATGCTGGAAATCATTTGCAGCTGGCACGTAGCTCTTTTGAAAAGCCTGTTGTCAACAATACCAAAATCTCATTTCGTCCCTTGCTTTCGGCTGGTTGACCAGAAAGCATGAAATATCGTTTTGGGAAATTTTTGGTGACAGATACCTGTATTTTCAAAATGGGGGCGGTCATCCGGCTGTCTGCCGTCGATTGGTGACAGCCGGGTGGTTGTTCGAAATACGGGAAGCGGCTGTCACTAACCAGGCATGGTAATGTAAAATTGCAGCCAGCTTGTGAGTTCCAGGGTAATACTTTAATGTCATAGTTATTGTTTTGTGGCAGTTGTTCTTGCCGCCAGCTTTTACCGGCTGGCTGAAACCAGCCGGCTGCCCGTAAATCAGATCCTCACCGCAGGTTGACCAGTGGTCATTAATTCACCGACCTTGGCCACGGGCGCGCATCCAGCGGCCTCTAAATTTGCAAATTCACAGTTTCGGAACTGACAGGCGGCTGGTAGCTATTCTCTCTCTCTCTCTCTCTCTCTCTCTCTCTCTCTCTCTCTCTCTCTCTCTTTCAATCTATCTCCCTGTTTTTTTTGTCTGTCTGTTTCTCTGTCTCTTGAACCTCTCTCTCTCTTTCCCATTCTATCTCTGGGTCTCTGCTTCTTTTTCTGTGTTTCTCTTTATGTCTCTGTGTCTCTTTGACTCGTGTCCCTGTGTCTATGTATATCTGTGTCTCTGTGTCTCTGTGGGTCTCTCTCTTTCTCTCTATTTCTCTTTCTGTCTCTGTGTCTATGTGTCTCTTTGTCTCTGTATTTCTGTGTCCCTGGGTCACTGTATATCTGTGTCTCTCGGTCTCTGTGAGTATCTCTCTCTCTCTCTCTCTCTCTCTCTCTCTCTCTCTCTTTCTCTCTCTAAAAATCAGTCGATAATTTACTTTCGATTTGCGATAAACGACAGCGGCTCTGAAAGCTATTACATCGTTTATCTGAGTTCATCGCACCCGAAAAAGCTAAGGCCGAATAATCCATACGCTTTCGCACACAATACGATAAAAAGCGGTCCTCCCTCATTAATGCTAGTTCATGCGCCGTTCTCTCTACTTTTTTGTGTGTCTTAGTTGTTTTTAGTCTTTTCTTGTCATAAAGGATCTACAGTGAGGCTTCTCTGATCAAGTTTTTACACTTTAAATGCCCTTTCAAATTTACCTCTGCCCCTCTTACATATTTTTGGACTATAACATTGTTCTGCTGGTACCAAAGTTCACAAATTCTCGTTTCTTTTCCAAATTTAACAAAATTGCCCTCAATTTCAATGTTGCTGTCACCCACTTGATCACAAATCAAAAACCTACAAATTTCTTTTCTCCCAAGGCGTCAGTGCAGCCGGTTGATCCATGTGGACCTGACAGCTGTTCTTCCGTTCTTCCTGCCTGCCGGGAACGCTACAACAAACCACCCGGCCTACACCGTGCCATTCTGTTTTCTTAATCAGGCGTAAAGTTAAAAATGCTGTATGTTGAAAAAGTTTTTACGATAATTTATTAATCCGCTTAAACTGTCGCGTGCGCGTCGCCTTTGGTAGACAAATGAGCGGGTACTTAGGCGCGCTCTATTTGCGGCCGGCATTTTCATTGCGTGGGCGCGCGCGGACCATTCTCTCCGATTCACTGCGGTCGAGTGATCGATACACCCACGCAAAACTCATGACATTTCATTTTTCTTCAGCTTTTACTTTTAAATCTTCAAAAAAAAAAAAACAAATCTCCTATATGAAATAGTACGTTTAGCGACTCACCCTGCGTTTACAGCGGTTGCAAACACAGTGCACCTTCAAATCTTCCGTTTGTTCAGATTTAACGGCTTGTCGTTATTAAACAACTCATTGACTGTAATTTCTATTTGTTTGTTACAAATTTACCACAAATTTGTGCAATTGTGTATTTTCGACTGTAAAAATGGACAGCTGGAATGTTTGCGCCAACACCTCCAACAAGTAGGATTTTGGGATTATCCACATGTTTTACGATCAAACAACAAATATTATCTACCATTAATGCGATTTTCCATTATTTTCAATGGAAAATTTGAATTTTAAAACGCCAAAACGACGTTTTCTGTAGTTTTCGCGCGTAAACACAGTGCGCACAAGACGTCAAATCCCCTAATTACTCCGCGTAAAACTCTCCAAAGGCGGTCAATCTGCATTTTTCAACGACAACAAAACTTGGTTGTAAATTGTTGCAATAGGTGACTTTTTCCATTTTCTCCCTGAAAAATAGAGCGTAATTGCGAAAAGCCGTGGAAAAATTCAATTTTCCTCCTTCCTCCTCAAAAGATGGGATGTTTATGTGCGTGCGTGTTGTAATGCTATCTTGTGTTGACTTTCGTCCTGTTTCCCGCCTTCGCGGCTTTTCACGCCGATCCCGAAAATCCCCTCAGGCGCCGCTTGCAGCATGTTTCCGCCTGTCCTTCCGGTGTCCACTTGATCAATTTTTAATACGATTTTTTTTTCAATTGACATGATTCGGAAAAAAAAAGAAATGAATAATAGGGGAAGAAATAGCAGATTCTCTCGACCAGCGGCGCTAAAATCAAATCAGCCGCTGTCTGTGGCATATCGCGTGTTCTTATAGCGCACCCGGCGCCGTCACTATCGGCCCAAGTAGTATAGTGGTTAGTACTCCACGTTGTGGCCGTGGCGACACAGGTTCGATTCCTGTCTTGGGCAGTCTTTTGCTTTTGTATTAAAATTACTCATTTTTCACTTTTTACTGGATTAAACGTGTTCCAACATTACTTATTTTTCATTTTACAAATCCGTTCATCTAAAAAAAGCTTAGATTGAGAAGAGGGGAAGAGATGAGAAATAAAACAGAAAGAATAGCTTCCAATCCCATAAGGAAATGCCATAACTGTACGATTCCCGCATTTCTCCGCGTTCCGTGAAATTAGCATAAAGTGCACACGTCGGGGTGGCTGACTCAGCGGCGACGCCCGATAACCATCGCGGCATTGATCCCCACACCCACCCGCCAAATCTGTCCCACCCGAAGTGTGCTCCCCCATAATTTACCAATTCGCCACTTTACGATTTTCTTTTAATTTTAACCTTAAAAATCAATTTTCTGTGAAAACAGTATTACTTTCGTTTATTTTCTCCGCATTCCCCGGAGGTTCGAATCGAAATTGACCTGTTAATTCGATAAGGATGGAAAATTGTACAGCTTTCGGCTGACATAACGGCGTTTCCATGCATATTACGAAGATGGCAAGGTGATTGTCCGGTTTTCGACCCGTTTCTGAGGATCATTCCCACGTTCGGCTCCTGTCGTTAGTCGTCGTTAACCATTCACTGTGGGGAAAAGTTGATGTGGAAACCGGTCCGCCACCCGGCTGACCGCAGTAGCCCAATCGGTGTTGGTTTATTCTAGGTCTGTATGTCTATCTATGTCTCTATCTATGTCTCTCTCTGTTTCTCTGTCTCTCTGCCTCTCTATTTCTCTGTCTCTCTGTCTCTCTGTCTCTCTGTCTCTCTCTCTCTCTCTCTCTCTCTCTCTCTCTCTCTCTGTCACTGTCTCACTCTCTGTCTTTGCACCTCTCTGACAAAACAGGAGAGATAGAGAGATGACACCGTGTCTCTCTGCGTCTCTTCCTTTTATCTGTGCCCATCTATGGCTCTGCCCTGTATGACAGCGACAGAGACCTCTCGTTTCATTTCTTTCTTTATCCCTCCCATTCATTTCTCTTCCCTGTCTCAATACCTGGCAGCTGACGCGTCTCTTCCTCTTTTTCTAGCGTTCGTCCTTATCATATGGGTCGTCAATGATTGCCCGAACCTTTCTTCACGCCTATCAAGCAAATAACTGTCCTAAAGAGTGCTTTCATCCTTTAAATTTGAAAATACCCGTTCACAAACAAATTTTTATTTTTGTTTTGTAAACATGTGCACTATTTCTATTGTTTTTCTGTGGTTTCTTGGATTAACACCCCCAAAACTTGTCTTTGCAACGAAGATTCTTGCATTCTTGCGAAATGGTATTGTCTATGAGAAATTTCAACACATCCAGTTCCTTGTACGGAAAATCACCGTTTTTCTGTAGCTAAATTGACATTTTGCCAAAAATGGCTATAGTTTAGCTATGTGAAGAAGAAAAAGACGTTGCTCCGTTTGCAAAATGGGCGTGGCATAGTTTCTAAAAATGGGCGTCGCTTCGTTTGCAGTTTTGGGCACCACCCATTTTTCCCGCGTTGAAGCGAAAGGCTCCTCTATCTCTGCATAATCAATTAACCCCCTTTTTCCTATTCAAATCCCCTTCATTTCCCGCCCTGTTTTCGTTTATCATCGCCCTGTGACCATGTGTTTTCCCTCGCACAACCATTCTGAGTCAGCTCCTCCCCCTGCCAGCCGCCTCACAAGAACTGACAGCCGTCTGTACACAAGACGTTTGTGTGCATCTATTTCGCGCCCCACAATGGTCTTTTCGAACTTTTCTGAATCAGCGTTCTTGCTGACAGCTGGGCGCACTGGTGCCAGCTGACTGTGCTACTACTACCACCAACTGGATAGTACCAGGCTAAGATATCCTTATAGCCAGCCTTAAAGCCTTCTGACAGTAGGATTCTTGTTTGTAAACAGCAATCAGTCTTGGTTAGTACCAGCTTGTTAGCTACCCGGCTGCAACTGCTGCTACCAGCCGATGTGAACCCTATGTTGCCAGCCGAAACCTGTCCTTATTGACAGCCGGTCAATCCTATTACTCCGTGACCTTTTGATAATAACGGACAGTTGGCTTTTCAAATTCCGACTGCCAGCCGAGTGCGGCGCCAATTATTGCCAGCCGGCGCGGGAATCGTCTTACTTTCAGCCGGCTGGCTTTAAACCGTTCCAGCCAGCCGCCTGATCCACAAAACTTTTATTGCCAGCTGGGTGACCCAACTCATTGACAGCTGATTTCTATGTTACCAGCTGAGAAGTTAATTCTTGTTGACAACCGGTTCAGTACTGTTTGACCATCCTAATTGGCAACCAGCTGTCACTAACTTCCGACCAGCCAGCCGGCTGGCTCGTGCGAACATTTGCTACCAGCCGGTGAGCCATCTTTTAAACAAACTTTGTGACTCACTAAGACTGAATCAGTTGGTACACCTTCCCCCATCTGGCAATAAGGTATCTAATTGACAGCTGAAGGACTCTTCCTGCCAGCCGCAGGCTATTTACTGCCAACCGGTCTCCTCATCACAATAACGGTGTACTCGAATTACCATAGCCACTTACTGGTTCCACTCAGCTGGCAGGAACTACTACTTTTTTTCTTATTGCCAGCCAATTTTTTGGAAAGAGAGTGCAAGATGGTGCATATTTTACTGCCAGCCGCAAAGCCGTCTGCTGCCTGCTGGTAAGGCAATTTACTGCCACCCCGACGGTTGATGAGGGCGGGTCTGCCTCTCTGCCTTTCTGCCTCTCTGCCTCTCTGCCTCTCTGCCTCTCTGCATCTCTGCCTCTCTGCCTCTCTGCCTCTCTGCCTCTCTGCCTCTCTGCCTCTCTGCCTCTCTGCCTCTCTGCCTCTCTGCCTCTCTGCCTCTGCCTCTGCCTCTGCCTCTGCCTCTGCCTCTGCTCTGTTTCTGGCTCTGCCTCTGCTTCTTGCTCTGCTTCTGCATCTCTCTCTCTCTCTCTCTCTCTCTCTCTCTATCTCTCTCTCTCTGTCTCTTTCTCTTTTTTCTCTCTTTGGTGCCAAAATCAACACTCTATCGAGGACGCACGCCGATTTGTTGTTTCTTTCCTTATCATCGCATGAAGGACGATTTGCTGAAAGATTACGCGAATGGAGAGACGCAGACCCTCGGAATTTAACGGAACGCCGATACGAACTGCTTTGTTCGCCCCCGGAATCATATTCGAACGATGCATTTGAATTTATGACCTTTTTTTCATTAAAAGTTCGATTAATTGCAAAACTACTTTAAAATTTCTTCTTTTCAGCATGAACACCCGTATGAGCCGGCTACGCCGCTCCCTTTCACGCTCCGTTCATCAGCTAGGATCCCTCTCTAGGGCAGGTAAGTCGATATCGATTGATTTTTTGCTTCGATTTGTTGCTGCAATACAGATTTTGAAAACTTTCGATGCACGGAGTGGTAGTAATTTAAAATTCGGCAAAATTTGGTGAACGAGCTAGGGCACAGAGAGAAGACAGACCGACAGAAAGAGGACAGAGAGATAGAGAGATAGAGATAAAAAGAGAAAGACAGAAAAAAAAACAGGAGAGATAGAGAGACACACACAGACAGATAACGAACGAAAGAGCAAGCTTGAAATACATAAAGGGACTTGCAAGACAGACAGAGATAGAGTGAGTCAGTCAGTCAGAGAGTGAATGAAAGAGAGCTAGACAGAGAGAGAGAGAGAGAGAGAGAGAGAGAGAGAGAGAGAGAGAGAGAAAAGCATGCTGCACGCGTTTTAACTGCCTCTGGAATGCACATTTGCCTGTGAAATTACTACCACTTACAAATTTCAATTTTTTAAATTCCAGTTTTGCAAATGGTGCTTTCTCGTGGTCTCCACGTAGACGATGGTGAAAATTTCATTCAAATCTGTGTCATTAGTAACTTTTTAGGTAGTCTTTCCGGCCTGGTTCAACTGCCAACCACTACAAGTGCCACGACTCTGGGAGATAGATATGCTGTGAGTTTAAATTTTTTGAAATTTCGTTCAGTTTTCCTATTTATACGTTTTTCCCCATATCTTAGATGCCATTTTTAAAGATTTCGGTACAAAAAAGCCTTTTGGCGCGGCATGCGTCGCGGTCGCGACGCGGTCATAATAGGCCACGCCCACTTACCTGCGCCGAATTCGAGATTGCGCATATGTTATTCATTAAAACATTCCTAATACAATAATACTATAATTTTGGTTTATTTTCAATTTCAATAAACCACTTTCAGACACCTGCCAACTTTTCCCAATTGCGACAGTCCATCCAGACTAATAATGATGCCCTAAGGGAAATTATCAATGTTTTCGAGGAAAAGTGAGATTTATCGAGTTTTTGGATTGACAAATCGGAAATTCCAGAGCTGCTCTTGATTATCAGTACTCTAAGGCACTCCAGAAGTTGTCTGCCCGTCTTCATAAGGTTGCTCACTTAATGGAATGGTTGGTACTTTTCTCTAAAACTTAGTAAAAGTGATGAATTTAGTGATATTGATCGGGGATGGACAGCAGTTGCTGAACAGTTTGAAGTTCATGCTACGATTCATAGGTAAGTTCTTTCTATGTCTCTCTGTTTCTCTCTCTCTCTCTCTCTCTCTCTCTCTCTCTCTCTTTCTCTCTCTCTTTCTCTCTCTCTCTGTCTCTCTCATTCTGATATATCTCGCCTCATCAATATTTGCCCCTAACATATATTTTCTTACCATTTTGCCTCAACTTTGCCTCAATTCGCTTTGCCTCAAGTAACGGGACCTCGCCTCACTTTGTCTCAGTTTGCCTCACCTTGCCTCTTCTCAGCTCACCTCCCCCATTTCACCTCAATTTTTCTCCACTGCGCCTCATTTTGCCGAATATCGCTTTGAGCACACCTCACTTTGTCTCTCTCTCTCTATCTCTCTCTCTCTCTCTCTCTCTCTCTCTCTCATTCTCCCTCTCTCATTTTGATATATCTGGCCTCATCTACCTTACACCACTATGCCCCCTTTTGCCTCATTTGACTTTAGCTCCCATATAACCTTGCCTCATGTAAGAGGACCTCATCTCACTTTGTCTCACCTTACCGCAGCTCACCTCACCTCTACTATCTCACTTCGAAAAGCCTCCGGTTTGCCTCTTTTCACCTCATATCACGTTGAGCTCACCCATTTTGCTTCAGCTCACCTCACTTGCCTCATTTTACACCTCTTCACATTAACTCGACTCACTTCGCCTCCCTCTACCTCTCTCTCTCTGTCTCTCTCTCTCTCTCTCTCTCTCTCTCTCTCTCTCTTTTAACTACCTATTTTCAGCAACCTCGGCTCCGCCATGACCGACGACGTGGTCCAGCCACTCCGTGCCATCCAAGTCAATCAACAGAAGACAATCCGAGCAGCTGAAGCCCTCGTCGACCGAGAAACCAAGAAATGGAAAGATAAGAAGGAAGACAGTCTCCGTCTCAAGAAATCCCTCTATGAATACTCAAAGCAGCTAGAGAAAGCGGAACAGAGCGAGGATAACAGTACCAGCACCAAGACGCCAACAAGGAGACAAAAATTGAGGGACCAAGTTAAGAAATCCGAAGACGCCTACCTTTGGGATACAATTGATGTGGAAAAACAACGCCGTGTCAGTGAAAATGTGCTACGTAAAGGAGTGGAGAGCTTGGAAGCTGTGGAAAGACAACGGTTGGCTCACTGTCAAACGGCTTTGGGACGCTATCAACGAAAAATCGACCAATTGGCGCCGAATTTACAACAGGTCTGATCGATTTTTGATTTTTTTAAACTTTCCAAAGCTGATTCCTATTCCTCCAAATTTCTTAACAATGCCATGTGAGGTGAAAGCAAAAGTTGGGCCGAGCCGGGGATCGATCCCGGGACCTCTCGCACCCTAAGCGAGAATCATACCACTAGACCACTCGGCCACGTCAATAGCGTACGCAACGTTTCGAGATATTCCGATGCCGCCGTAGGCTAATTTCCAGTTTTCGGCGCTTCGGGGGACGAGATAGTCTTTAGGCCGCTATTGGAAGATCACAGCGCGTTCGTGGTGTAATGGTTAGCATGGATGCCTTCCAAGCATTCGACGGGGGTTCGATTCCCCCCGAACGCAGAACATTTTTGTTTTGCTAATTTGCGCCTAAAATATAATGTATTCCTATATCTTTGACTGTTTTGTTTTAAATCTTCATTTTCAGATGTTCGAACGCCACGCTAATAACTTAGACTTGGCTGTGCAAGCCTCCGCCTCTGACTACATCTGCTCAATGCAACCATCTTCCTCTGCCGTCAGCAGCGTTCTTCTCACCGATTTCTTTGTAAGTCACTCTCTTTATTTAAACCCGTATGAAAACATTATAATTAGATAACAATTAAATTCCCATATCTGACAAAACTTTCTTTACCCGTCGGGTTAACTCCTCTTTTGACCTATCGAGGCTGTGATCTTCTACCGTATCCTCTAACAGCTGAGCACATTCGTTGTGGGACTCAATAGGACAAGTTGATTTGTAATGTAGTTTAACCGCTGTAGCCTCAGGGAGGTAAATACTTGACGAGACAGAGTGAGAGAGGCGATGGAGGGCGAAGTGGTTGAAAACGGTGGCTACATTCTCGATTCTGAAGATTCTTCAGTTAATTTCTTACTTTTCCGAGAAAGTCAGTCGAAAACACTAAGGCGCGCGGAAAAGTGGGCGTGGCTTACGACGCGCGGCGGGACCCACTACCCTCAGTAAATTACTCAACTAGGGCAAAAATGCTGATTTTCGTAATGTTTAAATGGCCTATTTTGTTAAACAACTTGGAAAACTCCAAATTTTGGAAGATAAAACTACCCACCTCGAAAAACTCTTCCCATACTCTCCAACTCCACTAGTTTTCGTCGATCGTCGATTGTTCTTCAGAAACCACAAAGTTTCCGAGTTATCCGTTTGATTTGTTGGAAATTTGAAGACATTTCTAACGACAATCGAGCTGATCTTCTTCTTCTTGTTGCCATTTTCGAGCTCTTCCAACATTTCTTTGTAAGAGGGGTGTTTCAGAGGAACAACAATCTCATCCGTATCCAAGATTAGGATGTATTTGTGGGAATGGAGATATCTAAAATTGGAATAAAACAAGTTTTGAAAACTGCAGTAATCTACCTGTAAAGACAGTCATTGTACGGTATTAGCTCATGTCTCCGCTTTTGTTGACGATTTCTCCAAATGTAAGAACTCCTAGCGGATGGGAAATTTGGTGAATTTCCGGGTAGAGATAGCGAGACCTAAATTATGAAGGTAGAGAAACGATTCTTTAGTAGGATGCAGCAAAGCAAAAACGTTCTGCGTTCAGGGGGAATCGAACCCCCGTCGAATGCTTGGAAGGCATCCATGCTAACCATTACACCACGAACGCGCTGGGACGTTTTCAGTGCGGCTTTTAGACTATCGAAGCGCCGAAAACTGGAAATTAGCCTATGGCGGAATCGGAATGTCTCCAAACGTCGCCCACGCGTTCTACGTGGCCGAGTGGTCTAGTGGTATGATTCTCGCTTAGGGTGCGAGAGGTCCCGGGATCGATCCCCGGCTCGGCCCAATTTTTGCTCTTGCGTAAATTACTCTACACACCTTTGCCTCTCTATAAATCTAACGAAAATTGTATTAACCAAAATGCTAATATTTTTTATTACTAAATACTACCTGTGTAACTTTTCCCTGTTTTCCATAATGCTGGAGCACCCTTGAAGTCTTCTCCGAAACTGAATAAGTGTACATGGTTATACTATCAGCTCCAAACAGAAATTGTGCTTCTAGCCATTCAACAAGGCGGGATGAAACATCTTCCTGAAAACGATTTTTACAGAAAAACGTTTCAAAGACATAAAAAAAAACGGGTTTGAAGGTTTCTCTTTACTCGTCCTTTTCTTATACAACTGATAGCTTCATTGGATTTTTGAGCCGATTACAACCCAGAAAACATACAGAAACCCTATATTGCGACAGAACACACAAAAATGGGAGGAGCTTCAAAACTCGACGCGACCGCACCGCGCCCAATCACAGCGCGTTTTCATGCAAGTGCGGCGCGATTCTGTGCAAAAAGCATGAATTTGGAATTATTTTAAAGCTTTTAAAATCGAAAAAATTTCAGTTTGTGATGAAAAAATCAAACCTGGAAGTCCATTCCCTTGACACAAACAGCAACCGCCTTCTTTTCTCCCACTTTCTCCGGAAAATTAACAATCAGAGCTTCCTTTTGACTTTTACAAGCTGTTTTCGATAAGTATACAGTCATTTCTTTGCTCTTCTTAAGCCTATAAGGTACTGGACAGGTTATCAAGTTCGGAACGTAGAAGTTGTCTCTAAAAATACAATATTCGACCTTTTCGGCGTTTTTGACCTACCTTGGGTCCCAAGCCCTCTGCCATATCTCTCTAACGTAGCCTTTAACTAAAGCAGAGCCTCGGTCGGAGTGAATTGTACAGAAAACGTCGGTTATGTTCTCGAGAGTTCTCCAAGACATGGTTAGGATCTGAAAAGTGGGAGTGTGCGCACCTGAGCCGAAAATTGATGCGGCGCGGTTGCGACGCGGCTGCGATCTTTTGACCTACCTGAACACTTGAATGTCTAGGAAACAAAGAATTCTCTCTATCGTCATAATAGGCTGAGAATAGGTGAAGCTCATCGTTTTCGACCCATCCCGTCTCTCTTATTTCAGTGAGACGAGGGTGGGAACAAGTCCAATACCACTCCTCTATTGACATTTCCTTTTCCACAACTCCTCGAATAGTAGATTTTCCGTTTTTAAGACCGGTCATGTATTCCATTGTCTCGATAGCATAGTCGGTGTCTTCGATTAGGTCATGGATCTGAGATAGAAGGATTATAAAGAGAGTGTGTGTGTGAGAGAGAGAGAGAGAGAAAGAGACAGAGAGACAAAGAGACAAAGAGACAAAGAGACAAAGAGACAGAGAGACAGAAAGACAGAGAGACAGAGAGACAGAGAGACAGAGAGACAGAGAGACAGAGAGACAGAGAGACAGAGAGACAGAGAGACAGAGAGACAGAGAGACAGAGAGACAGAGAGACAGAGAGACAGAGAGACAGAGAGACAGAGAGACAGAGAGACAGAGAGACAGAAAAAGGGAGGGAGGGAGAGAGATAGAGAGACAAATACAAAGACTCACCTTTTTAACCTCCTTCTGTTCTTGTGGCTCCTCTAACAACAAAATCAATCCCAGCGCCAAAATCGATCCAAAAACCAGTTTATTCCTTGAATTCCAAAAGGATGTAACCATTCTCACAGCATGGCAGAAAAGGCGTTTATGGGTCAGTGGCGAAGTGGTAAAGGATCGGTAAATACCGTCTGATCGATGTGCGCCCCACGCGACCTTGGGCGCCGGGAGGTCTTCGCGCACTAGGAGAAAAACACACCATTATGTGTGGATGGGTGGCCGGCGTGGGAAAGTGACTCAATTTCCTAAATTGTGAAACCGGTTTTGTTAGAATTGTATGTTTTAGGCTGAAAATTTCGGAGAGGTAATGTCTTCGGAGAGAAGAAAAGTGGCCCTGGAACGAATGAGTGGTATGCTTGATGAGGAGTTACAACGACTGTATGGGCAAGGAACAGCTGAGATCATGGCAACGAATACTAAACAGATAGTGAGTTTGGAGAGAGAGGGGGGGGAGGAAAGAGAGAGAGAGAGAGAGAGAGAGAGAGATGAGACCATTTTCTCCTTTTGCAGACTCTTGTTGAGTACATTGAGTACATCTACTACAAGGTCAACGACGCTTTGAATAGCCTTGAAGGAGGCTCAGCCCGGGGCTACCACCGCCTCAGTCGATTCCAACACAGACTTAAAGACAAAGCGGTAATTCTTTTATATGAGTGGAAAAAACAAGACTTTCTCTTTCAGGGACTTCAAATGACAGTTTTGACAATTCCTCTCACAGGAGAAGATCGATCCCTCCCTCCGCCTTCAATTATGGGTGAGTTTTAAATCCCTCACTATTCCAGTCACTCACGTACTCACGTACTCACGTACTCACACTCACACTCACACTCACACTCACACTCACACTCCAATTCACTTTCTCATTTCAGATACCTCTTCCACCATCAGATCGGATGAGGATTGCGAGGAGTACGACAAAATCTCCGACGAAGGTTTTTACAATTCAACCAATGGCTCCGGCCGCCGCACAACCACCGTAATCGACGACGCCGCTTCACCCCGTTCTACTCTCTGTCGCGCGTTATACGATTTCGAACCCAAACACGACGATGAGATCCTGGTCAGAGCTGGAGAAGTAGTACTAGTTGAGGAGAGGATAGGAGACGATTGGCTGGTTGGCCATGTGATGGGAGACAAGAGTCGGGAACACCTCCGAGGACGGTTTCCCACATCGTATGTTGCCTTTTGAGTGGTGACGGGTTAATGAGATGATAGATTTTGAGTTTTGATTTGTACATAAGGCTTGAAATGAAGTTATCGTTGCTTCCCTGAGAGGAGTGATAGAGAAAGAGAGAGAGAGAGAGAGAGATAGAGAGGGAGAGGGATTGAAACAAGTTTCAACAAGTACTCGCTGTGTTCGTTCAGGCGGTAGCGTCCCAGACCAAATCCATATAAACCTCGTCTCCCTCGGCCAAAATGTAAGCAGCAACAGTGTAGTCATCCTCCAGAGGGTCGCCTGCATTTCGAAATCTCTCTACTCATTCTGATTCAACTCACAGTCCCTCTCCAGTCGCTGGATGAAATAAGGATTCTTGTACTTCTCTTCGACGAGCATCTTTACCTCCTTGACTGTGGTAGAACGGCGAACTTCGATCTGAACACGGTTGCTGGGCACGCCATTAGAAGAAATGGTTTTGATAAAGATGGGAAACAGATGTCCGCGTTTCTGAAGTGCTTGACCTCGGTTTCAAGCACCTTTACCATGGCGGTGAGCTCCGTCCCCTGGCTGAATAGATCGTTGTCAAGGAAATTTTTGTGTAAATCTAACCCTTCGAACTCTTCAAATCCCTCGTTTTCTCATTGATTTCAGCTGTCTTCTTGGAATTGTTCTTCCTCAAGGCGATGATTTCCTTCACTTTCTCGAAAAGAAGAGCTAAAAGGGTTTTTAAAGGCACGATATTGAGAAATATTACAAAGAGTTTGTCCTTGGAAGTTCCAGAGGGCGACGCCAGGGTGGAGGAAGAATTTTCGCCATCAGAAGACACTGAAAAATGATTCTTCTAAAAAAGAGGGAGCGACCTACTGGTAATTGGGAAAGTTGGAAGATGGAGACGACCGGCCACTGGAGAGACGGACAATGGAATGGAGAGAATGAATTCACGAAAGTGACGGAACGCAGAAACAGAACGGAAAATGAAGGAAAGCAGATCTCTGTCTCTGTCTCTAATTTTGGGCCAATTTTAAAACTGTCAACTTTTTCCTAAGACTGCTAGAGTTTATGAGAGGCGACATCTTCATTGTTTTTTTTTTGCAATGTTCTAACATCATACCATCAAAAAATACCCCCAAGAGCTCACATGAAAATCCAATGTCATAAGAACTTCAAGAGTAATAAAAAGTAAGCCTGTCTCTAATAAGCTTTATTTTCAAAACCAAATCATCACCTGACAATGAAAATAAATTGAATCTATAACTACTGAACAGCTGGAACGACACCAGCAACTGGGGCTGCTTCGAAATTGTAATTCAAGACTACAATGAGATCGGCTAGAACACTTGGTGGGAAAGCCAGCTGCTTCGGAAGACAGCAGGCGAAATCGATCAGACAGAAGAGAAGTGTGTTTGGAAAAATGGACATTTTCTCCTAAATTCAAATTTTATTTAACCAATTTAGACTGTTTTGCTCACCTTAATGTTATCCAGGTCGTACAGCGCAGCCAAGATCATCTTGTTGGCACATTCGAGGCAGCTGCTTTTTCCACACCAGTTGAATCCGAGGGGGATCTCGAGCATTTTCATGGGGAAGGCAAAGTAGATGAATGTTTCCACAACCCGGGGCATGATGTCCCAAAATTCTAAAAAAAACCATGGATAACGCTGAATTTTAAGCTTAATTTTCAATTCAAAAGCCAGAATTCAAAACTCACTAGCCACTCTTTCCAAAGATTCTTTAGGAGAACATGAACAGCAGTTCAGGAATCCCGTGATCTCGAAGTCTGCATCGTAAAGAAGTTCCATCATAATCTTGAAAGCCTCTCCATCACCCTCGATCGATACATAGTCTTTGCCACTCTAAACGAATGGTTAGGTAATTTTTAGGATGACGAATGTACCTCATTGAAGTTTCCGTAAAACATGGCTCGAAAGTAGGAAGAACGGCTGGCTAGAGTCTGAAATGCAATCGTTTAAATCACGTGTGAGTGTGTGAGTGTGTGAGTGTGTGAGTGTGTGAGTGTGTGAGTGTGTGAGTGTGTGAGTGGGTGAGTGTGTGAGTGTGTGAGTGTGTGAGTGTGTGAGTGTGTGAGTGTGTGAGTGTGTGAGTGTGTGAGTGTGTGAGTGTGTGAGTGTGTTTGTGTGTGAGTGAGTGAGTGAGTGAGTGAGTGAGTGAGTGAGTGAGTGAGTGAGTGAGTGAGTGAGTGAGTGAGTGAGTGAGTGAGTGAGTGAGTGAGTGAGTGAGTGAGTGAGTGAGTGAGTGAGTGAAGTGAGTGAGTGTGTGAGTGAGTGAGTGAGTGAGTGAGTGAGTGAGTGAGTGAGTGAGTGTGTGAGTGTGAGTGTGTGAGTGTGTTTGTGTGTGAGTGAGTGAGTGAGTGAGTGTGTGAGTGTGTTTGTGTGTGAGTGAGTGAGTGAGTGAGTGAGTGAGTGAGTGAGTGAGTGAGTGAGTGAGTGAGTGAGTGAGTGAGTGAGTGAGTGAGTGAGTGAGTGAGTGAGTGAGTGAGTGAGTGAGTGAGTGAGTGAGTGAGTGAGTGAGTGAGTGAGTGAAGTGAGTGAGTGTGTGAGTGAGTGAGTGAGTGAGTGAGTGAGTGAGTGAGTGAGTGAGTGAGTGAGTGTGTGAGTGTGTGAGTGTGTGAGTGTGTGAGTGCGTGAGTGTGTGAGTGTGTGAGTGTGTGAGTGTGTGAGTGTGTGAGTGTGTGAGTGTGTGAGTGTGTGAGTGTGTGAGTGTGTGAGTGTGTGAGTGTGTGAGTGTGTGAGTGTGTGAGTGTGTGAGTGTGTGAGTGTGTGAGTGTGTGAGTGTGTGAGTGTGTGAGTGTGTGAGTGTGTGAGTGTGTGAGTGAGTGAGTGAGTGAGTGAGTGAGTGAGTGTGTGAGTGTGTGAGTGTGTGAGTGTGTGAGTGTGTGAGTGAGTGAGTGAGTGAGTGAGTGAGTGAGTGAGTGAGTGAGTGTGTGAGTGAGTGAGTGAGTGAGTGAGTGAGTGTGTGAGTGTGTGAGTGTGTGAGTGTGTGAGTGTGTGAGTGTGTGAGTGTGTGAGTGTGTGAGTGTGTGAGTGTGTGAGTGTGTGAGTGTGTGAGTGTGTGAGTGTGTGAGTGTGTGAGTGTGTGAGTGTGTGAGTGTGTGAGTGTGTGAGTGTGTGAGTGTGTGAGTGTGTGAGTGTGTGAGTGTGTGAGTGTGTGAGTGTGTGAGTGTGTGAGTGTGTGAGTGTGTGAGTGTGTGAGTGTGTGAGTGTGTGAGTGTGTGAGTGTGTGAGTGTGTGAGTGTGTGAGTGTGTGAGTGTGTGAGTGTGTGAGTGTGTGAGTGTGTGAGTGTGTGAGTGTGTGAGTGTGTGAGTGTGTGAGTGTGTGAGTGTGTGAGTGTGTGAGTGTGTGAGTGTGTGAGTGTGTGAGTGTGTGAGTGTGTGAGTGTGTGAGTGTGTGAGTGTGTGAGTGTGTGAGTGTGTGAGTGTGTGAGTGTGTGAGTGTGTGAGTGTGTGAGTGTGTGAGTGTGTGAGTGTGTGAGTGTGTGAGTGTGTGAGTGTGTGAGTGTGTGAGTGTGTGAGTGTGTGAGTGTGTGAGTGTGTGAGTGTGTGAGTGTGTGAGTGTGTGAGTGTGTGAGTGTGTGAGTGTGTGAGTGTGTGAGTGTGTGAGTGTGTGAGTGTGTGAGTGTGTGAGTGTGTGAGTGTGTGAGTGTGTGAGTGTGTGAGTGTGTGAGTGTGTGAGTGTGTGAGTGTGTGAGTGTGTGAGTGTGTGAGTGTGTGAGTGTGTGAGTGTGTGAGTGTGTGAGTGTGTGAGTGTGTGAGTGTGTGAGTGTGTGAGTGTGTGAGTGTGTGAGTGTGTGAGTGTGTGAGTGTGTGAGTGTGTGAGTGTGTGAGTGTGTGAGTGTGTGAGTGTGTGAGTGTGTGAGTGTGTGAGTGTGTGAGTGTGTGAGTGTGTGAGTGTGTGAGTGTGTGAGTGTGTGAGTGTGTGAGTGTGTGAGTGTGTGAGTGTGTGAGTGTGTGAGTGTGTGAGTGTGTGAGTGTGTGAGTGTATGAGTGAGTGCTTGTGTGAGTGTGTGTGTGAGTGAGTGAGTGAGTATGTGTTCACGTTTCAAAAATACAAAAACCTACCATTTTGTGAACCTTGAAGTCGTAGTTTCCAATTCCCAGTGTGACATCAGAAAGAGAGGCATCACCAACCTCAACAACGATCCGTTCTTTGCTGTCCTCCGAAGCAGCGGCAATAGGAATATTCCTAAAAAAAGAAAATATATAAGAATGCAACTTCTAAACAACCTTTTAATCGGATGCCGTTTGAAAATTCCCAACAAAACTGTAGGCGAAATGTTGAATCTGTCAACAAATCGATAGTTGGTGAAGGTGCACAGCGTCTTTAGGCACCAGGCTAGTAGTTTAGGGCATAGGTTGATGTTATGCTAAAAAGGCAGTGTAACTCTGAAAAAGTAGAAATTTCAAACCTTTTCATCGATCACTCCGTGGTGGATCGCTGTGAGACCGGCCATGTTGCAGGAGAGGCAGGAGGCATCTTGACAGCTGTGGTCGAAATAGCGCTGGGTTAACGCATTGCGGATCTCCTCGACCACTCCGTACTTCTCAGCTGTGACGATGATTTCATGGTTCCATTCCCATTCAACTGAAAAAATCAAGTATGAGAGAAATTTGGATTTCTGTGTACCATAGGAATTTCTTCAACAAAGTTAAAAAAAATTACAGTACCACTTGGCGCTCCTACCGTAACCCGTCGCCGAAAAATGAATTGGCGCGCAAGAGTTTTCGCCCGAGGGCAGCCCGAAAGTTTAAAGGTAACGTCAGGGGCAAGTTTGTTTTATTAGATTATTCATCATTAATTATTTCGCGTTCCCATAACCATTTTTTATGTACGTATCCGATAAAAAATTATTTTAATGATAAATGTTTTGTCCCAACGGCTTACAGCCAAAGGGCCATACGCAGAGTAGACACCGCGGTGTTTACAGAAAAGGGTGCACAAATCGGCAAGCTGGCACTTTGCCAAACTTTTCTTTGCGCCATTTCAAACCTTTGGTTTGGATTTTAGCTCTAAAAAGAGTATTTTAATCGTTTTTCTCTTTTTACATTATTTAAAATGATCACACGCTAAATACCTGCCGTAAAACAAATGAAAAGGCACAAAAATGAAGCTGGTAGCCGAGTTTTCGGGTACATTCAATTTCACGACCCCAACCCATTAAACAATGCGACCCCAAGTGATTTTCCAAAAATACGACCCCATCCTTCATCAAGCCCTTATCTCCTTATCAAGAAAACGACCCCATATTTTCAAGAATGCGACCCCAGCGTTAAGTTACGCTAATTGAACGTTAGCTCGCGTGTCTGGTTTCAAACTCAGGATCATTCCCACTCAATCTCGGCTGGAATGCGGTCATGTATCAAATGTTTCGCAGTTAAGTTACTTCCAACACTATTTTTACAAACGTATTTTAGATTCAATCCTGTATAACTTAATTGTTATCAATAATGATGCTTGCATTGATTTGGGGACATAAACGTCATGCATAAGTGCATAAGGGGTCGTATAGTTTAGTCTGATTCAAAAAGACGACCCCAAATTTTTCTGCCAGGGAGACGACCCCACCCATTC
>OZ059904.1:3151059-3156059 GCA_964057215.1 Oscheius myriophilus
AAAGGAGAGAGAGCGATAAACAGAGACAAAAGGCATCTCGAATTGCCGCAGAAGTGATATGCCAGAGAGATTTCGATCAGCAGAGAAAATGAAAAAGGCCAGAGTGTCCGTAACCCGAGGCATCAGATTCCAGAACTCTGAAAGAAAATATGTTGAAGAGGCAGAGGAGAGACCAATGAAAAAACCAAAGAAACAGAGATAAATACCCAGATTCAAAGATAAAGAAACATATAGAGCGAGAGAGAGAGAGAGAGAGAGAGAGAGAGAGAGAGAGAGAGAGAACTCACTAGCAGTCTTAAAACTAGCAACTTCTGCGCTACGTTTGGCGTCAAAATACAATATCTCTACTCTAAAGTCATTTTAAACAGTAATGGTAAATAGTTAACATGCCTCTTGAAACCCTCCAAAGAACATAACACGGAAATATTCTGATCGATTGGCAAGGCACTGGAAGCATTGAGTGTGAGTGTGAGTCTTTTACCTAGTTTTCTTACGCCTGTTTTATACCAAATTCAAAACCCTTTCCATGTTACGAATAGGAGATAATCGATAACAGCACCCCTAATTGCCCTGGGCCACTAATCATCTGCGCCCAAGAAAAAGCGATGCACTTCTGTAACCGCGTTTGTTAACAGCTTTTTATGTCATTACGTTTCGTTTGTCACCCTTCACATGTGATGCATTCGCCCTTGAATATTGTTTTTGTAACAGTTTTTCTTTTTTATAATTTAAAAAAAACTTTTATACAAATGCAATGTCTGACGTAGGAGCACCCGCTGCCAAGAGGTCTTGCAACGAGATTTACTACTGTAATCGCGTTTTTTACCAGCTTTATATGTCATTACGTTTCGTTTGACACCCTTGTGTGATTATTTTGCTCTTGAATATTTTTTTGTAACTATTTTGCTTTTTTTAAAAATTATTCAATAACTATTTTAAGTACAAGCGACATGTCGGACATTGGAGCTCCCCCTGCCAAGAGGTCTCGCAACGAGATTTACTACTGTGAGGAGAGCCGATCTGACGCTGTTATTCATGTCAATCATATTGAATTTCACATTCAAAAAAGGGTGAGTGAGTGAGTGAGTGAGGGATTGAGTGAGTGAGTGAGTGAGTGAGCTAGTGAGTGAGTGAGATCAAAAGAGCAATAGAGCAGGAGAGATCTAGTGGATGAAAAGAGACAAAACGAAAATTTTAGAACCTGGCGGCCAAATTACCCTATTTCGAAGAACTGTTCTTCGTTGAAGGCTCAGAGGTGAACTTTGGTTCAAAAAAATCTTTTTCAGTTTTTCAGGACAAGAAGGTCTTTTCGATCAACGAGTCCCACAGCAACTTTCAGTTCATCATAGATGTGCTCTACAAAAGAATGGACAACCGTCCTGGAAAACCTTGCGAGTGAGTTTAGCGAAATTGTTCCTAAGCTGAAACTACTTTTTCAGGCAGCTAGACTACTCGAGCATGCCGTTTGAAGAGATTGATCTATTTTTGGAAAAAACCTTCGGTAAGTTTCCCTTTTTCTTTACAAAAACGGCTTCGTCGAATGTTATTTTCTTGGAACGCCGATTCTCCGCGTTGGAGTCAATTCTGTAAAACCAGAGCAGACCCCAGTTATAGGGGAAAAGTTGTTGTCTTCGAATTGGCCCAAATTTAGAACACCACACAAATTTTTAGAGCTAAAATTAAAATCAGCCTAAAAAATCCGCAAAATTTGCGCACACTTTTCTGTAAACACCACGCCGTCGGCTCTGCGTATGGCTCATAGGCTAAAAGCCGTTCTGACAAAACATTTCACATATTTATCATTAAAATACTTTTTTATCGGATACGTACAGAAAAATGATTATGGAAACCTGAAATAATATAATATGAATAGTCAAGTGAAACAAACTTGCGAAAGACCGCTGACGGCCCCTTTAAACTTTCGGGCTACTCTCAGGCAAAAACACAAACACGAGCGCTAATTCATTTTTGGGCGCCGAGTGACGATAGAAGCGCCAAGGGGTACTGTTCAATCTTTATAGAAGAATTTTTTGCGGTACACCAAAATACCAATTTATTTCATACTTATTAATATTTTCAGTCGAGTGGGAATGGAACCATGAAATCATCGCCACAGCTGAAAAGTATGGAGTGGCCACGGAAATTCTCAGTGCCTTGAACCAGCGCTATTTCGACCACAGCTGTCAAGATGCCTCCTGCCTCTTTTGCAGCATGGCCGGTCTCACAGCGATCCACCACGGAGTGATCGATGAAAAGGTTTGAAATTTCTACTTTTTCAGAGTTACACTGCCTTTTTAGCATAACATCAACCTATGCCCTAAACTACTAGCCTGGTGCCTAAAGACGCTGTGCACCTTCACCAACTATCGATTTGTTGACAGATTCAACATTTCGCCTACAGTTTTGTTGGGAATTTTCAAACGGCATCCGATTAAAAGGTTGTTTAGAAGTTGCATTCTTATATATTTTCTTTTTTTAGGAATATTCCTATTGCCGCTGCTTCGGAGGACAGCAAAGAACGGATCGTTGTTGAGGTTGGTGATGCCTCTCTTTCTGATGTCACACTGGGAATTGGAAACTACGACTTCAAGGTTCACAAAATGGTAGGTTTTTGTATTTTTGAAACGTGAACACATACTCACTCACTCACTCACACACACACTCACACAAGCACTCACTCATACACTCACACACTCACACACTCACACACTCACACACTCACACACTCACACACTCACACACTCACACACTCACACACTCACACACTCACACACTCACACACTCACACACTCACACGTGATTTAAACTTTTGCATTTCAGACCCTAGCAAGCCGTTCGCCCTACTTTCGAGCGATGTTTTACGGAAACTTCAATGAGGTACAGTCTTAAAATGAAAAGTTACTTAAGAATTTCTTTAGAAGGGAAAAGACTATTTGTCGATCGATGGAGATGGAGAAGCCTTCAAAATTATGATGGAACTCCTCTACGATGCAGATTTTGAAAACGCGGGTTTCCTGCGATGCTGTTCCAGTTGTCCTAAGGAAACCTTGAAACGAGTTGCTAGTGAGTTTTTAATTCTGCATTTTGAATTGGAAATTTAATTTTCAGAGTTTTGGGACATCATGCCTCGGGTTGTGGAAACCTTGACCTACTTCGCCTTCCCCATGAAAATGCTCGAGATCCCCCTCGGATTCCACTGGTGTGGAAAAAGCAGCTGCGTCGAGTGCGCCAACAAGATGATCTTGGCGGCGTTGTACGACCTGGATAACATTAAGGTGAGCAGAACCATCTAAATTGGTTAAATACAATTTGAATTTAGGAGAAAATGTCCATTTTTCCAAACACACTTCTCTTCTGTCTGATCGACTTCGCGTGCTGTCTTCCGAAGCAGCTGCCTTTCCCTCCAAGTGTTTTAGCAGATCTGCTTATAGTCCTGAATTGTAATTTCGAAGCAGCCCCAGTTGATGGTGTCGTTCCAGCTTTACATTAGTTTCTAATAATTTTGTTTTCTTTGTCACGTAGTGATTCTTCGTTGAAAATGAAGTTTTTTAGAGACAGATGTGCTTTTTATTACTCTCGAAGTTCTTGAGGCATAGGACATCTAAACGGGAGTGTTGAAAGTTTTCGGTACCGGTTCACACTCACACTCACACTGTCCCTTTAAAGGGACAGTCAGGCGGGTTTTACAACATTGGCTCAATTAGGAGAGAAAAATTCGCTGATCAAGCAAATATATATGACTATGGGTCGAAAATTTACCGTTTTCGAGAAAATACACTTCAAAGTCTTCAAAAACGGGTCTCCGTCTACAGATTTGTAGACGGGCAGTACGCCCTGCGTGCCCGGCATTTACAAGGCATGGTAATGAGCCGAATTTCATTCTAATTTGCTGTGAGAGCGCTGGAAACGAGGAAGGTGCGAGACAATTTAGCATTTTTGATTCGCATAATTTCCGACCGTATCCGATTAAAAATGAAATGAAAACCCTCCTTACTGGCCCTTTAAGGGTATTTCTATCCGTTCTTCGGCTCGCGCAACGGAAGACAAACGCTTGAGTGCAAGACAGGCAGACAAAGTAGACACGCAGGGGACAAAGACGGGAGTTATATCTGCATCTACCGCAACAAAATCACTCAAAATTAGCATGTCAATGAGAATTTAAGGAAGAAAAAGGTTTCAAAACATTGTGATAAAAGCTTTTGTGTTTGAATTTGTTAAAGGGGCAGTAAGGGGCCTTTTCTTTTCATTTTCGATCGAATACGGTCGGAAATTATGCGAATGAACTATGCAAAATTGTCTCGCACCCTCCTCATTTTCACAGCTATCTCAGTGAATTAGAATGAATTCGGTTCATTAGCATCCCCTGTAAATACCGGACACGCAGGCCGTACTGGCCATCCGCACAATCTGCGGATGGTCGGCCGTTTTTGGACACTTTGAAGCCAGGTCTATCGAAAACGGTACATTTCCGACCCATAGTCATATACATTTTCTTGATCAGCGAATTTTTCTCTTCTAGATGAGCCAATGTTGTAAAACCCGCCTGACTGTCCCTTTAAAAGAACAAAAGTGGGAAAATTTGGGAGCAAGAGTCGATTATAAGACCGAGGTGTCTGTGCGCCGCCTCCGTTTTTGGCCAGCCTCCGCGCACATCTGGCTGCGAGCCGGCCAAGTGTTTCGAAATTTGTTATGCTCACATGGGTTGTCGCGCATGTCTTCTAGGTCGATTCACAGAAAACAACGTAGATTATGAGAAAGATTGAAAGAGAGAGAGAGAGAGAGAGAGAGAGAGAGAAAGAGAGAGAGAGAAAGAGAGAGAGAGAGCTTTAACACCACACAAACACGTTTTGTTGACTGAACATACTTACGTCATCCTTCTCATCTGCATGCCTGCGTCTTCCTCTTTCTTTTAACTCTCTCTCCCTCTCTCCCTCTCTATTCACTCCTATTCTCTCAAGACATTGACGAAACAATTGCACTTTATCAAAATTTCAACAGTT
>OZ059904.1:3158559-3258559 GCA_964057215.1 Oscheius myriophilus
TTTGCTCTGGTTTCGTTAAACATACCTTGGGGCTTTCCTTAAACAATTTCTTAAAGACTGGCGATTTGATGGAAAGAAACTGAAATGTCCCTTTCTCGGTTTCGTTTGGAACTACTGACTCACTGATTTATGAACGCTTAAATCATAGTTTTCCACTTGTAAGACAGCATCTGATAACTGATTGTCTCCGTAAATTATTGAAATTCTTGACTTCTTTGCCGGACCTTCTGCGCCAGACATATCTGCTTGATATTCTGAAAAATGTGGTTTATAAAGGCTGTTGCACCTCAAGGGAAGATATGGGATGGCTGTGCGCGAGATGGTCAACGAAGTTAGACACGGAGGTGACAAAGGGCAGGAGCCGTGTCGGTGTTTACCGCCACAACGCACTAATAAGCAATTCAGGTAAAATTAATTAAAAAGTGATTTTGAAAACAGTTATTTTAAAGAGTTTTCTAATTATTACATGCATGTTTCTAAAAATTTCGGCGACGGTCGAAAGCGAGATGGGGGCAGAGGTCGATTATGAGACAGAGGTGTCTGTGCGCCGCCCGTCTTTGGCCAGCCGCAGCGCACATCTGGCTGCGAGCCAGCCCTAAACCGTAAACACCATGTTTCGAAATTTCGGTGAACAAAGAAGGAGTTGTTGCGTATGCCATATATCGATTGAAAGAAAGTGAATGAGAAAGATACACAGGCACAGACGACAGAGACGTAGACAGAGAGAGAGAGGGGAGAGAGAGAAAGAGAGAGGAGAACAGTTATAAGCTGTATCTGTACACTCCAACAGAGGGTGGGCCATAACTGCGTAGTTCGGATCAATGAAGCCCCCTCTTGGTAAAAATTTGACAAATACTAAGATATCGATTGATCGTACTGTGATATCGATCAATTTTCGTGGTATCGATTGAGTTTCGAATCGCCCCCCCCCCCTATTGACATGACAAGTTTGCAATTACAAGCTACGGCCCACGCCTGCTAGCGAAGATTACCCCTTGCCCCCGAAGGCCGGCTCCCAAAGTTTTCCATGGTTGCTTTCAATAGGGTTATAAGTTAATTAGCCAACTATGTAGTTTTCAACTTTATAAATGCACAAATTATAACAATGACAACACGTGGTGTGGAAATAACGAACAAAAACGGTCATAGAATCGTCAAAACAGAAAAATATCTTGCGGATTTAGCTAGTCGTCTACTTCTCATCGAGCGATTCGATCAGCTCGGCCAGTTCGTTGGGGGCGAAGCTGAGCTGCTCCGGCAGGCATTCGGTGAAGTTGGTGATGCAGGAGGCGATGGTAATCGGGGTGGAGGTGACCTTCTTCTGAAAAAAAAGTAATTCACATTCCCTGCAAACCCCCGTTGTTTAGCAGAAGTTGGATTGGCGAGGTAGTCCTCGCCAATCATGTTCCTTACAATTTTGGGCACTGCGTACCACATTTTCGGGGGCACGCTTTTTGTCCTAATTACGATACATAGCTTTAGTCATTATTCAAATATTTTTCGTGTTTCTTTGCTAATTTCAAGACGTTTTTGACATTCTAACTAAATTATGTGTATAACAGGAGTTACACGCGCACTGCCGTAATTATAAAAATAAGAGCAAACCAACGACTATGAAAGGCACCGCCACCCCGAAATAACAGAAGGCCCTAATAGCGCAGTGGTTAACGAGGTCGCTTGTCAGACAGTCGGCGTGTGACAATCTTGGGTTCGAATCTTTAACGTTGTTTTATGGTTTGCAACACGCGGAATTTTATTTGCGACGCCTAAAAACACTGTATCTCGATATTATTCCGTCATATAGAAGGAAGTAGAATTGGCGCAGACTATAAGTGTTTCGATCGATTTTTTTTTCGCCAAATATCCCCTCTCATATCTTGGGACAGCACAGTCAACCTTCGCCAGGGTAATGGGACATACTGTAATTCTGACCATACATGGGCATACGTCCGTCGCTTCAGTCGAGGCGATACCCGTCCAATTGGCTTAGGGTGAAGCCTAACGAAACCTCCTCGTTTGCAAATTCCTCTTTGGCGGGACCCCCATGCCGAAATTGCCGGGCTGGCGTCCATGTATGATTGTGACTATTGAAATATAATGAATAATAGACAAAAAATCGGCGCAATATCATCATTTCGTCTACCGTGTTGCGGTCCAGCCGAATGTCAATAGAGCAAAATTACGCCATTATGACATCTTTTTATCTAATTCAGACGCCTTTTTTCCATGAAAAAGCCAGCTCGGAGATCCAAAAACACGAGAAGGGACCCCATTTTTAGTCACAGAATTTTAGACGGATAAATTGAAGGGCACTCGATATATTAAAATGTCCGTCGGTGAACATCTTAAACAATGGCGCTCTTAAATTTTTGACCCACCTTCAGGTTGTCCAGATTGTAGATCATGGCGAAGATCTTCTTATTCGCGCATTCAACGCAGTCGTCTTTCCTGCAGTAGTGGAACATGAGAGGCTTCTCGACAATCTGAGAGGGGCAGCTGAAGAACTCCAGGGCCTTCATTATCTCGGGCATCGCCTTCCAGAATTCTGAAAAGATTCTTTAGAAAGAGGGAAAGAGAGAGACTCACTCATAACTCTCAACCAAACGCTCTGAAGCGGCTCATCGGGGCGGCATTCCAGAAAATCAGAGTCGTCCAAGTCGTTCCTGTAGAGCAGCTCCACCATCAACTTGAACGCCTCTCCATCCGCTTCTATCACAACTCGATCCTTGTCCTTCTGAAGCATACATTCGCGTTAAAGTCAATTGAAGGGACTTGCCTCCTTGAATCCGGAGAAAAACATCGCACGAAAGTAGGCGGAACAGTTGGCCAACCACTGAAAAACAAAAGTCAATCTCGAAAATTCTTAACCCACCATCTTATGAACTTTGAACTCATATTTTCCCATGACGATTGTGACATCGGACAGAGAGGCATCGCCGTACTCCACAACAATGGGGCCATCTGCTTCAGAAGCGTTATCAGTGTCATCGGGAGGCTCCGTCTGTCTGAAAACAACAATTCAGTCATTACTTCTAAAGAAGGAAAGAAGAACTGGCCTCGCCGGAAGACCGTGTCCGAGAATCTCCGCCAAAGTCGAGGTTTGAATGTTGAAGGTGTCCATGAGCTGTCTCACTCTCTTGAGGCAGAAAACCATGCACTTGTTATCAAGTTGGAAGTATTCCTATAAAAAAGTGTTTAATTAGGGCACATCAGTATGGGCAAAGATCAATGGGCATAGTTTGTAATTCCAAATTTTTTATGCCAAGGGAAGGATGCAGACATGGGCTATACCTTGCTTTTTCAAACTTTTATTACAAATGGAGGGTGCGTTAAGGGGTATAATGACGTCATTACCGTCCCTATTGACACCCGGCGGTACGAATTACGGTAGACCACCCACGAAGTACCACAATTATTACGAAAGGGGTGCGTTAAGAATATAGCGCAAACTTTTCGCCCATGCCTGAATGCCGGTGGTCTAACAGTTCGAAATCACACATGAACCCCCCCCCCCCGGAAAGTGCGACCTCACCATAAGGTACCGTTACCCTTGCGCGTGTTATATAAAATAGGGGACCTCGCATACCGTATTTTCAGGTGTGCACGGCGTTTTTCTCTGTTTGTTTTTGTGAAGTGAACTCAAGAGAACATTTGCCGAAGTGATTTCAGAAAGTGAATTAGGATTACACGCATATACAATGTTTGGCTTGAAAACATCCGGGGCCCTACCCTCATGATGAGCTGAGCTTTTGTGCTAACCCATATTGCGGGTAAGACCCCGGGCAACCTCCAAAATGAATATTTTCCGATCAAATTTTGCCAAAACGTTCATCCGACCCTGCTGCATCTAATGATGTTTTTTTCACTTACCTGTTAGTTCTTAACACTCCGGAATTCCCCAACAAAGGCTACCCCCAAACTGGTCCCGAAATCCCTGAACTTTTAACACCCCCATTTAGATTAGAATTGGATTATGCCCACGCTCTAAGGCAGGGGTGGAGAAGGGCCGGCCCTATAGGGCTTTGGGCCGGCCCTATAGGGCTTTGGGCCGGCCCTATAGGGCTTTGGGCCGGCCCTATAGGGCCTTGATAGAGCCCGGGCCCTATAGGGCCTAGGCCTCATAGGGCCCAGGCCCTATAGGCCCGAAGCCCTATAGGGCCTGGGGCCGGCCCTAGGGCCCTATAGGGCCTGGCGAGAATTTAAATTTTTTGAATAATTCGTAATTTTTTAGCGGTAATGATGCAATTTCGAATTTTATTTTACTTTTTTAAATTGAAATTTTCAATAAAATTTCCACTATTTTATTTCCGCCTATTTAAAAAAAAAATATTATCCCTATAATTTCACTTGTAATATACGTTTACTGATGATTTTGCTTTTTATTGATAGGAAAATAATAAAAAAAATAATTTAAAAAAATAATTGTGGTGAACATTATCGAAAAATAAACTTTAAAAATAAAAATAAATTTGAAACTACATAATTGCCGCCAAAAAATTACGAATTATTCAAAAAATATAAAAAACCGCCAGGCCCTATAGGGCCGGCCCCAGGCCCTATAGGGCCTGGGCCCTATGAGGCCTAGGCCTCGTGGCGCCAATGTACTTCGTTGGAGCATGGGTTAAGGCTTGTAACGTTTTATCAGCATCACAAAAAATTGGAAGTAGTAAATTACCTTTAGATTCGGAAAGTTGTAGTGTAGGGCGAGTAAGGTCCTCATTGTGCAGGCCAAACATCCCTCTATGCGGCAGTCAATAAAACGGAATCGATACATTACCAAAGTGCGCGCATCTTCAAAAACTCCATATTTTTCACTCATGTTCAGGACGTCATGGAACGCAGAGCACCGTTCTGAAAACTATCAGTATAACACAACTATATGCCGGTGAAAACCCACTGTAAAGGAGTTTGAGTATTTCCTCTGCTTCTTCGGGGTCGAAGAGGGTTTCCAAGCAGAAACTTCCACTAAACTAGTATCAGAAGCCTAAATCAAATAATTTTTACTCACCTGCACCTTACACACTTGTTGTTTTTCAGGTGGTTGTAGATGACCTCCATGATGACTGTGAAGATGGCGGAGTCCTCGTCAATGACAAACGTTTTCTTCTCCTAAGCATGAAAAATTCTATAGTAAATCCTAGAAACGTACCTTGGATCCCTTGGCGAAGAAGAGCTGCTTGAAATAAGGCGACTTCACGGCGAGGAACTGAAATAGACGTAAACCCCATCAAAATCAGAACATACCATTTTGTGCACGTGCAGATCCACGTCTCCAACCTGGAGGACGACATCTGACAGTTCTTTGTCGCCGTAGAACTCCTCGGTTCGTGACTTCTTCGGCGCGGGAACTCCCTCTCCGACTCCACTTGAACCCATTCTCTGTCTTCTAAACCGACAAATTGGCAAGAGCACGGCGAGAAAAGATGGCGGGGTTTTCAAATGAAGGGCCGAGCGGAGGGATTTTTGGGGACCAAAAAAATGGCCCGGACCAGAAAAAAATAATTAAATGTTGTATAAATCGGCACAATAATTTTTTTAACTGCTTTAAAAAACTTTTTAGTGTTTGTTACTAACATACAAGTCAATATCAGTTGAACAAAAAAGAATGTCACCGACGGGGATCGAACCCTGGTCGTGTGGGTGGAAATCTGACTGGGTGGCCCAGGGCCGACCAAAATTTTCCAAATGGCCCGGCCCGTGAGAATCCCGGGGGTTGAATGGACATATTTTAGCTATAATGCGCTCAAAACTTTAATTTTCAAACAAATTACAAAGTCGCAAATCGCAGTCGGCCTTTAAACGAGACGAAATAAAATGAAATGCGATTTTTGTGGGATTTTCTTAGTATGTGAGGCGAAAAAAGGGACATTTTCGTTTACGGTGGCAAAATGGGCCCCGCGACATGTACAAATCAATCAGTTTGAAACCAAACTTGTCTATGGGACGGACTTTTATCAATGGAGCACGTTTATATCCCCCACATTGAAAAAATTACCTTTTCTAGGGACAGTTTCCGAAATTTGTGCGATGGGTCAAACAATGGAGCTCAAACTTAATAGTTGCCCCTTTGAAACAATGTGGTTTTGTTTCTTCAATTCTTTACTTCTACATTTTTGTGACAGGACGCGATAGGCCCACCCCTCAGGGAACAAACATGAAAAGAAAATAAATACCACAACGTCGCGAAACCTTCTAAGCCAATATGCAATTCTTATATACAAACTTTATAAATACACAAGTAATAACAGGATAAAAACATAAATACACAAATCCTCACAGCAATACTATAAGTTATGTCTAGCGGATCTAGTTCATCGTCTTCTTTTCGTCGAGGAATTCGATCAGCTCGGCCAAGTCGTTGGGGGCGAAGCTGAGTTGCTCCGGCAGGCACTCAGCGAAGTTCTTGATACAGGAGGCGATGCTAATCGGGGTGGAGGAGATCTTCTTCTGAAAATACAGTATACATAAGATTATAATCGTTTATTCGCTAAACGCGCCCTGGAAAAACCAGCACTGAGGGCACAGAGTTTTAACCTTAAAAATTAGCTATAGCAACCGCCAAACAAGCGGGGAAAGTCGCTTCTTATCTACGCCCAGGGGTGAGCCATAACTTTGTAGTTCGATTCTGCGTGATTTTCATGTAAAATCGATCGATTTTCGAATATAGATTGAAGTTTTGGGCTGCCGGCACCCCCTCTTTACATCAAAACGAAAATTAAAAAAAAAAAAAAAAAAACTATGACCCATCCCTGTTTCCGCCTGTGTGCCGCGCGACTGTTGATGCAGATTTGACGACATATATACTCCTCGCCAAATCTACTTCGGCCAATTTGGCTGCGTACACGGCCTGAGTATCCTGCGCTTTACTCTAGGAACAACATCAAAACATTGGCACGTTGTTCCGAAGTAGTTTGGCACGAATTATAGCTGTCGCCAAACGGGTATCCCGCCAAAAACGGCCTTAATGCAGCAGCCGTGCGATACTCAGAAGGAAATAGTGTGCGAGAAGCGAAGACGCAGAGAAAAAGCTGATTTTAATAGCCAGTACTCATTTGGCGATAGCTATATATACCTTATTTTACGCCCCAAAACTTACGAGTGGGTAAACCACATTACGGAGTCTCCCAATGTATAAATGTGTCCAAAACAAAAAAAAGATGGGTGCGCTCAGAATATATCGCAAACTTATGTTTATGGCCTGTTCCTTTGGTGCGGAACCAACAAAAATCGCATATGCAGCTCGGTTCCAGAACCTTCAATCCGCTATTGGAATTTCCGTGACATCTAACGGAACGTTCTCTGCGCTCTCCTCAAATCCCCTACTCTCTGCCTCACTTTGTCATTCAAATTCGTATTCCAATCGCACGTCTCTCTGTCCTCTCTTCAAATCCCTTATCCCTTGGTATGCTAAGTTCCGTCCGTTCGCGTAACTTTTTCCTTTATAACCCCTGCTTTCCCAGTCTTCTCATCATCCAATCGCCGTGGCTCAATCTGTTCCCATCGAGGATCTCTATGAAGCTGGGATCCCTAGGATCCAGGGGAGGATTTACGACGACGACGTAGCCGACCTTCCCCCTAGGATCCAGGGGGAAGTTGCACAAGTAGCTGTAGCGGTTCTATTGCTGACAACGACGAAGACGACTCCGGGCTCTAGCTGCCCCTCGTGTCCAGGGGGGGGGGGGCTGCAGAAGCACCTCCGCTCGCCGCATCGGCTGGGTCATCACGGCCACCAACATGCAGAGGGTCGGAGTTGACCCCGGCTGTGGCGTTCTTAACTCTAAGGAGGCCATCGTCGTGGCCGTCTCCTGCGACGCCTTCGCCTTTGGCCAGAAGGACACCAACAACGACCGCATCACGGTCGAATCAACCAACACTCCTGACCGCCAAGCAGTTCCGCCGCGAGTGGTTCCAGGGCTGTGAAAAATTGGTCCCGGCCCGGCCCTCGAATTTCCCCCACTTTTGTATTGTTTTTTTTAGGCCGGGCCGGCCCGCTGGTGGGTTCGTTGAACAAGTAATTTGATGAAGAAAGAAACCTAGGCGGTTTCGGCTCACCTTCAGGTTGTCCAGATTGTAGATCATAGCGAACACCCTCTTAGTCGCGCACTCGACACAGTCGCCCCTCCTGCAGTAGTGTAAAAGGAGGGGGTTCTCGACCGTCTGAGGGGGGCAATTGAAGAACTCCAGGGCCTTCATGACCTCAGGCATCACCTTCCAGAATTCTGAAAAAGTCTGCTTAGAAAGAAGAATGGAGAGAGAGAGAGAGAGAAAGAGAGCGAAAGGAGAGAGAGACCAACTCAAAACTCTCAGCCAGGCGCTCTGAAGCGGCTCTCCGGGGCGGCATTCCAGAAATTCAGAGTGGTCAAAGTCGTTCCTGTAGAGAAGCTCCATCACCAACTTAAACGCCTCTCCATCCGCCTCTATCACAACTCGATCCTTGTCCTTCTGAAGCCCAAGTTTGAGTTAAACCAGCTATAAGCGGCTTACCTCATTGAATCCGGAGAAAAACATCGCACGAAAGTAGGCCGAATGGTTCGCGAGATACTGAAACATTGATTTAATCCGATAGGTAAAATTTTGTCGTGTGACCAAACATTCAGTACGCAACACACAAAAACCTTTAGAACGCCAGGAAGAAATAGGAAAGAGCGTAGATGAACAAGCACCCGTAGATTTGGTAGAGAGGGTTGCGCCGAGCCTGATTTCCTATTTGGGGGGCTCGCGTCACACGTCTCATTTGTATTGTGGGGGTCGCGCAAAACGGACCCCGCATGTAGCTGTTCATGTATGGGAAAGAGTGAAAATAAGCCACAAACGGCTACTTAACGAATAGCTATAAAGGAACGTATAGCCATGGCTGGGTAGTTAGAGTGCCCTAGAGGGGCAATAATTACAGTAATCCGTAACAGGAATCGATAATGGACGTGCATTGCCATTTTCGTGATATTGGGTACATGCTCGATACTTCGGCCTATTTGGTACACGGCCTGAGTTTCGTAGACTGCAAGCATTACTCTAGGAACGACATTAAAACATTGGTTGAGCAGTTTTGGGATAAGCTATGCATAGCTCATACAAGTTTTGAGCCCTAATGGACAAAAAAAATTATTTATGTAAAAATAAACGTCCCACCATCTTATGGACCTTGAATTCGCATATTCCAATGACGAGGGTGACATCGGTGAGGGACATATCGCCGTACTCCATTACAATCGGTGTATCCGACTCTTGGCTCGAATTATCTCGACTGTCGCTGGGTGGCTCGGCCACGACTTGTGTTGTTCTGGAATAGCAAAATGAATACATTTCACAGACGATTCGCAAACCTTTCAGGGGCGAATCCTCCCACAATCTCCTCCAAAGCAGCAGCTGACATATTGAAGGTGTCAGTGAATGTTCCTATTCTTTTGAGGCAAAATACCACGCACTCGGGGTCCAGGTTGGTTTTCTGAAATGTTGGGGTTTGGTCTCCAGTTCCGCGGTATAACCGACCTCTACGTGTTGAAAGTCGTAGTGTAGGGCGAAGAGTTTTCTCATGGTACAATGTAGACAGTCCACCAGGCAGCAGATTCTCATACGGATACAGTACGTCATCAGGGTGCGAATATCCTCGAGCACTTCGTACTTTTCACTAATGGCCATGATGTCCTGGTTGTGCTTCCACGAGACTGAAAAATTCATTAAAGGTAGGTTCCACTAAAATTTTTCGATTTTTATAAATTATGACAGACAAATCAAGTAAAATTTAAAAGCGTCGGACACGTGCCGTCGCGCGCTGCGGTCCCTGGTTGTTTTTTTTAAAATTTTAAAAATTTAATGCAAACATAATCCGTTCATGTTTCATAAATATCAAGGTGTCGAGCGGGTTCTGAAGGGCCGGGGTGAGCAAACTGGACATCTACCCTGCACCACCCAGTCAAAATGCCAGTAGAATCGATCGATTTTTGGGTATTGATCGATATTTTTAACCGTGGGCACTCCCCCATCTTGACATAAAAAGTTTGTAATTACAAACTACGCTACCTCGGGAGTGTCTGTCATTTGATGTACCCACCCGTAACTTTTGGGGCCTAAAATGAGGTAGCCCCCTTAACTTTTTATCCTCAGGGCTGATTTTTACCAAAATAGTACCTACCCCACCTTAATTTTTGCATTTTCTAGGCCTCTACCCCCTTAACCTTGGGGGAAGCTGATTATACCCTGCCGAGGTATGAAACTACGGCCCACCCCTATTCGAGGGTTCGATCCCACAGCGATGCTTTTGAAAGAATTGAGTTCCTTCGCCACTACGGAAACAGCTGTTGTTATGACACGCACGCTGGTAATAGGGGTCTCGCAACAAAAGCCTTGCACACAGTAAAACTCGGCGGGAATTTCACATTTTTAAAAACCCGAAGAGAAACCAAAAAGTAAATCCGGCACCTTTAAAAAAAAGGGATTTTCGTTGCGGGACCCTACTTGTTCGCGGAGCGTGTCGCAACCGCGGCTCGCCATTTTTTAGAGGGGCTACATTATTTCAGCCCCCAAAAGTAAAGAGCGGGCAAGCCGAATGGCGGTCTCTCCCGATGTATACCTGGACCACCCAGTCCTATTTTTAAACATCGATTTACATAACTTTTTATTTTTAAAAACGGACCCCCCAAAACCTGTAGAGGGCCTTCCGGCGGTCAATACGACACAAAAATTGACATTTGCCCCCAATATTGGATGAAACTCGCATTAAATTGATGAACAATCAGCCTTCGACCAATAAAAAACTTACCGCTACCCTTTCTCGTAATTGTAAACGGCTAAAACAAGTTTATGGTGAAAAACAGCCCACCATCGGCGTATTCGACTTCGGCCAGGTAGTCCTCGCTTTTAGGATCCTCATTTGAAGGGACTCCGGCAATCGCGCCACTAAAAGAGCCTGTAAAACCCAAATCCACGCTACTCACTCGCACTGAGTAAAATGGTAGCTCTTCAGATGATTGTAGACGGCGTCCATGATGAGTTCGAAGTGGCCGAGCATCTCGTCGATCACGAACGTCTTCTGCTCCTGAAAATGACAAATTTGATAAGAAATCCCGTGAAAAATGACAAATTCTAAAGGAGATCCCATAAATGTACCTCGGATCCATTGGCGAAGAAGAGATTCTTGAAGTAAGGCGACTTCACGGCGAGGAACTGAAAAAAAAAATAATAAATTTCGAAGGAAATGTATGCTTTTTGCTGAATTATCGCGTTTTTAATTAAAAATTGCCAACGAAAGTTGAAAAAGCCCCACACACCGTTTTGTTCACATGCAAATCCACATTTTCAACCTGGAGAATGGCATCCGACATCTCCCTGCCGCCGTAGAACTTCTTAAGTCGGGATTTCTTCGCCGCGGGGGATCCCTCGTCGTCTCCATTTCTCGAAGACATCCCGCCTTCTGAACAGAAGAAGTAACAAAATAACAAAAAAGAACGAAAACAAGGCGGAGATAAAAAGTTTTTAGATGCAATTCCCACAGTTATTAACGGGAGACAAAAAAGCGATCTTAGCCGCGGTTTTTGCCGCGCGCTCATAGCCTGCGGATACCGGCATTTCAAATAGTTACAGAGCTGAGTTGATTCCCCGAACAGAAATTAAAATAGTTGTTTTATCATTGTAACATGAAACCTTCTGGTAACTCACGATAAGCGCTGAACAACCGCGTATTCAATGTATTCGAGAGTGTGGGCACTCTGTAAACGCTGCTCGTGGTGGGACCATTGGAACCTACAACACTTTGTTATGGGCGGTTGGCAAAACGCCCAAGAAGGTTTTTTTGGCAGCTGCGTTCCTTCAGACGTTAAGGAGGGAAAGGCCATAGAGCGCCAAGAAACTTGAGGAGGGTTAGGCATTATTTTCGATTTTAAAAAATTTAGCTCGGAAAGCGTGAAGGTGGCTACCCCATTTGAAGCCCCAAAAATCAAGGGTCTTTTCGTCAACTGTCTGGGTCTCCCGAGGTATGACGTCATTAACAAAAGTCTGGTGGAGCAAAATGATCAGACCCTGTTCGATATTTCAATAAGCATTCCACAGAAACCCACACTTAGGGGGCGTTTTTTTCATAAAATAAGAGGTTTATATGATACCCACGAACAAGTGCATTCAAAGTAGACGACCAAATTACTACACACTCAAGGCCAAAACCGCAAAAATAAATAAAAATCTGTATTATCCGTACAAAGTGCATCATGTTCAACAGTATCAAAAAGTGAGGGTGGAAACGTTCAACAACAACAACAACAACAACAACAACAACAAAGTGAATATTGCGGGGGAAATGAGTGAATTCCTTCTAGTGAGTCCTGTGAGTCGGCGGCTTCTTCTTATCCACGGCCTCGATCAGCTCGGCCAGGTCGTTCGGGGCGAAGCCCAGTCTCTCCGGGAGGCACTCCGGGAAGTTCTTCAGGAAACGGACGATCGTGATGGGAGTGGAGGCGACCTTCTCCTAAAAAGAAACAGATCATTCGTGACCAACCCGGTCACGTACATGAACGTCAGATCATGGAAGGATGGGGGTTTCTTATGGGAGACAAAAATTAATGAAGTAGGGATTTTTTAAAATGTTTTGTTTGGAATTAAGGAGCGAGCGCAGGTCGGTTATCCTGTTTTACCCGGGGTGCACGAACGGTATCACGAAGAAAATACTTCTCACGAGAAGGCCGGCTCGCGGGCCTAAGCGGTCGGACCGAGAATAGTATCGGCCCGAGCTGTAAACTTATCAAATTTGAATTTTTTTTAAATTGGTATTTTAGTTCACCTGAAACCTCCCAAACTTTTCATAATACTTCTATTACATATTTGAACTGATTCTAAGGTAGCAGAAAATAAGTGTCCAGTCGCGGTCGAACCTTGGTCGCGTGGGTGACAGTTTGACTAGGTGGTCCGAGTAGACGGGCCGAAGTGGGCGGTGCCTTTTTTTAAGTCAGCCCGGCACGCGAGAACTATGATGGCATCGGACAAACACTAACTTTTATACCGTAAAAACATAACCAACTTCAACTTAGGGACTGTAAGGGAAACTTGGCTGGCCAGGGAACGGTCGGGGGCTCGATGCGTAAGCCCCCCAAATGGTGCCTCGGAGACAACGTAACCATAGAAAAACATCGACTGGGATTTCGGCTAAGCGGGTCGCGCCTAGCCTAATTTCTTTTTTGGGGAACTCGCGCCACACGTTTAATTTGTATTGTGGGGGTCGCGCAAAACGGACCCCACAGGTAGCTTGTTCATGTATGAACGTAACCCTCTAAAAGTTTATTGTTACTATTTTCATCCAAATAACAAAATACCAAAATACGTAGGTACCACAAGCACTTCATGTTTACGCCACCAAAGCTCATCTACTATTACCAAGGGGAATTTTGGTGTCCGGAAGTCGCCCATATATGTATGGACACCACAGTACACCGATTGGACAAATATTTCAAATATTTCAACGCTCATATTTCGAGAGTTCGATGTTTTAGCCTTACCTTGAGATTGGCGAGTTTGTAGATCACAGCGAAGATCCTCTTATTCGCGCACTCCACGCAAGTCTCCTTTCGGCAGTAATGCAAAAGGAGCGAAGTCTCGACCATCTGAGGGGGGAAAGTAAAGAACTCCATGGTCATCATGATTTCCGGCATCGTCTTCCAGAATTCTGAAATTCTCGATTACATTTTGTTACAATGAGAGACCCACTTTTAACTCTCGACCAGGCGCTTTGCAGCGACTTCCCGGGGCGACACTCCAGAAAAGACGAGTCCCTCATGTCGGTGCCGTTGCTGTAGACCAGCTCCATCACCAATTTGAACACGTCGCCGTCCGCCTCGATTGGGACACGATCCGCTTCCTTCTGAAGAAGAACAGCTTGAGAAGTCAAACTAAGGAAGCTACCTCGCTGAATCCTGAGAAAAACATGGCACGGAAGTAGGCAGAATGGTTCGCGAGATACTGAAAATCGAGCGTTACCAGTGCTTGTGTACGCACGTATACAAGCATTTGGATGAAAATAGTAACAAAAAATTAAAGGAGGTTACGTTACCTCCGACGTACAATTTGGGGGACTTACGCATCGAACCTGAGACCCTGTTAGTTGACAGACCGCACATTTAACTTTTGGGTTCGTAGCCCCCTTAACCCAACCTTACTCCGGGGTTCTCAGGGGCCGGGCCGGGCCAGTTGGAAAATTTTGGTCGGCCCGTTTACCCTGGACCACCAAGTCAGATTGCCACCCACACGACCAGGGTTCGATCCCGGTCGGTGACATTCTGTTTTGTACGACGAATATTGACGTATATGTTAGTAACAAACATCATTAGGTAATCTAAACCAATTTAAAAAAATATTGTACCGATTTACACAAAATTTAATTTTTCATAACCGGGCCATCCCAAAACATCCCTCGGCCCGGCCCGTCATTTGAGAACCCCGCCAAACTCAGAGAGATGTTCACTTTTCAAGGTTATTCAGAAGTCAAAATATCAACTTTACAATGATAAATGGATATTACAATGTCAAGCTCCGCGATTAGCGGCGGTAGGGCCGTCGCAAATTTAAGTTTTGCGGCAAATTTCTTAAATGAGGAGGTCCGTCGCAAAATTTGTGAACATTTAATAATAGATGGGGCTGTCGCAAAATTGCCCTCCGCGGTTGGTTGTTCATGTATGGGCCGGCCCGTCATTTGAGACCCCTGCCAGCAGCCAAACTTTGATAATAAAGAGAGCGTCATTTGTATGGTAGGTAATAAGGTAAACCACCCAGCTAGTTTGAGAAATACAAAAAAAATCACCATTTTATGAACCCTGAATTCATAGTTTCCCATGACGAGGGTGACATCGGAAAGGGAGGAATCGCCATATTCCAGGACAATCGGCCCGTCCGAAGAACCCGAAATTGAGTCAGAAGGGTCGTTGGACCCATCAGGGTCCTTCGTCTCTCTTAAACAAATAAATTAAGCCTTGTCTCAGAAAAAAATAAACCTCTCCACGGCAAAGTTTCCAAAACTATCCACCAAGGCAGGCGGGGAGATGTTGAAGACGTCGACGAACTGGCTCAGCCTCTTCAGGTAAACGGACGTACACTTGGGAGCCAATTTGATCTTTTCCTATAAAAACGTAACCAGTATAAACGTAAAAACGAATACTCACTCCGGATTCAGGAAAATTGTAGTGGAGGGCGAAGAGGCTCCTCATCGTACACATCAGACAGTCCGTGTAGCGGCAATTCATCGCACGGAAGAGAATTTCAAACGAAGCGGCAATGTCGGCGGCCATTCCGTACTTTTCACCAGTGATCATTATTGTTTGGTAAAAACTCCACCACTCTGAAAAATACTAATGCCAAATATCGTAAACGAGATATAATCAGAAATTTAAGAGACAAGCGCTTCACTTTTTAGGGATTCAAAATCTCCCAACAGTACAACAGTTTAAAAAACTGTTGTACTAATATATGCAAAATTAAATTATTTTTCATACCCGGGCCGTCCCAAAAAAAGAAAAAAAATCCCCTCGGCCCGTGATTTGAAAACCTCGGGCTATATGGAATAATGGAATATACATTTAAAGGGACAGTCAGGCGGGTTTTACAACATTGGCTCATCTAAGAGAGAAAAATTCGCTGATCAAGAAAATGTATATGACTATGGGTCGCAAATGTACGGTTTTCGATAGACCTGGCTTCAAAGTGTCCAAAAACGGCCGACCGTCCGCAGATTGTGCGGATGGCCAGTACGCCCTGCGTGTCCGGTATTTACAAGGGATGCTAATGAACCGATTTCATTCTAATTCACTGAGATAGCTGTGAAAATGAGGAGGGTGCGAGACAATTTTGCATAGTTCATTCGCATAATTTCCGACCGTATCCTATCGAAAATGAAATGAAAAGGCCCCTTACTGCCCCTTTAACTTTTGGCCTTCCCAGCTGAATTTTCCGAAAACGATACCCATCTTTATTATCTGGGGATAATTTCACTATTCTGATCACGTGGTATGTTTTTGTAAATAAAAACCTTTCGTGGGCGATACATTTGGGCATTCGTGGGCATATATTTGGATATTTGGGGATGACCAAGACTTTTCTCACGACGGAGAGCCTCGGAAAACAGGACGGACCTGACAGCCGTTTTTTTTTCGAGGCCTAGTAACTACGATATTTAATTGCAGTGTTTTACGCGGCATGGCGTGTTTTAAAGCGGCTGGCAGGTCAGTTCCGATTTCCGCGGGGCCACTCGCTCTCGACTCACCGTGTTTTTGGTCAAAATTGTGAGATAAAATGATAATACACTCACCGTCAACAACATTGCAATCATCCTGGTATTCCTTCGATTCAGGAGCTCCAAGTTCACTCAGAGGGCTGCCTCTAAGCTGGGAGTTACAAAATATCGTAAACACACCTGCACTGGGCATAAAGCGTGCCTCCGAAATTGTTATAGGCCGCGTTTACGATAAACTTGAAACATACACGGTGCTCGTCGATCACGAACACCTTCTTGCTCTAAGCTTAATATTGCAAAAGATTTTCTCCAAACGCACCTTGGATCCTTCGGAGAAGAAGAGTTCCTTGAAGTAGGGCGATTTCGCAGCGAGAACCTGAAATATAAATAAATTGCACAACGAGCTGCTGAAACATACCATTTTATGAATGTGTAAGTCTTCGTTTTTAACCTGGAGAACCGCGTCCGAGCGCTCCTTATCACCGAAGAAGTTCTGAATTCGCGCCTTCTTCGCCGCTGGAGCTCCTTCACCGTTCCCACTCGAATTCATTTTCCCTGTGATGATATATGTTTGAAATCAGCCAACAGATATTAAAAAGCAGAATTAAGTGCACAAAGAAGTACAAAACTGTTGAAAATGGATAACGAACGAAAATGAAACAAGGACAATATTGTTGCAATTCACAAAAACTGGCTGGCTTAATTTTTTTTTCCAACGGTCATACCGTAAAAACGGCCGTCATTTGCGCGCGTTGGATGTTCAAGAAAGTGCGTTCTCTTCTTTTGAAGTCATTTTTCTTTTGTTATTCTTTCAAAGCACAGGAATATTTTCTGTTTAAATTAACCTTTAGCTAACATGAGCTCCTGTGGTGGTGACCAGGAGGGTCCCGCAGCGAAAAAATCCCGAATGGAGAAGTACTTCGGTGACAAGGAACTGTCAGACGTGGTGCTTCAAATTGGAGACGTGGATCTGCACGTGCACAAAATGGTGGGTTTTGAGTTTATATTTTTAAATTATTATTTTAATAGCCCTTTTTCAGCTTCTCGCCGCAAAATCGACCTATTTCAAACAACTGTTCTTCACAGAGGGATCCGAGGTTCGTTGCCAAGGGCAATTTTTGTGAAATTTGGTGTTTTAGGAGAGAAATACATTCGTCATTAACGAGGATTCTGTCGGCGTGATACTCATAATCGACGTCCTCTACAACAACTTCGAACACATGTCGTTCGACCCGTGCCCGTATGAAATGGGGTTTTTGTTCGAATTGAAGCTTCAGGGGCGTTGTCCTGGAGAAAATTTGGCCCTCTACTGTAAATGACCGTGAGAAAGTTAGCACGGATTTACACAGTGAGTTATTTATTAATTTTTATTGAAAATTCTGCTGAGGAAATATATTTTTGCGACAATTGGACGCACACATGCTTAAATGAGTAGTTTTTCGCAATTATACCTCACTTGCCCGAAATTTTTGGATCACTGTTGCTTAAATTCTTTTTAAAACAAACACAAAAATGACAATGAATTTGCTCAAAATTTATATGTTGTTGGTCGACGCCCGTGCTTTCACCGGCATTCGGCTGTCAACACCAACCAGCCAGGTGTCACGTCAAAATGGAGTTTTTATAACTGCGTCACCATTTTTTGTTTTAAAAGGTTAGAAAAATATTAAATAACTTGGGTTTCGTGGTTTTCTAGGCTAAGTTATAATAAAAATAACGAAAAACTCCCAAAAACTGATTTTACGACAGCGAAATTAGCCATTCACTCCTGCATCTGTTACAGTTTTGCTCATCGGTCTCACGGGCCGGGCCGGGCTACTTGGAAAGGTTTGGACGGTCTGAGGCGGCCCGTTTACCCTGGATCACCCAGTCAAATTACTACCTACACGACCAGGGTTCGATCCCGGTCGGTGACATTCTTTCTTGTACAACTTTAAAAAAAATATTGCACAGATTTTTACCACGTTTTTAATTTTATTCTTCGTACTGCGGGCCATGCCATTGAAAAAAAATACATTGGTCGGCCGTCATTTAAGACACCCGGGCCGAGGGAATTGGGGTACTTCAACGGGCATAATTACGTCATTTTGGGCACTATTGGCACCCAGTTGGCACGAAATACGGCGAAATACACAATTTTCACACAGGGAGTGTGCATTGGATTTAGCCTAAAATATTGGTCATTGGCTATTGTAGAAACATGATCTATTTAACGTATTTATATAATTCTGTTTATATAATTCATTTTTAGCCGTGTTTTTGCAGATATTTTATTTTTTCAGCCGTCTGGCAGAAATACACCGCCATGATGACCGCCAGTGAGAAGTACGGAATCGACAAGGATTTCCGCCTGCTGCTGGAATATCATTTCCTGGTCATGGACTGTCGCAAGCTGGATTGTCTGATGTGCACGTTGAGGTTTCTCTTCGCCCTGCACTACAAATTCCCGGATGCGGAGGTAGGTCAAAAATTGCTGCAGCTACTGTATTTCTGTAGAAAACTATCGTTGGCACACCCAAGAGTACGGCCTTCTGCATGAAGAAGATTGGAGAGTTCCCCGGCGCTTTCAACATTTCGATGTCGGCCTTGTTGAAGATTTTCGGCGACAAAACTCCTGCCAGGTATTACTTTTTAAAAGGGACCATTAGGGGCATTTGTGGTATGCTTTTCGTAAACAGCCGTCTTCTGGAGCGTTGTATGAAAAATCATGTCAGCCGAGATGCTTGAAGCTTTCAAATCACGGCCGAGTTTAAGGATGGTTGATGTCGCTCGGCCCATCCCACCCTTGTGCGATAAAAATAAGTTGGGGGCTCATTTATTTCAGTCCCCAAAAGTTAATGCTGGGTACTTCAAATTACTGACCCTCCCGTTGCATGATTACAAAAAGGGCGGGGTTCTCAAATGACGGGCCGAGCCTAGGGATCATAGGTGGGCGTGAGGGTACCTACGCATTAAGGCGTTTGGTTGAAAATGGTAACAAAAATTGAAGGGGGGCTTACTTTGCCGCCGAGGCACCATTTGGGGACTTACGCATCGAACCTCCAAACGCCCCCTGTCCAGCCATGCTACGGAGTTTTTTTGGGACGGTCCTGTCGACCCCACCCCGGTATGAGAGATTAAATTTTGTATAAATCGGTACAATAATTTTTTAAACTGCTGTAAATATTTTAAAATGTTATAAAGAGGCGTGCCGCGTCGTACAAAATAACCGCAGTTTCCCCAGCCCGTCCCACCAGAATATGTGATCATTACCGATAATTTCAAATCCGAAAACATGGTCCCTTAATTATTTACTTAATTTCAGGGAGACACACGCTCCTGTAGCTTCTGGAACTGCCGAGGGTGCTTCTAAAATAAACGGACCGATTATGGTGGGTTTCATTTTCTACAGTGACTGAAAATGTATGGTTTTCCTTGTAAAATTGCGAATTTCAGTGTCTCGCAACACGTTCTCCCTACTTTCACACGATGTTCTTCTCTGGATACAAAGAGGTGGCTCCAATGCTTCGGGTGTTTTCACTATTTATTTTTCAGAATTATCAGGATAGAATCACGATCGAGGCCAATGGAGACGCCTTCAAGTTGATCTTGGAATTGATCTACAACGGCAACAACTTCGAGGACACGGATTTTCTCGTTTGCGGCCGTTTTGAGCCGTTTCACCGCGCTTGGTCAAGGATTTCCAGTGAGTTTCACTCTCTCTCTCTCTCTCTCTCTCTCTTTCTCTCTCTCTCTCTCTCTTTCTCTCTCTCTCTCTCTCTCTCTCTTTCTCTCTCTCTCTTTCTCTCTTTTCTTTCTTTCTGTCTCTATCTGCATCAAAATATGTAATTAGCTTGCAACATCCCTTAATTGGGTTATCAGCAATATTCCGCTGTCGTGGGTTACATCGATTATCTAACATCGCCGTGGAAAAAAAACAGGAACCAGCGCATAGGTAATTTTTGGCCCTTGTCTTACCGCCTTGTGGCTAATTAGTACTTTCATCTCTCCCGCTAACATTAAGTTTTCGCTTTTTTTCGTTTTTTGCATGTTCGTCCGCTTTTTCATAGAAACTACAGACAATAGAGTGCGGCTTTTCTGCATACCTTTCAAAAATTGGGGTCCCGGACCCATATTTACCACAAGCTCATCTTAGGACGGTCAACAGTCGTATCCACACTTACTTTGTGGCCTATAATGTGGGTACTCTAGCTCCGGGTTTCTATGCAAGGTCTCCCCCGGACCTACACCCCAAATTAGGGTGTGTTTCCCTCTCTTTCTTCCTCTCTCTCTTTCTCTCTCTCTCTCTCCCTCTTTAACTCTCACTAGCAGAATATATGTTTTCAGAGTTCTGGAAGACGATGCCCGAAATCATGAACACCCTCGGATTCTTCAACTTCCCCACTCAGATGGTCGAGTTCTGTCTTGGATACTACTACTGCGGAAAGGAGGACTGCGTGGAATGCTCGAGTAAGAAGATCTTCGCCATGAACTACAACCTGGACAATCCCAAGGTGGGCCGCTAAATGCACGCCGATGTAGATTTTGTCGTATGTCGAAAAATTGGGGCTCGTAAGGATGGGATTTGGGAGCGGACTGACCTAGGCCGACTGCGTTCGATCCAAGCCATTTGGAAAATTTTGGTCGGTCCGTTTACCAGGGTACCGCCCAATCAGATAGCCACCCAAACGACCAGGGTTCAATCCCGGCCGGTGAAATTTTGTTTTGTTCAACTAAATTGACTTGTATGTTAGTAACAAACATTATTATGCTATTTAAAGCAGTTAAAAAGTATTGTATAGCTCACACCAAACGGGCATCATGCCAATTTCGTTCAAGTATTCTCTGTTGATGATAGATTAGCATAAAATCGTAATATCAACAGAGAATGAATGCACAAATTGGAATGATGCCCGTTTGGCGGCAACTATACCGATTTATACAAAATTGAAAATTTAATTTTTCATACCTCCGGTTCTCCGAAATCAGCGACTTTGCCAAAAAGTAATGCCTCCAAAAGAGCGGGCCATTTTTTAAGGATTGATATCGAAAAATACTGCATTATTTTGCTAACGAGAGATATTTAACTAGTAAAAACAACGTAATTTCAGAAGAAGGTCACCTCCAAAACGAGTACCATCGTCTCCTGTCTCAAGAACTTTCCCCAGTGCTTCCCGGAGCAGCTGAACTTCGCCCCGAACGAGCTGGCCGAGCTGATCGAATCCGTATAAGAGTAAAAGAAGACGCCTTGTAGCAACTGTTAGGTTGTGGATTGTTGTACATTTTTTTGTTACTAATTTGAGCGTGTGCTTTGTATAAATGCAATTGAATGTTGTTCACCGAGATTTTTGCCGCTAGTCGGTTGAATATCTTTGTTTAAATACGCCAAAGCTGAGCTTTTGGGGACAGGAAAGGTTTCTTCTTCAGCCTAGCCAACATGTCCTCCTGTGGAGACGAGGAGGGATCTACCGCGGCGAGGACGACTCGAGTAGATGAGTTTTCTTAATTACGATTTATGCACGATTTACCACATTTAATTAATACTATCTGGTTTAATTTTTCGAGTTTTTGGTTTTTACCAATTACGAATTGCAAAAGTAATTACATTCTAGTTAATCAATCGTTCAATATTCAAAAGAACTTGATTTAAAAATTGAATTTTTGAAGGACAGTTGGGATTGGTGGGGAATTCAGTTGAAGTTTGTTTTGTAAAAACACGGCTACAATGTCCCTGAGTTAATACCTCAAGGACATGTCAGCCGGTTTTGACATAAATAAGGGGGTATCGAATTTGTGCCCCGGATAAGTAGAAAAAGGTTACCTCCGTTTAGGCATGTGCTAAATTTTTCCTTATATTCTGCGAGCACCCCTCCCACCTTTTGTTTTCCAAAAAATCCTTTTTTCGTGGGTGGTGTACCGCAGGGGTGGACGAGGGCCGGCCCTATAGGGCTTTGGGCCGGCCCTATAGGGCCTTGATAGGGCCTAGGCCTCATAGGGCCCAGGCCCTATAGGGCCTGGGGCCGGCCCTAGGGCCCTATAGGGCCTGGCGGGAATTTAAATTTTTTGAATAATTCGTAATTTTTTAGCGGTATTGATGCAATTTAGAATTTTATTTTACTTTTTTAAATTGAAATTTTCAATAAAATTTCCACTATTTTATTTCCACCTATTTTTGAAAAATATTGTTTCTATAATTTCACTTGTAATATACGTTTACTGATGATTTTGCTTTTTATTGATAGGAAAATAATAAAAAAATAATTTTAAAAAAATTTTTGGTAAACATTATCGAAAAATAAACTTTAAAAATAAATTTGAAAATACATAATTGCCGCCAAAAAATTACGAATTATTCAAAAAATTTAAATTCCCGCCAGGCCCTATGAGGCCTAGGCCCTATAGGCCCTATAGGGCCTGGGCCCTAAAGGCCCTAGGCCCTATAGGGCCGGCCCTAGGGCCGGGGCCAGAGCCGTCCACCCCTGTGTACCGTATTCCGTGCCAACCAGGTGTCAATAGGGTTAAAAATGACGTCATTCTGACCTTTTGTAACTCGCCCTTTTCCAGAAGAAGGTCATTTCCACCCCTGGAGCCATCGTCTCCTGTCTGACGAACTTCCCCGAGTGCCTACCGAAGCAGCTGAGCCTCGCCCCGAGCGAACTGGCCGAGCTGATCGAAACGGCGGAGAAGAAAAAAAAGCTAACTCTCTGGAGTCGATAGGCCCTTTCGATGATTTTCCCAGAATTCACTCTGATGCTGCACTTTTTCACCCAATGACATGTTGTTTTGTTTGTTAACATTTGTTGTTCTGTTTGTGAGCATTTGCTAGGTACATGGTACGAATTAAGCCAGAAACTGCTGTTTATCTTGAAAAAGCGATATCGCCGGATTTCGGTTGAATGTTTTTAGATAGTCGTTTTGGAGTTTGTTTTATCAGTGTTTGTTTAACAATTTACTATTTTATAAGAGAAATAACAAAAGAAATTGAATGTGACGCAATGGAATTGCAGTGAGTACAGGAAAACTTTGGGACTTTAAGTGCGTTTTAGGCGAATTTAAAATAAAATAAAATAGCCCACGAAACAGGAAATGATTTCCTTTTCACAAAAAATGAATTTGATTCAAATCATTTTTCCCAACGGTCTGACCGTAAGCGCTGCCGTCATTTGTACGCAATGGAGGTTTTTTATAGTAATTTTAGTTCTCCTAATCTTTGGCTCGGAATCGGTTTTTATTGTAGTTTTTTTGCTTCATTGTTTACATTTTTAAAAATTTTGTTGTACTATTGTATAGTTTTAGCCCATGCCATCAAGTGAAGAGGAGGAAGAATCTCCCGCGGCGAAGATGTCCCGATACGATGTGTTCTACGGCGACGAGGAGCTGTCAGATGTGGTGCTCCAGGTGGAAAACTGGGATCTACACGTGCATAAAATGGTAGGTATTTGGTTTTTTCGCGCAAGAGCGGCGGAATTAGGCAGGGAAATTTCATTTTAACGGGCGGTACAAGACAAATAGTAATAACTTTCTCATTTATTTCTCCTTTTCAGGTTCTCGCTGCGAAATCCCTCTATTTCAAGGATCTATTCTACGCCTCAAAAAAATCTAAGGTATTTTGTTATAAATTTTTAGCTAATTAAGTATATTTAGAAGGCAAAGGTGTTTGTAATCGACGAGGTAGCGGAGTACTTCAAGTACATCATGGACGCCATCTACGATCTTTTGAAGAAGAGCCCTTATGGGCCTTGCCAGTAAGAAACTGCATTTTAGCGTATGAAAATAATGATTTTAGGGGTTTGCTGCTGGATCGACTTGGAGATCCCAAGGGAGAGGAGTATCAGGACAAGTGCAGAAGGGCCGACCGTAAGTTTGTTTCTCAATGCTTTATGGGTAAACCATAAATCATTATTTATTTCACTATTAACCCCATCTCCGGAAATGTTTCGTTTTAATACCAAAAAATCGATCCGCCGCCCAAATTTCACTTTTTTGCGGCAAAACCCGGGAAATCGATAATTACTACTCCTGGGAGAGACTTTCCGCCAAAATAGGGGCCATATCTGGCGTAAATCCATACGTACCCTGTTTTTTTTTCGAAATTATGTTGGGTCAGCCAATTGTACGTACTCATCCTTAACTTTTATGCCAAAAAATTTGAAATTTTGCGACGGACCTCCTTTTTTAACATTTTTTTTTCTCGAAATCTTAACATTGCGACGACCCTTTTGCAGTTTGTGCCGGAGCTTGACACCATTCCTTTAGAATCGGCGGGGGGGAGTCGCGCTTTCCCGGGGGTAGGTACCTTGTTCATGTATGGCCGAAACCTAGCATAGGCACGTCGAGTGAGCTGGACGTGTTTTGAAAATCTCATTTCGCTTATCAACGCGGGAGCAGGCCTATAGCCGAATGGGTATAAAATACAAGAAATGGGGCTTGAGGGTCAATCCGACCCCCTAATTTACGTTATATGGGTCAAACGAAATAACCGTTCGGTCTTTTGACCCACAGACCTTTTTAATTACCCGGCTTTTGTTTCGCTTTTTTATAATGCAACTGTTTTTCAGGCAGATGGGGACAGTTCGACCAGCTCATGCCCATGGCTGAAAAATACGGAGTCGCCTCTCACTTTCGCACTCTATTGGAGTACCGTTTTGCCGCCGGCGACTGTCACAACAAGGGCTGTCTGAAATGTACGATGAACAGCCTCATTTCACTCCACCACGGCTTCTCGAAGGTAGGCAGAATGCACTTTCTTAGCGCCTACCTCTTTTGTTTGCAGAAAAACGTCAAACTGGATCCCAAGTGCATGGCCTTCTGTCTCAAGAGAGTGGGAAAGTACAGCGACATCTTCAATATTTCGAATTCCGATTTGGAGGACATTATGCTCCAGTTTTTCCCCGACAGGTTAGCCAGTTTTGTTTTTGATTTTACTTTTTTTTTAAAAAAAATACACTTTAAAAAACTTTAAACTTTAAAAAAAAATACACTTTACACGAGATAAAAACCGATATTTTCGATATATTTACAAAATTCATGCAAGCCTGATGTCACTAGGGCTTTTAAGCCTAATTGTAAAAAGAGATGCTCAGTCGGCTTTTCATATTTTAAATGTACTTGTTCTGTTTTAGCATGGAAGATTCCGGCGATTCTGACAGCATTCACGATGACACTTTGAGCGAGGGTTCGGATTCTCCGAGAGAACTGATCATGATGGAATACGGCGATCCCTCCATCTCAGATGTCACCATCGTGATGGGAAACTATGAGTTCAAGGTCCATAAAATGGTGGGTTTTGATTGGAAATTTCAAATAATTTGGTGTTTCAGACGCTCGCCAACTCGTCTCCCTACTTCCGCTCCATGTTCTTCTCGGTCTACAAGGAGGTATCGTAATTTTTGTTCTGCCGGTTTTCTGCAGCTTCAGAAGGACGACAATCGGGTGGTTATCGAGGCCAATGGAGAGTCCTTCAAGCTGATCTTGGAGATGATCTACAGCAACGGAAACGGCTTTGCGGACTCGGATTTTTTGGAGTGTCGCCAGGGAGAGACGTTCGGAAGCACCTCGGAAAGGGTTAAGAGTGAGTCGGTCTCTCTCTCTCTCTCTCTCTCTCACACACACACACACACACACACACACACACACACACACACACACACAAAATCCCTCTTTCAGAATTCTGGAAGGTGATGCCCGAGGTCATGAAGACCATGGAGTTTTTCGAATTCCCCTCTCAGCTGGTGGAATTCTCTCTCGGCCACAACTATTGCCGAAAGGAGGAATGTATGGAATGTGGGAACAAGAAGGTATTCGCCATGCTGAACAATCTGGACAATCTCAAGGTCAGCCAAAACATGTGGAAAAGTTTCGAACGGTCAGAGAGTTGGAAAATTCGGCTCGCGGTATATTTTTCCTGCTGATTACATAAAAGCCTCTGATTTCCCACAACTTAATGTGTTTTACTCTAAATTTTCTCAATTGTCCACCCTAACTCTAAGGTGTGCGTCGATTGACTTGCCCATCTTTTTTAACTCTGGTCTCGAAAATTAAGTAACGCCCGCATAAATACGGTGAAGGCAAATTTTGCGAGACGTTTGGGAAATCTGGGGTTGAGGGGATAGCAATGGTTTTTGGCCAACTAACCGGGTTGGACGGCTGTTTGCAATAACAAACTTTCTTCTAAGTGTCAATAGGGACTGCCGGCGGTTCAAAAAATCAATATATAGCACAGCGTCGATTGATAGTTACGTAAAAATCAAAAAGGTGGTAGGGTGGACTTCAAAAGAGAACCCAGAAAATACCGTAAACCCCACAGTCAGGTTTTGTTAAGGTTTCACAGCTCGCCAACAGAGGGATGCAACGGCGCGCACAGAGCTAGCCGCTTTTCGCTGCGAGACCCAACGCATCATTTGAATGGAACTGGCGAATTAAAAGTGCTCCTTGCCTGGAATTTCTAGACATTTTATTAAAGTTTTGTTTTAATAAATAGATAGAGTACACATGACCCCTTTTGCGTGAGTTTTTTCAAGGGGTGAAAATGTTCACAAGCCTGGAAACGCGGTTTTTTGTGTTTTCTTCCATTGTCTTATATAAAAGTATAAGTGCCAAAACTCACGCAAAAGAAGGCCTATGTCCTCTACAAGTTGACACTAAGAGAGACTATTTTGGTTGCGTCGGAATTCCTGGGCAGAGGCATTAGTATGTGCACGATGTATAGCTACAGTAACGCGAAACTAACAAGAACTCAAAATGGTGTATTTTTGCATGTATTTAAAAGAAACTTTGCATAAATATGAAGCTTATTTTTCATTCTCGTGAATAAAACATTGAAAACGCAAAATTAATGGTAAACAACCGAAATTGGAAGCAATTTTTATCTGCAATATGATTCGCAGGGATGTCGTGGCGGGACCCAGCTTCAATGAAACGGCATATTTCCGAAATACGGCCGCCGCAAATGTGAGAATTCTGGGGTATTTTTCAACGATTTCTTTTCATAAGTTGATCAAAAACACTTCTATCTTTTGACCTGAGTTTTTTGCCGACCCAAAAATGTCCACAGCCAAAGAAACGCGGTTTTTTGTATTTTTCGTTATTTTCCGATCGATGAATTTCCGAGAAAAAACTCAGGCCAAAAAGGCATTAATGAGCTAAAAGTTTATAAAAAGAATGGTTGCTGAAAACGGCTGGATCGTCCAGGTTTGCGGCGGCCAGTTTGTGTTTTGTCGGCCAGCTGTCTGTCGCGAATTCGTCATCTTTGAGCCGATTTCTTTAAATAATTAGGCGAAATCAATGTTTTTCTTAATATTTTAACAAGAAAACAGTAAATTACATGTTCAAATGAATAAAAATAAGCATTTTTAATTACGCAGTGCATTTACGTATGTGCCACATGCTAGTGACGGCCTAGTATGAGTGCACACAACTACAAACTTTTGGACATAGCGCTCAGACGAATTTCTCACTGGTGGTGGGGGGACTCAAATGGACCCCATGGATAGCTTGTTCATGTATGCATTTGGCCCAACCTTATCAAATATTGAGCTTTTTGTAGGCAAAATTGTTACTCCTTGATCTGGGGGGGAGGGAATTATTTCTAAAACCCAATTTGCCCTGTTGGGTCAAAAGGGCTCCAATTTCCCCCATAGGTGGAAATGAAATGCGTGTGGTACCTACGTGTTTCGGTGTTCGGATGAAAATAGTAACAAAACCTTATAGGGGGACTTACGTCGCCTCCGCGGCACCATTTGGGGGGGGGGGCTTCCGCATTGAGCCCCCAAACGTTCCCTGTCCAGCCATGATTTCCCCGATCAAAAGCTTATCAAATCCGTTGTCAGAAGAAGGTCACCTCCACCCTGTCGACTGTCGCCGCCTGTCTCGTGAACTACCTGGAGTTCTTCCCGGAGCAGCTGAGCTTCGCCCCAAACGACCTGGCCGAACTGATCGAAACGGCGAAGATCCAGTTGGAGGATGAAGAGGCCGATATCTCCTTCGGATAATTTTCACGAGACTCACTTTGTTATTGTTACACTTTTCTCACTGTTATTCTTTGTCACCTTCGCATTTTCTGTTAACTAATGAAATAGAGTACTATTTGTGTTACAGAAGAATGTCACCGGAATTCGGTTCAATGTTTATTTAAAAGTCTGATTTATATGGATGATTATTTTTTTGTTGTTGAAATCATCTCGAAAACCCAATTTTTTTTTGGGGGGGGGGGGGGTGTGCTCGTTTCAGCCGTGCCACGGGAAACTTTTGGGTTCAGCTTTTCATCGACACATGGGTAGGGTACGTCCCGTAAAACAGGGTTATCTGTGCCGTAAAAGTGAGTTCCCTTTTTAACATGAATGATGTTTTCCTTGATTTTGAATTAGAAACATTGGCCCTACGACCTTAAGACCCCCATTGGAATATAGGGTAAGGTCGATAAGTTCTCTTTTCCAACAATGTTAAAGGGTTCCTTCTTGACCTGCTGTAGTAACGAAGTCGCATTTTGAATGAGTTTAAATGAGTTTTACGTAGATTTTTATTGGAAATGGGGCTGTTTTCGATTTCCTGTGAAATCCTCAAGCAACAATGCCTGGACCACCCTTACAATACGGTTTAAATTGAGGCAATTTCGTTATTTTTACCATTTTTGTATGATTTTTCGGATCATCGACCTACTTGTTCGCAATTTGTGACCTGCGCTGGCCCATTTTTGCCCCCTCCCAAATTCAACTGATTTATTGATTGATTGCCCCCTTTTCAACAATTCTATTTCAGCCTAGCTGGAATGTCTTTGTGTGAAGACGGCGAGGGAGCTCCCTTGGCGAAGAAGCCCCGAATCATAACCTACTACGGCATTAAGGAGCTATCCGATGTCGTACTTCAAGTGGGAAATACTGATTTGCATGTTCATAAAATGGTTAGTATTATTTATTTTCATACCTTTACTTTGCCTTTTTCAGACTCTCGCCTCCAGGTCTCGCTATTTCCAGCAGCTCTTCTTCTCCAAGGGGTCCGAGGTTGATTGGAAAGGGGTTTCTTTCGAATTTTTCGTTTTAGGAGAAAAAGACGTTCATCATCGACGAGAGTGCTTACCGTTTCGAAAACCTAATCAGGTACATCTACTGTAACCGTGGTGCCCGAAACGTCATATTATGCAAGTAAGGGTTTTTTTATAAGTGTTTTAATATTTTGCTTCAGGAGTAAGAGGACCCTTGAAACACTTGGGGACCCTAACGGGGAGAAGTACCAGAAGTCCTGCAAGCATCTGGAGGGTGGGTTTAGAGTATTTCGCATTTTTTGTCACTTTCCAGATTTTTTAAACCAAATTTGGCGCCCATTTTTGTTTGGGAGGGATTCTTTGAATTTTGGGGTCAGGGGAACCTTCTAGGTTGTTGGCCACGCCGATAGTTTTCACGATGAAGGCCCGGCCAAAAGTGGCGGACCTGGTCGGGCCCGGGGTTCTCACGGGCCGGGCCATCTAGAAAATTTTGGTCGGCCCGGGCCGGGCCCGTTTCCCTTGGACCATCCAGTCAGATTGCCACCCACACGACCAGGGTTCGATCCCGATCGGTGACATTTTTTGACTAATATTGACTTATATGTTAGTAACAAACATTATTAAGCAATTAAAAACAGTTTAAAAAATTATTGTAGCGATTTATACAATATTTAAAATTTAATTTTTCAAACACGGGCCGACCGGGCCGGGCCGTCCCAAAAAATTTGAGAACCCCGGTCGGGCCAGAAAAAGTGCAGTGATAAATTTTAAGTTGACAAGTTTACAAACTGGGCCAAGAAAAATGTCAACTCGGCCCGGTTTGTTAACTTATCAAATTAATTCTTTAATCGTTATTTTAGTCTGCGTTAATATTTTACAACCCCGCAGTTTTACGTTTCGGGGATTCACCAGTGCCCTGAAGATCAATACAGACGCAGACAAAATCTCGGCATGAATTTTAAATTTTTGCAAATAATTCCCCGATTGAGAGGCTGGCCAGCGCCTGTATTGATTTTCAAGGTTTTCGTGGCGGGAGCCGTCGCGTGGCGCGAGCGTGTCGCTTCTGCGGCCAGCCGGTTTCAGATCAGAGTGCACTCAGACTTATTTTGAAATAAATCGCTCTACATTTGTTCTAGTACCTTCGAGACCCTGCTACTTTTACGATATTATATATTTTTGGGGCTTGATGAAACTTCTTGCTTGCTGGGGCCCATTCGTATTATAGAATGTTCCCTTCTCGGGGATTCAACTGGGCCGCAGACGCGACACGCTCGCAAAGCGCAATGGGTCCCACCACGAAAACCCTGTGGGGCCTCTCGGTGTTCCTACCAAACATTGCTACAAAACGACCAATACTTTCTTTTGTTTTCAGACATGTGGAAAAATCGCAAATACGCCATCGACGTAAGCGAAAAGTACGGACTGTTCGACGATATGAGTGCCTTGTTGGATGTGGATTTCCTGGCCATGGACTGCCGCAGGGATGGATGCCTGCAGTGCACCATCAGGAGGCTCGAAGGCCTGCACTACAACTTTCTCATCATGGAGGTTGGAAATTTTCTTTTCTATCAAGATACTCGTTTAGAAAAACACTAAACTGGATCCGAAGGCGATGGTCTTCTGTCTCAGGAGAGTGGGAAAGTTCACGGACCCCTTCAACATCTCAACTTCTGTGTTGTTGAAGATTTTGGGCAAGAATTCTCCCGACAGGTGAATGATTCTCTGAATCACTTGTAAGAGTGGTCGTTTCAGAGAGACGAAGGCTCCTGAAACCGTGCATCCCGATGCTGAAATCCATGGTCCGATTTGCCTGGAGTACGGAGATTCCTCCCTCTCAGATGTCACCCTCGTCATGGGATATTACGAATTCAAGGTCCACAAAATTGTGAGTTTTTTTTAATTGCACAAAATTACAATTATAATGGAATTTGGGTCAAATCGATCCATTTATCCATTATACGGTTCGTTTCAGTCGCTCGCCAACCGTTCTCCATACTTCCGCGCCATGTTTTTCTCGCAATTCAAGGAGGTAATTTTTTTATGGCTTTGAAACCAACCTTTGCTTCAGAAGGATGAGGAGAGGATTTCGATTGAAGCCGACGGGTACTTTTTCAAACTTCTTCTGGAGTTGCTCTACAACGACAACAGCTTTGAAGACTCCGATTTTCTCGAGTGCCGTCCGGGAGAGCTGCTTCGAAACGCCAGGCCGAGGGTTGATAGTGAGCTACACTTATTTTTTGCCGTTCTCTCTCTTCCTCTCTCTCTCTCTCTCCCATCTCACTCTTTTCCTCTGATTCAGTTTCTCTGATCCTTTCTCTGACTGGACTAACAAATTACCTACCCCGCCAAGAAAAACGACCCCCCAGGACGGCTACTATAGCCCTACCAAATCGCCTGAGGAACTTTACAAATTCGCTTAAAACCATACATGAACAAGCTACCGGTGGGGTCCATTTTCGCTACCCCCACATTACACATTTGACTTATGGCGCAAACCCCCAAAGTGAGACACTCGGCTTGACACCACCCCATGTCGATGTTTTTCTATGATGCGCGACCCGACCATCAGCTACTGTAACCTTTGCGAGCGAGCTGAGTATATGTGGCGCCGCCCGAAATACAGGGAGAGATCCGCGCGACCCTCCAACATGAATCTTGTGGAGTCAAACTTGGTATTCACATTTCTACAAACCTAGTGTGCCTCACGGCACGCCAAAACTTCACTATAGCTGTCGCCAAACGGAAATCATATGCTAATTGCGGAAACATGCAAAGCATGCTCTGTCGATTATTGATTAGACTACGAATATCCATATCAACAGAGCATGGGTGGAACATTCTAATTTTATTGGCATGATTCCAACTTGGCTGCAGTTATATTGATGTAGCATCACATGCTCCCACCCCCCTGCGACACCCCCTTACCCAATCTACTGTGCTTGTTCTTTTACCAGAAGCCAGAGCGGTTCCGCTTTGCGCCAGAGCGGTTCCCGGCCGCCCTTGGTACTCTCCTCTAGCTTACACCCCCTGCACCACCCTTCTGGCCCTTGGAAATGACGGGCAGGGGGCGAACACACAGAGAGAGAGAGAGAGAGAGAGAGAAAGAGAGATACCCATTCACCAATTTTTTATAAGATGATTTTCACCTGTAACTTTTGTTTCAGAGTTCTGGAAGACGATGCGTAAAATCATGGAGACCATGGAATTCTTCAACTTCCCCTCTCACATGGTCGAAAACCTTCTCCTTTTGCACTACTGCCGAAAGGACGACTGTGTCGAGTGCGCGAACAAGAAAATCTTCGCTATGATCTACAACCTGGCCAATCTCAAGGTGAGCCGGAGTTTATTTCGGAATCTTATAATATAAATCCATTAATCAAGAAAAAATGACATGTTTTCAGAAGAAGATCACCTCCACCCCGTCTACCGTGGTCTCCTGTTTAAAAAATTTCCCCGAGTGCCTCCCGGAGCGGCTGAGCTTCACTCCTGACGACCTGGCCGACCTGATCGAATCGGAGAATGAAAGAAGGGCGGAGTTGACAGAAACGATTTGGCGCTTGATTCAATAATTTTCGCGTTGTTGTGTTTTGTTTTTCTCTCCTCTCCCCGTTGTTAATTTCGCATTTTTGTTGACGAATTAAATACAATACTATTTTTGTTACAGAAGTATATCACCGATATTCGGTTTAATGTTTAGTCACTCCGCATGAAAGGTTGGCGTAAATTGTGTTTACGCCAACCTTTCACGCGGAGTGTGCCATATTTTGTCATCACAGGTCTGTTATACCAAAAGTGCAGGCAACCCCCCCCCCCAATCAATCAATTCCACTAAAATCTATGGCATTTGCGTAAAATCAATTTTTTCCAACTTCAGGAGTGCAATGGAATTGAGTTACAAACTTTCTTTTAATCTCTTTTTTCAGCAAGCTACCGCGCCGGGACCAAATAGTAATTTACGCGAGATTTAACAATATTTTTTTGTATAAGATACTGTGATATCTATTATTTTAATGTAAATGCCATCGATTTTCGGGATTTATTTTCCAAAAAACAGTAATAACGATAGATTTTTTAACGTAAATACGATCGATTTTCTTTTAGATATTAATTGTCATACTCGATGTGTTGCGCACCCCAAGCAAGCATGGCAACGGGCCGGCCCGCTTCAAAATTTTTCACGGCCCGACCTGGGCCGGGCCGGCCCGATTCAACCGAAAATTTATGCCTTTTTCAATGTAAAAATCACAGAAAACGAAAAAAAATTTTCGGGCCGGCCCGGTTTTCAAATTTTCTGGGCCGGGCCGGCCCCAAATTTTGCCATGCTTGCCCGCAAGTGAGAAATTCGGTTCGACGCGACCCCCTTAGTCGAAAGTCACAGTCGATGTTTTTCTATGCTCCGCAACCCTCTCTTGATCTTAATTTTTGTATTTGAAAGCTATGACCTGCGCTGTTTGCTTTTTTGAGATTTCTCCACTCTTTCGCTATTCTACGTTAGCTCTCGACTGCTCTATTAAGCTTTTGGCATAATTCCAATTTGGCGCGCCTTTTTTTGTTTCAAATATTATTTTCTTCTTCAGCAGGCAGAATGGCTTCGAGTGGAGACGGCAATGGAGCTCCCGCGGCGAAGAAGCGCCGAGTAACCAAGTACTTTGGCAATAAAGAGCTGTCCGATGTCGTCCTCCACGTTGGAAATAGGGATTTGCATGTTCATAAAATGGTTGGTTTTTTAAAGACTACGTTTTAATTCTTCCTTTTCAGACTCTCGCGTCGAATTCGTCATATTTCTATCAGCTCTTCTTCTCCAAGGGATCCGAGGTTGGATGTAAATAAGTTTTTCTCAAAATCGTCCTGTCTAGGAGAAAAATACGTTCATCATCGACGAAGCCGGCAGGAGTGCTTTTCACTTCCAGTGCGTCATCAGATCCATGTACCAAAACTGTACTGGTCGGATTCATTTATGCAAGTAAGGGAACATTTTTAAAGTTTGGACATGGTACTTAAGGAGCACTTCGTCTGTTGATAATCTTGGCAGCCCTAACGGAGAGAGGTACCAGAAAACCTTCAAGTACCTTGAAAGTTAGTTCTAGTTTTGAGCGTGGGCACGTCGGGACCTTGCTTTTGGGGGGTTTGTTTGGTGTGGGGCTTGTGAAAAAGGGAATTCTAGTCTTTCGGGCGCTTCTCGTTGTGAGACCTACTTTTTGAGACCCTCTTTGAGAACCAGGTATGGCTTTGAGGATGTCGTCATAGCTGTTTCGGTAGCGGTTAGGCATACCTTGGGAACCAAATGAACGGGGTTTTAAAAGTGAGGGGGGTTAGCCCAGTATTTCATAGAAAATTATGGGGTAACCTTTTGTATTCATGAAAAGTGAGGGGGGGGGGGATATTACGTTTCTCAGCCAAATAGTGAGGGGGGGGGTAACCCAGTTTTTTCGTCAAAAAGGGAAGGGGGGTCCCTCCATGACCGGCCTCTCCCAAGGTATGCGGTTAGGTTTACCCGTTGGCGGGGTTCTCACGGGCCGGCCAATATGTAAAACTTTGGTTGGTTCGGCCCGGCCCTGGACGGCCCGTTTGGCTCATTTACACTGGACTACCCAGTCAGATAACCACACACACGACCAGGGTTTGATCCCAGTCGGTCAAAGATTATAAAGCTATTTGAAGCTGTTAAAAAAATTATTCTACGGATTTATACAAAATTCAAAATTTTATTTTTCATACCCAGGCCGACCGGGCTGGGTCGTCCCAGAAAAAATCCCGCGGACCGGCCCGTCACCCCGCGCGACCCCCCCCCCCCCCCTAACTTTGCAATTTTGGAGTCAAACGTGGGTTTACTTTCAAAGAACCCTAAGACACCTTACGACATCCCAAATTCATTTAAAGTGTACCATGGCATACCCCCGCTTTTTGGTGCGACCACCAACTATAGCTGTCGCCAAACGAGCACCGGCTGGCTATTAACAGCCGCTTTTTCTCTGCGCTTCTCGCACACTATTTCCGCCTGAGTATCGCACGAATGCTGCATTAAGGCCGTTTTTGGCAGGATGCCCGTTTGGCGACAGCTATATGTTTCATTTTCTTGCACCCTCATCATTTTTAGAGCTATCTCATCTTATTAGAATTAAATATTCGGCTCATTAGCATGCCTTCTAAAAACCGGATACAATCTTTCAACCCCATATTTAATTGTCCATTCAATTGTGACTCGAGTGGCTAACTTTATTTTGACCTTAATTGACAGCTGGCTATTATAGTATAGTAAATTACACTGATGACTCAAAAAATCAATATGGTATTGTCTGAAAATGAACCGCGCGCGCCGCGACGCGTCAAAGTCAGATTTTAGTGACAACGATTTTGAGAATTCGAAAAATCTAAACATGGTTTTATGTACTTTCAAGCATGCTCTTTCACGTAAAGTAGTTCATATAATCCGTTATAGGGGAAAAGCCCCCTGCGGCTTCCCCTACAAATACAACTCTAGGTGCAGAGAGTTTATTCTCCAGCGGCAAGATGTTGCGCCGCTGGAGGCCAGAATGAACAACCGATGGCCTTTACGGCCCGATGAACCACATGCTGCTGAGAGAAGCGAGAGCGCAGACATGTGATAAATGACACAGCGAAATGCGGATGCGACGATATGTATATCTTTTGGAAAATTAAGCAAACTACAAACTGCTAAAAACATTTGCATTTCTTTTGGAAAATTAAGCAAACTACAAACTACTGAAAACATATAAATACGTTTTCGAAAATTAAGCAAACTACAAACTGCTAAAAACATTTGCATTTCTTTTGGAAAATTAAGCAAACTACAAACTACTGAAAACATATAAATACGTTTTCGAAAATTAAGCAAACTACAAACTGCTAAAAACATTTGCATTTCTTTTGGAAAATTAAGCAAACTACAAACTACTGAAAACATATGTATACCTTTTGGAAAATGAAGCAAACTACAAACTACTGAAAACATATAAATACGTTTTCGAAAATTAAGCAAACTACAAACTGCCAAAAACATTTGCATTTCTTTTGGAAAATTAAGCAAACTACAAACTACTGAAAACATATGTATACCTTTTGGAAAATGAAGCAAACTACAAACTACTGAAAACATATAAATACGTTTTCGAAAATTAAGCAAACTACAAACTGCTAAAAACATTTGCATTTCTTTTGGAAAATTAAGCAAACTACAAACTACTGAAAACATATGTATACCTTTTGGAAAATGAAGCAAACTACAAACTACTGAAAACATATAAATACGTTTTCGAAAATTAAGCAAACTACAAACTGCTAAAAACATTTGCATTTCTTTTGGAAAATTAAGCAAACTACAAACTACTGAAAACATATGTATACCTTTTGGAAAATGAAGCAAACTACAAACTACTGAAAACATATAAATACGTTTTCGAAAATTAAGCAAACTACAAACTGCTAAAAACATTTGCATTTCTTTTGGAAAATTAAGCAAAATACAAACTACTGAAAACATATGTATACCTTTTGGAAAATTAAGCAAACTACAAACTACTGAAAACATATAAATACGTTTTCGAAAATTAAGCAAACTACAAACTGCTAAAAACATTTGCATTTCTTTTGGAAAATTAAGCAAACTACAAACTACTGAAAACATATGTATACCTTTTGGAAAATTAAGCAAACTACAAACTACTAAAAACATTTGCAAACCTTTTGGAAAATTAAGCAAACTACAAACAAAAAAATATGCCAACATTTTTTTAAAATAAGGATACCTTTTTAAAAATGTATGCAAACTACAAAAAAGCAAACTTTAAAAAAAAAGTATGCAAACTACAAAAAAAGCATACCTTTTGGAAAAGTATGCAAACCACAAACAAAAAGTTTCCCCTTTGAAACAAATGTTTTCTTCAATTAACACCAGGGCCGTTAGGCCCTGGCTAGGGCGAGCAGGCGAGCGAAGCGAGCCTGCGAGCTCTAGTCGCTAACATATCAAAATATCCAATATCAAATTTTTAACCTTGGTTTTGACATGTGCCCCAGGGTACTATTGTCGATGTTGTCGACAGTTTTCACATGTACTTTAAGTAATGTGAGTAGTAGGTACGTAGTACGTAGTAGGTACAAGTACTTTTGGTAATCTATGTAGGACGAGGCACTTTTGTTGCTAATTCAATGACCTAAAACTTTCGACTTACAGTGATTTCTCACCGCCTGTAAACGTTAGACTTAATTTTTATCTAAAAAGGGAATTACCTTGAGATAATAAATAGTGTATTTTAAGGTTTTTGGGATTATCATCCATGTGACATTAGCGAGAAGTACGGATTGGCCGCCCAGTTCAAAGGGTCGATGGATGCTCATTTCCTTGCCGAGGATTGTCGCAGAGAGGACTGTCTGAAGTGTACGATGAAAAGACTCGCAGCCCTGCACTACAACTTCCCCAACGCTGAGGTTTTTATATTTTTTTTCTAAAGAGATGGATACTTATTTAAAGACTAAACTGGATCCGAAGTCGATGGTCTTCTGTCTCAGAAGATTTGGACTTTGTAGGGACGCCTTCAACATCTCAACTTCCATGTTGTTGAAGATTTTCAGCAGGAATTCTCCCGAGAGGTAATTTTTTCTCTGAATCAATGGTTAAGACGCCGTAACATTCGAGCGGCGACCTTAAAACAACTGTCTTAGGAAAAAGTTGATAGCACTAAAATTGGCCCAAAAATGGTTTATAGGTCAATATCGATTTTTTAACCGGGGTTACGGTATGGTAGTGTAATTTTGTCAGATTGGTCGAATTCTTCCGAAATGGTGATTTTACACCGAGTCTAACACTTAAATAATGGAATGTTTGTGTACTTTCGAAAGGGGCCCAGAAAACCTCGAAAAAGTGGGAAATGCGTTTGAAATTGCAGTTTTTCCCATTTTTCCACCTTTGTCATATAAGGGCTGCAATAAGCCATTTTTTCGTTAATTTTCCTGGTCAAATTGATGGAAAATTTTAGTTTCAAAACTTTTTCAGACTTCGACATTGCAAAAGATGCAGAAAAGTGTGGCGCATCTTTTCATTATAGTGGCTTTTTGCAGCCCTTATATGACAAATGTCGAAAAACTGCAATTTCAAACGGATTTCCCACTTTTTCAAGGTTTTCTGGGTCCCTAGTGAAAGTACACAAACATTCCATTATTTAAATGTTAGATTAGGTGTAACCATGACTGAAGCTATTGGAAAATCACCCTTTCGGAAGAATTCGACCAATCTTACAAAATTATATTACCCTACCGTAACCAAGGTTAAAAAATCGATATTGACCTAAAAGTTTTAAACTGGTCTTTACGGCCCATATAAACCATTTTTTGGCCAATTCTAGTGCTATCAACTTTTCCTAAGGCTTGTCTTTGAGTTTACCAGAGACGATATCTTAAAGTGTTTGTTTCAGAGCCACAAAGGCTCCTGAAACTGCGCCACCCGCTGCTGAAATCGACGGCCCGATTTGCCTGGAGTACGGCGATTCCTTGCTTTCTGATATCACCCTCGTCATGGGAAAATACGAGTTCAAGGTCCACAAGATGGTGGGTTTTTGTTATACATAATTACACATTTAATGGAATTTGGGTCAATTTTATCCGTTTATCGGTAAAATTTGGTGTTTCAGTCGCTCGCCAACCGTTCTCCCTACTTCCGCGCCATGTTTTTCTCGCAATTCAAGGAGGTAATTTTTCTTATAACTTTTGTAAAAACTTGGCTTCAGAAGGACGAGGAGAGGATTTCGATTGAAGCCGACGGGTACTCGTTCAAACTTCTTCTGGAGTTGCTCTACAACGATAACAGCTTTGAAGACTCCGATTTTCTCGAGTGCCGCCCGGGAGAGCCGCTACAAAGCGCCTGGTCGAGGGCTGACAGTGAGTTCTACTTCTCTGTCTTGCTCTCTCTCTATGCCTCTCACTCACTTACTCACTCACTCATAAACTCACTCACTTACTTGCTCCTACCCTCTATTGTCTCTCTCTCTCCATCTCCCTCTCTCCCTATCTCTCACCCCTTCGTCTTCAGAGTTCTGGAAGGTGATGCCCGAGATCATGAAGACCCTGGAATTCTTCAACTTCCCCACTCAGATGGTGGAATCGTCTCTCGGAAATCACTTCTGCAGAATGGGCTACTGCATCGAATGTGCGCACAAGAAGGTCTTCGCCATGGTCTACAACCTTGCCTTTCTCAATGTGAGTTTTTTCTTCACATTCGGTTATTAAAAGCGTGAATTTTTATAAAATCACGAGCTCTTTTAGAAAAAAATCACCTCCATCCCGATGGCAGTCGTCTCCTGCCTCATCAACTTCCCCGAGTGCATCCCGAAGAGGCTCAGCTTCGTCCCCGACGAGCTGGCCCAGCTGATCGAAGCCACAATTAACACTACGACCCGAAGGATCCGCCGATAAGAGAATCCCCAAGATTGATTTTGTTGTTATGTTTTTCTCTCACTCGTTTGTTGACACTTTTTGAATAGTATGGGAATAAAACTGATTTCTGTTGATATTTATAGAATCGTTGCCAGATTTCTGTTGAATGCCTTAACTTTTTCTTTAGTGTAGGGGTTTGAAGGGGATCACGTACGTATCCTGTACTACAGGGGTGGATTTGTATTTCGATTTCAATTGGAAAATAGATTTTTTGTAAAAAAAGTTTTTTTTTTAACAAGAAAACGTTGGATCCCGCATGGAAATTTATTTTTGCTTTTAAAATTTAATTTGGAGCTAGTGTACTTAACTTCGAGCGGTTAGGGGAGGCAAATAAAAGCATTTTGGCTTCAGTGCTAGCAAGGATCTAATTTTGACGTTGTCCTTAAGTATTTCTCTACTTTTTAGCCGCTATGCCTGGCAGAAAGAAGGGTCCCGCCGCGAAGAGGTCCCGAGTAGAGAAGTTTTTCGGAGACAAGGAACTGTCAGACGCCATCCTTAAAGTTGGAAACGCGGATCTGCACGTGCACAAAACGGTATGTAATCTTTTTTTTTTTTTTTTTTAAATTTTTTTTATGTAAATAATAATGCTTCGATAATTGGATTTGTAATACATGTCGTTCAAAAAAAAGGTGCCGAAACGGTAGAAAAGGCTTAACTGGGCGACTCATAAAGTTAGACAGGTAAAAATCGTATTCTACTAGTTAAACCAATGGTTTCAGCTAGCTTAATCATAACCTGTTAATTTAACATTCATTATAGCTGACGCCAAATTGCACGGAGGGCCCAGGTCTATGAGCGGGCGTCGGTTGGCAGAGTGCCAGTCTGCGTATCTAAAGGTGCGAATTTGGAATGGCTCCTAGGCGCAGGCTTTTCTTTAATCATTTTACCATTATTTTTTCTTCTTCTTGTTCTTAAAAAGTCGTAATTGTTGTTGAGAATCGATTTAACATGCACACGCACACGCACATGCACACGCAAATGCAAACGCACACGCACATGCACACGCAAACGCACACGTCGATTTTAAGAGTTCTGGAACACCATGCCGAGAATTATGAAAACACTGGACTTCTTCAACTTACCCGCGAATCTAATTGAACCAACTCTCCCTTACCATCACTGTGGAAGGTACAACTGTGTCGAATGCGGAAACAAAAGGATCTTCGTCCTAGTGTACAACCTCAAAGGTGTCCAGGTTGGATTTCAGGAGAACAAATCGTAACATTGTTTTAGAAGCGTGTGACTTCCACCACGGCGGCAATTGCTTCATGTCTCAGGAACTTTCCCGAATGCCTCCCGGACCACCTGAGTTTCCCGCCGACCACTCTGGCAGACCTCGTGGAAGAGCTAGGAAAAGGGCCGCAAAATCGAAGACATCGATAGATTTCATCAGAACTTAACAATCTACATTTCTCTTTGTTACTTTCTTGTCCGAAGTGTTCTTTTTCCCTAATAATAAAGTGGAATAGCAGAATATCTGGTTCTTTAATAAAAGTAAAAACAGTATACTGGGAGAAACCACTCTCTCTCTCTCTCTCTCTCTCTCTCATTATCTCTCTCTCTCTCTCTCTCTCTTCCTCCGCGTTATATGTTATTGCTGTCGACCGTCCACCGCAATTGCATCACGAGAACCCAAGACTCACCGGTCAGTGTCAGATGGCCGGTACCGGTCAGAGACAGAGAGGAATTACTTTAGGCGCGGAGCGGCCGCGTTTTAGTGGCCGAGACGCTCCACACGCGTGAGCCTAGCGCAATTTTTGCCTTTTACCCTCTGAGTATATATAGTTATTGCCAAAATTACTTCGTAACAACGTGCTAATGTTTTGATGTTGTTCCTGGAGTAAATCCTGTGATATAGGATACTCAGGCCGTGTACGCAGTCAATTAGGCCAAAATTGGCCTAGATTTGGCGAGGAGTATAGTTAGGTGAACTCTAGGAACTTTTGTGAAAATTACATCGCCAGCGAGTCTTGAACCGCTTTGTGCATTGAATAATCGCTTTGAGACGTCGCCGTCGGCCATTATCAATCGTCCGTGTTTCTTTTATACCGACCGCGTGGAATACGGCGTAATGGTTGAGTCAGCAACTATGGGAACGACTACCTTTTTACACCGGTCAACCGCCCCCCAACCAGCAGAAAATGCGTTTTTAGAGTCATTCTTCCTTTTTTTCTATTTCACTCCATGATTTTTCTATTTTTAAAAAGAGTTACCTTTTATTTTAAGGCTGAAATGTCGTCCTCTAGTGAAGAATATTCCTCTAGTGAAGACGGCGAAGGGGCTCCCGTGACGAAGAAGCCTCGCGTCTGCAAGTATTTCGGAGACAAGGAACTTTCGGATGTTGTTCTTCAAGTCGGAAACAAGGATCTGCACGTGCACAAAATGGTGAGATCTCATTTTTTCCCACAGTTATTGTGATATACACGCACAAGCACACATACATACGCACGTGCACACGCACGCGCACACGCACACGCACACGCACACGCACACCTATGACCTTGTTTTTAAGACACTCGCATCCCAGTCTTCCTACTTTAAGCGGCTGTTTTTCAGTGAAGAATCGAAGGTGCGTTTGATGAAAATCTATAATCCAAGCTTTCCAGGATCAAAAGATTTTCGTCCTCAGCGACAACTCGTCAGATATGCACTACATCCTTGATGCCGTGTACAACAACCTCTCCACAACTCGTTTTGGTCGTTGCCCGTAAGAAATGATTCCGTATCGCGAAAAGTCAGTTTAGAACCCACACCATACTTGCTATTGGAGGACCCGATGACGAGAGCTTCAAAGAGGCCGTGGTAAACGTTGGCAGTAAGTTTTGCACGAGTCCGGGTTACCCTGGTCCCTGGTCGATATATAAATAAGCGAGCACGTTACCACTTCCCCGGCTATGTCGGACCGCCGTTGGAGGAAATATGACTTCAGCGAAGGCGGTGTCCGAGTGGTAACGTGCTCGCTTGTTAATCTCGCGACCCGGGTTCGAATCCTTCCTTCGATTTTTCGTTTTGCCTTCTTCTCACCCACCTCGAAAGCAGCGATAAGAGGTTTTAGTGACAATTCTACTTACAGAGACTTACTATTACGTAAAAATTTTCCACCTTTTCAGGTTGGTGGCAACTCTTCGATTCTATAGTTACCCTCAGCCAAAAGTACGAAGTGGCGACTGCTGTTCGCATAATGGTCGAACACCGATTCCTGTCGATAAATTGCCATGACGAGGATTGTGTGGAGTGTACGGCTAGGGTGCTCCTTGCTCTCCACTGCAAATTTCACAATGTCGAGGTAATTTCAAGCCAACATTTACAAAACATCGATACAACACTAAACAATTATGTGCTACGCACACGCACACGCACACGCACACGCACACGGTTTTTGGAATATGTTGAAACCCAAATTTTTTTAAAATGAAAATTAGTCTACTGGAATAGAAGTCTTTTAATTTTGGATCTTCAAGCTATTAAACCATTTTTTTCAGGACCACCTCCAAGTATCCCACAAATGCATGGCTTTGTGCCTCAGAATACTCCAGCATTTGACGAACGTTTTCGTTTTCAATATTCAACCGTCCGCCCTGACAAAGCTGCATAATTGGGATAGAAGGTTTGCTATTTTGATTGATTTTTTTTTGTTAACCTCCTTTTTTCAGAGACACCACGGTTCCGAAATCCTCCGCCAGTTCGCCCGAGTATAAACCAGCCGAAACGACTGTTGTGGAATTCGGTGATTATAATATTTCCGATGTCACTCTTGTCGTGGGAACATATGAGTTCAAGATTCATAAGATGGTGGGTATTTGTTAAATGAGCTAGTAGAGTAGGTGGCACAAAAAAGCGACCTTCGGCCGTTTAGTAAAGCGGCCTACGGCTGCAACGATAGGTCGCGTACGGCCACATACTGCTCGACCTTCGCTGTGAAAATGACGTGAAACGCGTTAACACACACACAGACACAGACACCCACACACACACACACACACACACACACACACACACACACACACACACACATACACACACACACACACACACACACACACACACACACACACACACACACACACACACACACACACACACACACACACACACACACACACACACACACACACACACACACACACACACACACACACACACACACACACACACACACACACACACACACACACACACACACACACACACACACACACACACACACACACACACACACACACACACACACACACACACACACACACACACACACACACACACACACACACACACACACACACACACACACACACACACACACACACACACACACACACACACACACACACACACACACACACACACACACACACACACACACACACACACACACACACACACACACACACACACACACACACACACACACACACACACACACACACACACACACACACACACACACACACACACACACACACACACACACACACACACACACACACACACACACACACACACACACACACCACATTGCAGTGCCTCGCTTCTCGCTCGGAGTATTTCCGTACCATTTTCTTCGAGTTTGAGGAGGTAATTATGTTTTCTCAGTGCTAATAAAGCAACCCATTTAGAGCTCCAAGGAACGTGTGTCAATTGAGACAGATGCGGGAGCATTCAAGTGCATCCTGGATATGATATACAACGGCGTCATGCAGGGGGCCGAATTCCTCACCTGCAAAAAGGAAAACACTCTTCAACAGGCGTGGCCGAGGGTCGCTGGTAAGATTTGTCTCTATGTCTCTATGTCTCTATGTCTCTATTTCTCTATTTCTCTATGTCTCTATGTCTCAGTCTCAGTCTCAGTCTCAGTCTCAGTCTCAGTCTCAGTCTCCGTCTCAGTCTTGGTCTTTGTATCTGTCTTTCTGTATCTCTGTCTCTCTCCCTATCTCTCTCTCTCTCTCTCTCTCTCTCTCCTTCTAATAAACAATTTTCAGAGTTCTGGGAACTCATGCCAAGAATCATGAAGGCGTTGGACTTTTTCAACTTCCCGGCCCACCTTATTGAACCCACTCTAGCATACTACTACTGCGGAAAACACGCATGTGTTGAATGTGCTAATAAGAAATTCTTGGTTCTGATGTACAACCTTAATGGTCTCCAGGTCGGATTTCAGAGATATTTCCACAAATGAATTTTGCTTTAGCAACGAGTGAAATCCTCAACATCAGCCATTGCCTCCTGTCTGAGAAACTTCCCCGAATGCCTCCCGGACCAGCTGAGTTTCCCTCCGCTTGCCCTGGCCGATCTCGTCGAGGAACTGGGAAAGAGACCGGAGAATCAAAGACAACAGTAGATACCTCTCAATCTACACTTTTCTATGATGCCCTTGTTCGACAATTTATCAAATTTTTGTACAGGCATAAACGTTTCAGGTGATTTCAGGGGTTGTTTTCACGAAAAAAAAAAACAAATAAGAGAGTAGGTTTCCCTAAGATTCCCGAAGTTAAGGGTGAGTACGTCAGTTGCGGAACTCCCCTGGGACATACCTGCAGCGTAATGGAAAAGCGATTGCTAAGGGGACTAAGTGCTCTGTTTACTCCATGCGGCTCATACTTCTAAGCTTTAAGGGAGTTACCCAATTTTGAGTGGGTTTAGGTTTAAAATCGGTTTTGAAACTGAAAAACATTGATTAATTTATGGAATGTCTCTATGTTCTCTATGAGCAGCTGAGTTTTCCTCCGAACACGCGGGCGCTCTCGTGACGTGTCACATGTAGGACGAATTTCATTTTGTTATTTACTGTTTTTTGTTGACTTATTTGTGTCATTGAATGATGGTTTTAGAATATTGGGTAGCTTTGAATTTTCTTCAAGACTCATTTGCATTTGAATTCCTTTCAAAATTAGCCTTTGACTTTCCGCCACTCCTTCCATTCATTCCACATTCATCTTCCCCGAGGAGCGGTCTCCCTTCTCGCTCCGGATCGTCCCATGTGGTTCTTGTGGCAGTTGTTTCCTCTGCTGCTGATTTTAGGCGGTGCTACTACACGTACGTTTCTCTCTCTCTCTCTCTCTCTCTCTCTCTCTCTCTCTCTCTAAACCTCCACTTTTAGACAAATGCCCCTTCGGAGCCGATCCTGGCAGATCTCCTCCCCTGTGCCCTCTGGGCCAAGTAGATTGTCCACCATCTACAATCTGTATGTCTAATGGTTTTTCCATAGCTGGATCTTCCGAGATTTGCTGCCGTTAGTTATTTCACCCAAAAAGGAAGAATTTCCCAATTCAGCTGTTGCCAAGGAATTCATGTGCTATAACGAAACTCAAATGCCATACCATAAGACTGGAGAGAAGTGTGAAGATCAAAGTGTTCCCCATCCGACGCAGAAGGGAATTTGCTGTCGTGAGTTTTCGTCTCAAACTTCTAGGCTTAAAGCTAGCATTTCGCCGTTTCGGCATTTGCGAACTTTCGCCATCGCACAGCTCGAAGATAGCGCAACATCGGCTCCAACGCTGCCGGCCCAAGTAGTATAGTGGTTAGTACTCCACGTTGTGGCCGTGGCGACACAGGTTCGATTCCTGTCTTGGGCATTCTTTTGCATTCTGTACTGCGATAATATTTTATTTCATTTTGTCGTTTATATCAGTTTTTGAAAAAAAATGACACTCATAAGGTAAAAAGCAAAAGAATGCCCAAGACAGGAATCGAACCTGTGTCGCCACGGCCACAACGTGGAGTACTAACCACTATACTACTTGGGCCAATAGCTTACGTAGCGAGGATGCTATATGAACACGGCTGTTGCGATATTTTGGAAAATTATGAAAGACATCCATTTCAGAGATCTTTATATCCGCTGAACACCGCCAGAATGACCTTTTCGTAGGCGCAGTTGATAACTACAAAAGCTGTAAAGAGAATTCCGACTGTGGAGAGAATCAATTCTGTGGCGCTGCTTATCTTCACAAGCAAGGGCGACCAAAAGGCAATGTAAAGCGTTGTTTTTACGGTATTAGTGAAATTTTACTGATCTTTTCGTTTTTGTAGAGCAATTCGAATCACCGAGGTCATATTACGCTCTTGATGAATGTGATGGCTATCCCAAGAAGAAACGGTGTAAAAAAGGCGACCCAAAAAAGGTCTGGTGGTGCACAAATGAACTTCCCTTTGAAGGATGGTGCTATTACCGTAAGACAATTCAATTATACTGTAGGTATGTGATTTCAGGGCATTGTCACTTTGGAATCCCATCGAGAGATGTCGATAAAAGATGTAAAAGCAAGCTGATTGTGAGGAAGATGAACTTTGTGTGAGAGTCTTGGGATATGTTAAACATTGCTGCCGTGAGTTTGAATTTTTCGCTTGTAGGGCTGCGGCGCGGCCGCACGGTGTCTGCGCTGCGTCGCGGCTGCGCAGCGGTCGCGTCACGGCCCAGAAAGCCACGCCCCTGGCCACACCAATAAATCCCATTTTCAGCTTTTCCTAAACAATACAAGCTCCGCAAACAGAAAACCAGACTTTCACGAAAACGAAGATTGCCCGAAGGGGACCACCCTCCATCCTCACATGGCGAAGATCTGCTGCCGTAGGCTTCGGAGTATTGCCTAGAAAATCTGATTTTTAGAGCCTTATGTCTATAAAAATAGAAACAAAGAAGGGATTACGGACTTTTTCCCGGTAGATGATAAAATGAATTGTATGAGTGATTCTGATTGTAAATCGGATGAGTTTTGTGGCCGTTCGGAGCTGAGGACCTTGGAGGACGACAGAATTAAGACTATGCATTGTTTCAAGAGTGAGTCTATGTCTCTGTTTCTGCCTCCCCCCCCTCTCTCTCTCTCTCTCTCTCTCTCTGTCTCTCTCTATCACCCTCAGTTTTTGCCTCTTTCTCATTCATATATCTCTTTCTCAAAGGCTGTCTCTGACTCATTTCTCAATTTTCCAGAGCCCACAGCTGGACCCCATGGCAAAGCTGTACTGAACTCTGCATCTCTTGTTTCTTGTGAGGAAGACAAACAATGCTCTAGCTCGTCTGGCTTAATGACTATATGCCGCCCGGTTACCGTGGGATCTCAAAATGGGACGAGAAAGATTTGCTACGAGTGTGAGTTTTCTCTCCCTCTCTCTCTCTCTCTCTGTCGATTTTTGTCTCTGTGTATCTGTATCTCTGCCTCTATCTCTGTCTCAATTCAATTTTTGCTCAAACGGTGTATGGCCCTCCTCGATAGGCTGGGACCACTCCCATGTTTGACAGAAAAACTAGAAACTTTATACCCACCCAACGATTTCCGCATTCATAGAAGCAGAACTAGGAAAGAAAAAAAAGTAAAAAAAAAATATCATAATTAACAATTACAGACACTACGTACCTTAAGGAAACACCTACGGAAGTGTTCCATGGGTGTTATTCCAGTTCTTTCACTCCTTTACAATGAACATTCATCTATCCCTCGGGAGAGCAATCGAGCGCTTTCCCAAGAAATAAACAAAAATTCACCGAAAGGAATGAGAGTACTGGGAGCACCCTCTTTTACAGACAGTTATTGGCTAGATGCTGGCACTTGCATTCACAGCGAAACGCAAGGCCGCGTGGCGGACTACCCCCCTTGGCGGCACCGATTCCCTACGGGTGGAGCGGCAAAGTCCCATTCGACCACACAAGCCCTCTCTTCACTCGCCATTGCTTGTTCTTTCTTTCAGAGATTGATTTTAGTTCAAAATACTAAGGAATTCAACTATTCAGAGTAGTAAATATACATTTAATATTGTCTAATTGCACAAGATATTAAATTTAATTCAGTTTGTGAGAGTTTAGGACGTATTTAACAACTTTTGAGCTTTTAATATTACTTTTGAGCTTGAAAAATTGGCTCAAAACTGGTCCATAACCTTCTTAGGACCAATATATAACATTTTGAAACTTTTAGACCGATATCGATTTTTCGAGGGTACTGTAATTTTACAAAAGCGGTCGAAATAAGTAAATGTGGGGTTATTCTGAAAGTTTGGGGCATGGATACTTCAAATATAACACTGAAACAACGAAATTATTGTGTACTTCGGCAATGGAGTCGGAAAACCTCGAAAAAGTGAAAGTTTACGTTCGAATTTGCAGTTTTTCGCATATATATTTACCATAAAAGCGTCGCAAAAAGCCGATAATATAAAAAGCGTAAAAAAGGCAAAAAAATTCGATCAAACGGATGCAAATGCTTATGATGTGTGATAAAAAGAGAAATAAAGTAATTTTAGCTTGTTTGGAACAAATTTAGAGCAAAAAATATTTTTGACCTACCAAAAGTGATTTTTTTTCTGATTGATGGAAAACTTCGGTTTCCAAGTCTATTTTCGCCAGATTGGTCACGGAGTTTTTTGGACTTTAAATTTTCAAAAAGTGCAGAAAATTTTTGCACATCTTTCTATTATAAAGGCGTTTCGCGACGCTTTTATGTCAAAGGTCGAAAAATGCGAAAAACTGCATTTTCAAACGTAAATTTTCACTTTTTCGCGTTTTCGGACTCCGTTGCCGAAGTACAAAACAATTTCGTGTTTTCAGTCTTATATTTGAAGTATCCATGACAAAATCTTGCAGAATAACCCCACATTTACATTTCGACCACTTATATATCCAGGTCAAAAATCGATAATGAGCTGAAACCTACGAACATTTTCCTAAGACAGTAGCATGCTCGAGTTTTCCAGAGACTGCGTCTTAAAGGGACCGTCAGGGGCCTTTTGCAAGTTTATTCTATCTGATTATTCATAATTTATTATTTCAGGATTCCATACCAATTTTTTATGCACTTATCCGATAAAAAAGTATTTTAATAATGAATAAGTGAAAAATTTTGTTCCAACGGCTTTCAGCCAACGGCCATGCGCAGAGGCGACGTCGCGGTGTTTACAGAAAAGTGTGCGCAAATCGGCAAGCTGGCACTTGGCCAAAATTTTCTTTGCAAAGTTTCAAGCCCGGTTTTAATTTTAGCTCTAAAAAGTGTATTTTAATCGTTTTTCGGTTTTTACACTATTTAAAATAATTACACGCTAAATAACTGCCGTAAAATATATGAAAATGGATAAAAATACGGCTGGTAGCCGAGTATGCTGCAGAAAAAGGGTCTCAGCGGCGTTTCTCGTTCTGTCTGCGTCTCTGCGCAACAAAAGAGTTCCAGTTACGGACATGCCGACAGTTGTGACGAATGTGGCCCAACCGGCTCCTTAAGGACGTTAAGGTGATACTTAGGTAGGGTAAACGTTACCGGAGTAGTAGCCTGGACCTCCTGCAACTAGACAGAAGAAACAAAGAAGACACAAAATGAGGCAGACGATCTTGACCATTCCGCCTAGGGTTTTGCAGTAACTGCAATCGGGTTTGGGGATGGACATCTGAAAATGAAAGATATCAAACACACTCACACACTCACACACTCACACACTCACACACTCACAAACTCACACACTCACACAATCACACAATCACACAATCACACACTCACACGCTCACACACTCAAACGCTCACACACTCACAAACTCACACAATCACACACTCACACGCTCACACACTCAAACACTCACACACTCACAAACTCACACACTCACAAACTCACACACTCACACACTCACACACTCACACACTCACACACTCACACACTCACACACACACACACTCACACACTCACTCACTCACTCTCTCTCTCTCTCTCTCTCTCTCTCTCTCTCTCTTTCTTTCTTTCTCTAAATCTCTGAATCTCCCAATTTCAGCTAACTGCCCTCTTTGGCTCCCCCAGAATCCGATTTCTCGTGAGCTCGACCGCTCTTCCTGCAATTCTGATGATTCCTGTAGTGCAGGAAGCCACTGTGTCACCCTCTTCGGCGATCAAAAACGCTGTTGTTGTGAGTTTTTCATCACCCTTTCTTCCCAAAACTCATTTTCCAGCCGTGGAGCCGAAACTCACTTGCCCTGGAGGCTTATTCCCAGTGTTAGATGAAGAAGACCAACCTCTCAAAAACTGCAATCCTGAGAAGCACTTCGTCATTTTCGCTGAGAATAAGAAATTCTGCTGTTTTAAGACAAAATCGAAGGATCTACAATATATCAAGAAATTGTATCCAGAAGACATGGCTAAGCTCTGTGAGAAGAATAACGATTGCCCAAAGAACCACTTCTGTGGAGAGTCTACAGCCAGAGGAATGAGATATTGGAAGGGTGCTCAACCGAAACACTGCTACAAACGTAAATTTCAATTTTAAATTGGAAATTTGAAGTTTCAGTACCTGAATTTGAAAATATCCCCGCTATGAGAAAAGAAGGCTTTGGAATGACCACCTGTAACTCAATCGAAGACTGTCCCAAGACGGCCACTGTATGTACAAAAGGGAGGATTTATGATAGGGAAACGATGCAATTGTGCTTTAAAAGTGAGTTTTTTTTAAACATTCGAGAGGTTACCGTAAACTTTTTTAACTACCGTACTTCTTATCGTATCCAATACAGTTGGAAAACACAAATTTAGCTACCGTAGTACTTTTTGGCTACCGTAAACCAGTGTTTTCCCAAAGAATCTTACAAAAGCCGTTTTAGCTACCTTACTTCTTTTAAGCTTTTTCGTAACAAATTTAGCTCACACAGATAGATCACGCTACCGTAGTTCTTTTAGCTACAGTAGTCCTTTTAGCTACAGTAGTCTTTTTAGCTACCGTAATCCTTTAAGCTACCGTAGTCCTTTTAGCTACCGTAATCTTTTAAGCTACCATTTTTAGCTACCGTAACCCTTTAAGCTACCGTTGTCCTTTTAGCTACAGTAGTCCTTTTAGCTACAGTAGTCCTTTTAGCTACCGTAATCCTTTAAGCTACCGTAGTCCTTTTAGCTACCGTAATCCTTTAAGTACCGTAGTCCTTTTAGCTACCGTAATCCTTTAAGCTACCGTAGTCCTTTTAGCTACCGCAATCCTTTAAGCTACCGCAGTCCTTTTAGCTACCGTAATCCTTTAAGCTACCGTAGTCTTTTTAGCTACCATAGTACGTACTTTCAGCTACCGTAGTCCTTTTAGCTGCTGTAATATACGTGACATGGCTTGACAACCCTCATATTTACCTACCGCAATCCATATGTCATACCCATTATTGCTCACACGTAAGGGATCAAGGCAAAATTACAGTAACCCACTCATGGTCTAAATCTCGTAAGAAGTCAAAAACACGTTACCGTACTGATACAGTACTACAACGGGCTCTAAGGTTAGTGAAGTAGTTAACAAGACCCATCCTAATACACAAATCGCTGATATGCCGTAATTTTGTCAATGTCACACCCTAACTACGGTATATTATTTACTGCAGCTTTAAAATTTGATTCTTGTAACTATGTTGCGTTTTCTAGAAAAAAAAGCGCGGTATCTAGACTTTTAATTATATGTGTTTTGGAAGTTTATTGTTTCGGAGCGACGATTTCCCGCGGCTTGCGTTGCTCATATTGCAGAGCTGGCGCCGCAGCTATCGGCCCAAGTAGTATAGTGGTTAGTACTCCACGTTGTGGCCGTGGCGACACAGGTTCGATTCCTGTCTTGGGCATTCTTTTGCTTTTAACCGGATAACTGCATATTTGTTTCCGAATGAGACTGGCTGAAGAGGTATTGCAGGGAAAACTGTTGTACATTACACTCACAAGTCTTCTGATTTTCAAACTTTTGATTTTTTAGTTCCAACTCACATTCCGGGACCAGCAGCACAACATCAAGGAACGTCAAATGGAGATTATCAAGAAAACGGATCTCCTGAGTTTAAACTAACTCCGGGACCGATTATTGGCATTACGGCTATTGCCCTAGCTACTTTGTGCATGTGTGGTACTTTGTGTGCCTACTTCTGCAATCGAAAGAACAAGGAACCGATAGTGGAGGAACCCTCGGAAGGAGTCATTGAGGTCATAACGATGGAGAGTCAATCGGTAAGTATCTCTCTCTCTCTCTCTCTCTCTCTCTCTTTCTCTCTCCGCCCCCTCTCCGCCCCCTCTATTTTGTCGTTCGATATAAGCACAATTCAGGAATCTGATTCGTCTTCGAGCAACAACTAGAACTCCAGGATAGTCCTCATACCTTCAATCCCTAACAAAAGATTGATTTCTCTCTAACTGTTATTGATTTCTAGAAACCTTCAGGTTTTTAGTAGAAAGTAAAGTAGTTTTATACGCGTTGTTTGGTTTCTTGATATGTCACTGCCTAACCACGGTCTTTCTTAATGTATCTTCGTATTTCTCTCTCTCCCTCTTTCTCTCTCAATCCCTCCCTCCTTCTCTCCTTCCTCTCTCTCTCTCTCTCTCTCTCTCTCTCTCTCTCTCTCTCTCTCTCTCTCTCTCTCTCTGTCTCTCTGTCTCTCTGTCTCTCTGTCTTTCTGTCTCTCTGTCTCTCTGTCTCTCTGTCTCTCTGTCTCTCTGTCTCTCTGTCTCTCTTTCTCTCTGTCTCTCTGTCTCTCTGTCTCTCTGTCTCTCTGTCTCTCTGTCTCTCTGTCTCTCTGTCTCTCTGTCTCTCTGTCTCTCTGTCTCTCTGTCTCTCTGTCTCTCTGTCTCTCTGTCTCTCTGTCTCTCTGTCTCTCTGTCTCTCTGTCTCTCTGTCTCTCTGTCTCTCTGTCTCTCTGTCTCTCTGTCTCTCTGTCTCTCTGTCTCTCTGTCTCTCTGTCTCTCTGTCTTTCTGTCTCTCTGTCTCTCTGTCTCTCTGTCTCTCTGTCTCTCTGTCTCTCTGTCTCTCTGTCTCTCTGTCTCTCTGTCTCTCTGTCTCTCTGTCTCTCTGTCTCTCTGTCTCTCTGTCTCTCTGTCTCTCTGTCTCTCTGTCTCTCTGTCTCTCTGTCTCTCTGTCTTTCTGTCTTTCTGTCTCTCTATCTCTCTATATCTACCTCTATCAAAGTCTGTTATATGGGTCAACAAGCTATCCCAAAAACTGGCTTTTTTTCCCTTTATTGGTGACCTAATTACCTGGGTCGGTATTGATTCGCTTTTTTCATATATCATGCATCACCATCGGCGAATCTTCCTTTTCCTCTTCTATATTCCTTTGGTTTGTTTTTTTAAAATTGAAGTTTATTATATATTTCAGGTCTCTCCTTTTATTACTTATGTATATTTCAATTATGAGCGTCTATCGCTGTCTTCCCAACAAACCGTGCACCTTAGCTTTATGTTCGAGGCTTTTGCATTTGCTTGCCGTTCACTAATAGGGGTAAATTTAAATAAATAATGAATTTAAAGTTTCTAAAACGTATACATGCATTGTAAATTGCCGTCGCCGAAATCGATTTCTGCTGAAAGCGGCCTTACAGGCGTGCAATACGCAAGTGAGAGGGCTCGCAAACGTAGAGACGCAGAAAAAAGTCGCTTTTTTTGAGAACGCGCGCCACTTGACCAATTTTTACAAATTTTATATGTTAAAACTGCTGATTTCAGATGCTAAACGAAAGACATTGTAAGTTTGAATTCTTCGTATTGTTCATAAGTGCTTTGGTAATTGTTCCATTGCTCATTGTAAGTCAATTGCTTTTTTTTAAAATTTACATTAACATATTTAGAATGTTTGTAATGGAATTGGAGAACAACTATATACTTTTTCTTTGGGTGAGGCTACTTTGAATTTTTTGTTCAATTATAATTTTTCAGTGAACTTCTACTGGATGGGCCTTAACTTTTCTTACTTGATTATTCATTGCCTATCGTTTATATGGGAGCTTGTGATGCCATCCCGAAAAGTTGTACCTGTTTAGTAAATAAACGACTTTTCTAACCTGTGCTTATCAATTTGAAAGAAAAAAAAACAAAAATCAGCAATGAAAAATGTAGACAACAGAATGGCTGTTTTTAGGCAAAAGCAAAAGACTGCCCAAGACAGGAATCGAACCTGTGTCGCCACGGCCACAACGTGGAGTACTAACCACTATACTACTTGGGCCGATAGCGGTGGCGGCGAGGCTGCAATACGAACAGCGCCGGCAGCGGCCGCGGGAAATCATCAAATCGAACCAAGAAACACCTTTAATTACCATTCTAGAAACCGAGATTTTTCTAGAAAACAGGGAATAGTTACAAAGAAATGAATCTCAAGGTAGGCATAGAAGGTTTCTTCTGGGCCAGGTTGGGGTTCTCGTTGTTATTCTTGTTGTTGTTGTTGTTGCTCGACGACGGGTCAGATTCCTGAAAATAATATGTAGATCTAGGATGAAAATCAAAACTGACGGATTGTTTAAGGTAGTCGAAAACCAAGCCGCGAGCATCGGGCGATGATTTTGTCGTGTCCTGAAGTGAGAGCGTTTGAGAGAGAGAGAGAGAGAGTTTCTCACTCTTCTTACTGACTCCTGTCGAGGGTCCCTGCACCACCGTTTCATTCTTCTTACGAACCTGTCGCACCTTACAGCAGCAGGCACACAGGGTACCACAGAAGCCCAAAGTAGCCCCAGCCATCGCCACAATGCCAAGAATCGATCCCAGAGGCAGCTTCGAATCAGAAGACTTCTTTCCTCCACTTTTTCCATCAGGAGAGGCTCCTTGATGTCTTGCCATTGGGTCCAAAATGCACAATGGCAATTGAGCCCTATTGGCATCGCTGTAGACACAGACTCCCTTCGCACCACAAACAAACTTTTTGAACTTCAAAGTCATATTTCGATCGATTGTGGTAAAAACTGGGCAATATAGGAAACTGACCAATGCAGTTCTTGAACTTGGAGTGGCAGTACATCTTAGCGTAGGGACAGTCGTCTAAAGTTGCACAGGGGGTACCGGTGATGAGTGGCTTCGCTACCATGTCGTTGGTTACTGAAAGAGGTGAGTGTGTGAGTGTGTGAGTGTGTGAGTGTGTGAGTGTGTGAGTGTGTGAGTGTGTGAGTGTGTGAGTGTGTGAGTGTGTGAGTGTGTGAGTGTGTGAGTGTGTGAGTGTGTGAGTGTGTGAGTGTGTGAGTGTGTGAGTGTGTGAGTGTGTGAGTGTGTGAGTGTGTGAGTGTGTGAGTGTGTGAGTGTGTGAGTGTGTGAGTGTGTGAGTGTGTGAGTGTGTGAGTGTGTGAGTGTGTGAGTGTGTGAGTGTGTGAGTGTGTGAGTGTGTGAGTGTGTGAGTGTGTGAGTGTGTGAGTGTGTGAGTGTGTGAGTGTGTGAGTGTGTGAGTGTGTGAGTGTGTGAGTGTGTGAGTGTGTGAGTGTGTGAGTGTGTGAGTGTGTGAGTGTGTGAGTGTGTGAGTGTGTGAGTGTGTGAGTGTGTGAGTGTGTGAGTGTGTGAGTGTGTGAGTGTGTGAGTGTGTGAGTGTGTGAGTGTGTGAGTGTGTGAGTGTGTGAGTGTGTGAGTGTGTGAGTGTGTGAGTGTGTGAGTGTGTGAGTGTGTGAGTGTGTGAGTGTGTGAGTGTGTGAGTGTGTGAGTGTGTGAGTGTGTGAGTGTGTGAGTGTGTGAGTGTGTGAGTGTGTGAGTGTGTGAGTGTGTGAGTGTGTGAGTGTGTGAGTGTGTGAGTGTGTGAGTGTGTGAGTGTGTGAGTGTGTGAGTGTGTGAGTGTGTGAGTGTGTGAGTGTGTGAGTGTGTGAGTGTGTGAGTGTGTGAGTGTGTGAGTGTGTGAGTGTGTGAGTGTGTGAGTGTGTGAGTGTGTGAGTGTGTGAGTGTGTGAGTGTGTGAGTGTGTGAGTGTGTGAGTGTGTGAGTGTGTGAGTGTGTGAGTGTGTGAGTGTGTGAGTGTGTGAGTGTGTGAGTGTGTGAGTGTGTGAGTGTGTGAGTGTGTGAGTGTGTGAGTGTGTGAGTGTGTGAGTGTGTGAGTGTACAGTACCTGGATAGCAGTGTTTCACCCTCTTCTCCAGAATCTCTCCATCCACAGAAACCGATTCATCACAGAAGAATCCTTTGTCACAAGTTTTCCCATTCTTGCAGAGTTTCCTATCCAATGCAGAAATCACCTCACTCTCGTTCGAAGTTAACGTCCAATCGGTGCCAATTAGTTTCATTCTCTTTGAAACGACAAATTCTGAAAAGCGATTAATGAGAGAGAGAGAGAGAGAGAGAGAGAGAGAGAGAGAGAGAGGAAAGAGAGAGAGAGAGACTTACGGCAGCAAACAGTCATGTTCTGGACGGCGTGGGAGAACTCTTTCGTAGAACTGCATTCCTGTCCAAACGAGACGGGGACAAGACCTCCTGGGCAGAAATTTTCGCTGTCAATAGGGCAACAGGCCATTTTATTCTCAGTGATTTTGTGACAGTAGTTGTTTCCGCAATCTGCCTTTGTAGAACAGGGCTTGAATCCGGTAGGAGTCGTAGAGAGAGGGCACTTGGCTGAGAAACGTAGAAATGTCTCTCTAGCCCTCGCCTCGCCTCGCCTCGCCTCGCCTCGCTTCTCTCTCTCTTTTTCTGAATCTCACCTTTGTAACACATTCCTTTGCTGAATCCGTCTCCCAAATTCTTGTTACAGTACTCTCCTTGTGTCATTTTGCAATCTTCATGTTTCTCGCAAACCGTCACCCCATTTGTCTCTCCGACTTCTCCTTCAACAGGCACTAAAATTTCACCCAATTAATAGTACCCTTATCCAAAACTCACATTTGTAGCAGTGTTTAACCGTATGCCTGAACTCTTTCTTGCCGCCTTTTGTGATCGATTCTCCACAGAAGAAATTGCTCGGGCACTCCGTGCTCTTTTCACAAGGCTTCGTGATATTTACAGTATCCAGTTCTTTTCCCGCCCTGTTCAAATCCTTCGATATCGGCCTATGGCAACAGTGCTTCTTCTCGGCTACAGTAATTTCGAAGTGTTCCCGGGAGTCACACGTCTGGAGAGGCTTATAGGCTCCATCTAGAAGTGGAATCACTCCTCCAGGGCACAGAAGGGTCGGCTCCACAGCTACAGTAACCAGATTACGGTATGAACTTTGAGAAAACTCACGACAGCAGTGTTTTTCATTCTTGAAGACTGAAACACAGTGGCCACCCTTAGGGCAAGCGGCGTCCGATGTACATACTTTTCCAAAACTCTTGCTAATTGCGTTATTCTTTAGCCATAAGGGGCAGTTTGCTGCAATTATGTGTAATTAAGGTTCAATTAGGAGTATCTACTTTGGAAACATATCTTCCGATTAGGAACTGAAGAAGATGCCTCGCAGGTCAGGATAAGGTTCCCTTTGCAACTTGACGCTTCTTGACAAATTGATAATTCGTTGTTGTGTAGCACCGCTGGGATGTCTCCAAGAATGGGGACAAAAACAGACCTTTAAATCTTTACATTGTTTCAGTCATAATAACTATTTGAAGTGAAGCTTGGATAGCACACAGTAACCTACAGTACCCATCTTGTATGAAATATCTCTTGTGCTCGTTACAGTAACCTTTGGAACGGTAGACCACCAAAGTTAAGACCACTAAAGTGGCCTTCCTCTTCTGGGGAGAGTGTCGCCGATATTGGCCCCCAATCGGCCACGGGATGCTCCCACAGTTGCCCGAGATTTCGGTGGGCAGGGCTGGCGCAGCGCCAAAGGCGCCGCGATCGATAAAGCCACGCCCACAATCGACCTAGCGGCGGCGGCCGCCGTCGCTTTTGCCAGTCGACCTCCGCCGCTCTCTGCGCCAGCATACAGTATCCTTGTAAAATACAGTAACCGGAGGACATGATGTCACCTACAGTACCCCTTGTAAGATTTCCTACTGTGAAGCGTACAGTAACCTAAAGTATCTTGTATGCAGTATCCCTTGTGCCATTATAGTATCCTTTGGAACGGTGGTTTTTAGCAGTAATCTTTGGATCTTACAGTAACCTTGGTGAAGACTTTACCTAGTGAAGACCACAGTAATCTTAAGACCAATGTTTCAGCTACAGTACCCACAAGTACCCCTTGTGACAACTACAGTAATCAATTTAGAGCGATCTACCAACTACAGTAGCCAACTGTTGATTACAGTATCCTTTGTGCCCGTTACAGTAACCTTTGGATCGATAGTGGAAACCTTTTAAAGTAACCCTCGGATATTACTGTCTCAACTACAAAATCGTGGAAAATCGGCTACAGGATCCAGATTAGCCACATACTGTAACCTTACAGTATAAATATTCAGTAAAAAACGTATGATGCTATATTTCATCCATAAACAACAGTAATTCTTTAGATCTGCAGAATTCAAAAATCTAAAAAAAAAACAGAGTTTAAAAGTACAATAACTCTCATGAAAAACTACAGTAACCAATAACACCATGGCATGAAAGCCACAGTAACCTATATCAGTAAAAGTGCACAGGCAAAAATACTACAAGCCAACTGCATAAACCAAGTTATTTCTTTGCAATTACAGTACCCTGATGGTAATACTACAGTAGCCCACCGGATGCCAAATTACAGTGATACGGTAGGTCAACAATGTTTCGAAACCCTACAGAATGACCGAAGAAACGGTAAGTAACCCATTTAGTTTCACTTACAGTAACCTTACAGTAATTCTTTTGAAAAACGCAGTAGATGAGGAAACCTATAGTAAGCGTAAGAGATACTGTACTGGAGTTACAGTATTTTCACTTGCGTTCAGTAAAATGCCTGGTTACCGTAACAGGCTGGAAGTATTCACAGTATGACAATTTGCTACAGGAACCCATCTGGAATACAAAACTCACGTTTGTAGCAGTGTTTCGGTGCTCCCAAAACCAAGTCGCTCATTTTAAACAAAGTAGAGGCTCCACAGATTTCTCCTGTCGTACATTCCGAATTCTTAATACACATTTTGTCTCCAACTGCGTAAAAGGGTGATTCATCTCCGAACCCTTTGTAGATGAACTTTTCTAAGTTTACAAACTTTGTATTATTTTATTAATACAAACTCACGGCAACAAACGGTGGATTTCTTATTCGGTCCAACACGAGTGGCAGTACTTCCATCGCGGCACTTGCCGTTTTGGTCGGGAAGGGAGTACGGTAACTGTGCACCGCGGTGACATTTGTACTCTTTTGCAACAGCTAAACAATGGAACATTGATTATGAGGTGAAGAATATTAGCTTACGACAGCAGTGCTTGACTGAATCGAAGACGTTGAGACAGAGGGCGCCTTGTTCGCAATTGGAGTGGCTTTGGCAGGGAGCATGAGGATTTTTGGGTGGGAGAGAGAATGGACACGGTTCTGAAAATTATATTACGCTCGACCTCAATGACAATTATATTGCTGTCTCTAAAACGAAATCAACGGGCGCCTACCGAAAAAAGCAATCTTTTCTCTGCGTCTTCGCAAAATACACGCTCCCTCGCCTGAGTAGCGCACTCATGCCGCAAAAAGGCCGTTTTTGGCAGGATTCCAAATTGGCGACAGTCATAGTGTGCGTTCAATGGAAAATCGTTCTATCCTCGTGGTAGCTTACAGGAGTTCAAGTACAAGGCTCCACAACGAAGGGGTAAATGATAAACTATGCCAAGTGCACGTCGCGAGACAGAAAGCGTTATTAAGAAGGCCCAGAGGTTATCACATCTGAATACTGATTCCTTCTTGGCCGGGATTTTTACGATGGGTTTGTCGCGGACGATGACGCCCACGATCATATTTCCCGAGACATAACATTTGCCCGCTAGACAAAATATTTCTTGCTATAAAAGACGCTATCGAATTAATAAAGTATACAAGATTCTCTCTAATCTTGATATGGCGACCACGAATAATCTCGTCCCTACTTCTTCTTCCTTACGCCGTTTGATTGCCGCGGCTGCCGCCCGCCTTCAACGTGCCCTGGCCAACCACAATGCCAACGGTCCTTCCTCCACCCCGACGGATGAAGCCGACCTTCTTGTCGATCAATTCGACGAACTCGAAGCCCTTCACAAGGCAATCCTCAAGCCTTACTCCCGACTTCAACAGCTCCACACCCAATGGCTCCGCCTGATGGACAACAATGACCAGGAGAAAGCAGTCTTTCACGACTTCCTAACCCACCAAGGAGACTACATGGAACTTCTGACCCGCGCCGTTTCAACCCTTGAGCACATGGATTCGCAGCTCCATACTCTTGAAACTACAGCCACTGCTCTGAAGGTCACGATTCCCTCGTCTCCAGCTCACAGCATCATCGATGAAGCATTCTTGTCATCGCCGAACGACGACGTTCACTCGGTGTTCATCAAAACACCTCAACCAAACGCACCGCATCCGGTCAACAACTTCGGAAGTTATCCCGCAACTGACGCTCCAATGGCCACTGCCCCTTCCTCCACCGTACCAGTGATGACAGCTAGTAATCCTGAGCTCTTTGGACCCTCCATTCCAACTAGAAGCTCCAGTGATATCCTTCACGGATACAGCCCACATGTGCAAATCGCCGACACCAATGCACTCTCTGCAGCACTCATCAGCCGACTAGATGTGCCAAGCTTCGACGGATCCATCGTCGACTTTCCTGAATTCTGGACACGTTTCTCTACCCTGGTGGATAACAGGCAAGGACTTGACCCAGGATCCAAGTTCTCTCTCCTTAAGTCCTGTCTAAGTGGTCCAGCTCACGACAATATTCACGGAATTCCCGTGACTGGAGACAACTACACCATAGCTGTTGCCATACTGCACAGTACCTACAACCAACCTTCTGTATTGAAGCACCTCCTCTACAGTCGCTTAATTGCTCTACCCTCATGTGACGAGACCACACTACGCCAAAGGTTCTCTCAGATGAACGCCTTGGTTCGACAACTCACTAGCCTCGACCGGTATACATCTTCCGAGTACGGTCTTGCAACGGCTTTGATCAACAAACTTCCCCGGGAGATCCGCGGACGTGTCCTGGACAAAACTCCGGCACATTCAAATCTCACCCCTTCTCAACTGATGGATATCCTTGGCGACATTGTCCGTAAGGAGTTCCGGCTGGATTCAATGACATCTTCGACGGACGTTTTCTTCTCTGCCGACTACCACTCATCTGGACGTCCCCCTCCGGATCCTGACTCACAGAGCGACGAAGAAGACCATTTCACGCCCGGGAGTGTCGCGGACGATGACGCCCACAATCATATTTCCCGAGACATAACATTTGCCCGCTAGACAAAATATTTCTTGCTATAAAAGACGCTATCGAATTAATAAAGTATACAAGATTCTCTCTAATATTGATAGCCATATAGCAAAACGAGTGTGCTGCTTCGATAGATTTATTGGAAAGTCGTCAGAGAAGCGCCCGGCGCTCCTTATATACAAGATGATTATTCACGAAACGGCATCGCCGATGAGAATATTGCACACAAAATATCAAACACAGACAGGCGAATCACTGATGATCAGAAATCGTGACGACAGTCGCGACACTCCCCACTTTTGAAGTTGTTCAGCACACAACGTTTGCTAGAAGAAGAAAGAGTAGGTGCTCGACTGAGTAGGGCAATGAAGTTATGACACGTGAGGAGACTGGGAAGCGTCCGCAAAATCTCCTGGCTGCCTGAGTGAGCTCACACGTGCATCCGATGTTGCCCTGTTGGCCGACCTGCAGTACGTCTTGTTGGTACCTGCAGTGCAACGCATTTCTGAGGTTTCTTGCAAACCGTGAAGGAGGATGGCTCTCGATGAGGCTGAGGGTAGTCGATTTGTCGATGTGGGAGGTGCTGTCGTGAGATACAGTGTTTGAAGCGGTGGAGGGGACTTTATGCCGTAGGGCATCCTCCGGGGGACGGGAAACTGCGATGGTTTAGGCCGGTGGAAAGGGCAGCAGGGAAAAACCCGTCCAGAGCAGGGAGATGGTAGAGTCGTATCGCTTACGACGTGGTCGCCATATAGCAAAACGAGTGTGCTGCTTCGATAGATTTATTGGAAAGTCGTCAGAGAAGCGCCCGGCGCTCCTTATATACAAGATGATTATTCACGAAACGGCATCGCCGATGAGAATATTGCACACAAAATATCAAACACAGACAGGCGAATCACTGATGATCAGAAATCGTGACGACAGTCGCGACAGGGTTTGCGAAAAACGCTTTTTCAGCGGGCATCCCCCAAAAAAGCGTTTATATCTGCGTCTGCGCATTTTCTTTTGTTTGAATTGCGTACGTCCGCTGCTAAGTTACCATTGCGTTATTTGATCGTTTTTTTAATCATTGATGCGACCAAAAATTCGATGTGTTACTCATTTCAGCGCCATTTCAACGTAGTCGAAACCTCGCAGCCTTGGTGCAACGGGAGAACAAACAGGAGACCATGGAACAAAGCGCAGGTGGGTGCGGCCTAGGCTCATAAATAGACGGTTGGCGGTTCGAGTCATTATTAGAAAAACTTATCGCCCTTTTATGTTATCTGTATCGTTAAACGTTTTTATCGATGTAAGAGTACATTCGAATCATTCAAAAGTATTTTTGTAGATTCAGAAGCAAAGTTATAGCTGCAGCCGAATTAGCATCTTGCCAAACACGGCCTTATTGCAGAATTCATGTGCTACACAGACGAGAGAGCATGTAATCAGCGAAGACGCAGAGAAAGGATAGCTTTTTTGCGACGGACGCGATCGGTTTCGTTTTGTCGAAAGGTATAACATCAAAATGATAGCGAAAAAAATTGGTCAAAGTTGTGCGTTGCAAAGAACTGTAGCTTGACAGCTCATGAGTTTCAGTATGTTTCAACTCGAAGGACTACTGTAGCCTCTTAAAGTTGATACAATGCACCGAACCCCATTCGGTTTTAGTTTGACGGGCGAAGAAAACATTGGAAGTAACGTTTGCCTATTTTCCTTTTTACACATCTTACCCCACTCCATTTTCGAAAGAAACATCCAATGGCTGTATACGCAACTGAAAAATACCTACGTGCGCTTTTGAGCCAAACGAAAGCGGTAATCAGCGAGTGGGAGATAACGCATGTCGACACCTCTCCCCCATGTGCCGCCGTGGCCTAGTGGTCCAAGGCGCTGAGCCGCCGCCTCCATCTTTTTGGAGGTGTTGATGGTTCGAATCCCGTGGGTCAAATTATCGCGTTTCGGCGTCCACTAATTACGTTAGCCAACTTTAGCTTGGTCAGTTCTGGATATCTCGCTCGGAAAGGAGCAGAACGACTTCAACTTTTTAAGGAAAACAGCTGAATTTCAAAAGCCTACTTTCAAAGCACAATTTCATGGTCTCCTTTCCACTGATTGTTCCTTCTGTACATATAGTAGCTTGCTTCTTAGGACATTCATCGACTGATTCACACTTGGCTAATCCATATCCGTCTTTTCTCATCGCGGGGAGATTTCCAAGCTTGGGTTCTGAAATTTTCAACTTAAAATGAAACGAATAGATCAATTCACGTTTGTAGCAGTGCCTCAACTCAGAAGGGCTCTGTTTCTTTCGAATTCCATTATGGATAACGGAATCGCCGCAGAATTGGCCATTCGGGCAGTCTTTGTTCTTCTGACATAGCTTGGAACTGTCTTCAGGAGCTATTTTTCCAGTCGATTGAAGATCCTTCGAGAAGGGCTTGATGCAACAGAACTTCTGATGCTCAGCGGTGTAAGCGAAGTGCTTCTGAGAGTCGCAGACTCTGAGAGGGGTTTCGTGCTCATCCAACACGGGAAGATAGCCTCCTGGGCAGAGGAGCTTGGGCTCAATTGCTGAAAAATGAGTTTCGGTTTCGAAAATGTTTCGAAACCTACGACAGCATCGTTTTTGATCGCCGAAAAGTGTCACACAATGTGTCTCTCCGGTACAGGAATCCTTAGAAGTGCAGTTGGATACGATGTGTTGGCGGTCGATAGGATTCTGAGGGAGCCAGAGAGGACAGTTCGCTGAAAGTGGGTGGTTAAAGGGGAAGGGTTTTTCAAATCTTTTTAATACCAACTTCATTGAATAGATACCGTTGCCACGATTCCGAAACATACCCCTTTCGTATGTTTTGAACTGCAACCGGTGAGAATGAACATGCGCACCGGTTATTGCGCGCAAATCAAACGATATTTTTGACTAAACTTAAGGAGCGCCTAATTTGGTTCATTTTCCTCCAAAAAGAAAAAATGGGACACTATTCTGAATCAGAAGAATGAGATCTACACATTTATCACAAGTCCAGAAAAAATGTTTTTACGCGGTCCTTCCCCTTTAAGACGCAGTCTCTGTAAATCTCGAGCAGTGACCAAACAAGCACTCTCATTGGGAAAAAAGTCTCCGATTTGGCTGAAATGCGGTCTAAACCCTTCCTATAACACAAAACACTTGATCTGAAAATTTGGGTCGATATCGATTTTTCCAACCGCGTTACGGTACCCTCGGGGCCTTGCTATTTTCAAAGTGCACCAAATTTCAAAGTTAAATAAGTTATTCGGTTGCAAATTTGATTTATAGAAACGCTGAAACACCCGTAATTCCGGTTTCCTGTCTCATAAAAAGTTATCATTAAAAACGTCCCAAAAAAAGAAGGTTTTTTTTTTGTTGAGTTTTTCGACCTTTCAAATGTCAAAAAAAATTTCTTTGCCTTGCGTTTCAATGTTTCAAGAGCTATGCTTAAGTTTTTGGATGAAATTTGAAAGTTGCATGTTTATAGATCATTTTTGTGTTCTATATTCAAAAAATCCACTTAAAAAAAGATGCAGCAACTACCACGAACGCGCCTTGGGTGCGCTAACATCTTTACAATGGTTAAACAACAAAAATAGTGAAAGATTGGCAAAATGTCATATTTCAAGACATAGTAGCGCGTTCGTGGTAGTTGCTGCATCTTTTTAAGCGGAATGTTTGAATATAGAACACAAAAATGCTCTAGAAACATAAAACTTTCTAATTTTATCCAAAAACTTATGAATCGTGACGTGAGGTGGGGTTCTTGTATGAGAAAGAGAGAGAGAGAGAGAGAGAGAGAGAGAGAGAGAGAGAAAGAAAGAACTCACAATCGTAGCAAATCTTCCTCTCTTCCCTTTGAGATCCAACTTGAAACGGTCGACAGGTCGACATTGTGTTAGCGTAACATTTCTTCTCCATGTCACAAAATTTGAATGTTCCGTTGATTAATCGTGCAAAGCCAGTTTCTCCAAGAGAGGGCCCTGAAAAGTAGTTTTTTTTGGGGGGGGGGGGGGGGGAGAAAGAGACGAAAAGAGGGGAATCGGTTGTGGTTCAAAGAGGCAAAGAGTGAAAGAGGCAGATTCATAGACTCACTCTTATAGCAATGTTTCTTCTTTATCCTTTCATCTTCCAAAGTCCTCAGCTCCGATTCAACACAGAATTCATCCTTGTTACAGCCAGAATCATCCGAACATTCGATATCATTAGTTGGGATGAAATCCACAATACCGACTTTGTTTTTATAGACATAGGGCTCTAAAGCGAAAGATTTTACACGAAAATACTTAAATCTTACGGCAGCAGACCTTCGCCATGTGAGGATGAAGGGTGGTTCCCTCAGGACACTTTCCACTTTCGTAAAAGTCAGGGGTTTTATCGCCGGGGCACTTGTAGTGTTTGGGGAAGGCTGAAAAATGGAGTTTATGTGGGCGTGGCCAAGAGAGAAGCACGCGGCGCGAACACAACGCGACCGCGACGCAACCGCAGCGCGACTGCATCTGCGACCGCGCCGCAACCGCGCCGCAACCGCACCGCGCACATAAAAGTAAACCAACTCACGACAGCAATATTTATGGTCATCGATGAGATTCACACAGAGTGCATCGGTGTCGCAGTCCTCCTGCTTGTTACATGGCCTGCTTTTATAGTATTTCCTCGGTTCGATACCAAAGTGGCACCCGCCTAAAACCTCCGATTTCGAAAATACCCAGTTTTTCCTTACGGAATTCACAAATTCCCTTAAGCCAGGAAACTGGCTGCTTGCACCAGCCGGCCTTGTCTTCCCTCTCACAACGGATGCTCGAATGCGCGCTTGCGTGGCTACATCCTTGAATAGACCCTTCTTGTTTTCCTGCTTCATGTTGAACTGAAAAAAGAGATATTTTGATCTCATCCCCCTTTTTACCGTAGAAGCAGCGTTTAACATTGCCTTTGGTCGCTTGTTTGTATAGAACTGCTTCGCTACAATACTTGTCCTCTCCGTTTTCCGACCCACAATCGAAGTCATTTTGACAGCTCTTGTAGTTATCTGTTGAACCGGCGAATTGGCCCTTATCATTTTGCGACTTTGGAATGAAGACCTCTGAAAGTTGTTCCATTTTTGCCCGCAACAACCAAAAACAAAAACAAAGTCGCTTGTTCATTACGCGATCGCGCGGCCGCTGCTATCGGCCCAAGTAGTATAGTGGTTAGTACTCCACGTTGTGGCCGTGGCGACACAGGTTCGATTCCTGTCTTGGGCAGTCTTTTGCGTTTTGTCCAATAACTGCCTATTTCTTTTCAAATGTCGGAACAGGCATCAAACAAAAGAATTGATTAAAAAAATATCCAAATACAGAATACAACAAAAATGCCCAAGACAGGAATCGAACCTGTGTCGCCACGGCCACAACGTGGAGTACTAACCACTATACTACTTGGGCCGATAGTGCCGGCGCCGAGGTTGCGTTATCTTCGAACAGCACGATTACGAGACTTCGCAAAAGCAGAAACGACAAAGCAGTAGCTTATACGCCTTTGAAATGAAAACCCACGACAGCAAATTCCCTTCTGTGTCGGCAGGGGCACACTCATATCTTCACACTTATCTCCAGTCTTGTGATATGGCATTTGAGTTTCGTTATAGCACATGAATTCGTTGGCAACGGCTGAATAACACATATAAAATGAGAATAAGGCGAAGAACTAACGGCAGCACTTCATCAGCTCCTGAACGCAGACAGTGTCTTCACTACATCCCACCATGCATGATCGGGGAGTTTCGTTGGGCCCTATTTGCTTTCCAAAGGGACATTGGCCTAAATGACGTGATTAGGAGCGAGAGAGAGAGAGAGAGAGAGAGAGAGAGAGAGAGAGAGAGAGAGAGAGAGAGAGGAGAGAGAAACTAACCTGACTTAGCAGAAACGACGCTTAGAATCAGCAGTATAGGAAGTAGGAGCCGCAAGAAGAGCAACATGAGGCGAAAGGAAGGGGAGGGTAGAGAGAACCGCTCTTGGGGGCAGAAGAGCGAAGAATGAGGTACGAGAAGGGAAAGTTCTTATGAAAATCAAATTCACAGCTAACGAGCATTCTAATTCCCATGCAAATTATGCTCAAAACGATTGTGAGTTGATTGAATTGAACAGTTTTGAAATGCTAATTAGTGTAAGTCTGGCATTCCATCACACACGCACGCACGCACGGACTCATAAGCACACACACACACACACACACACACACACACACACACACACACACACACACACACACACACACACACACACACACACACACACACACACACACATTCCCCGATTTCAGTAACCAACGACATGATACTAGAACCACTCATCACCGGTACCCCCTGTGCAACTTTAGACGACTGTCCCTACGCCAAGATGTACTGCCACTCCAAGTTCAAGAACTGCATTGGTCAGTTTCCTATATTGCCCAGTTTTTACCACAATCGATCGAAATATGACTTTGAAGTTCAAAAAGTTTGTTTGTGGTGCGAAGGGAGTCTGTGTCTACAGCGATGCCAATAGGGCTCAATTGCCATTGTGCATTTTGGACCCAATGGCAAGACATCAAGGAGCCTCTCCTGATGGAGAAAGTGAAGGAAAGGGCTCTTCTGATTCGAAGCTTCCTCTGGGATCGATTCTTGGCATTGTGGCTATGACTGGGGCTACTGTGGGCTTCTGTGGTACCCTGTGTGCGTTCTGATGTAAGGGACGACAAGCTCGTACTAAGAATGAAATGGTGGGACCCTCTCCAACCTCAAAACTTCATTATCGATTGATCTACGGCCCGCAGCTAGAGGGAGCAGTGCCACAAATCGCTTGGTTAATTGGTCCAACCAAAGTAGGCAGGTCATCAAATGAATCCACGTGGAGTGCAGATACAGAATCATAAGCCAAGGTAGCCAACTTGGCTACATCGAGGTTAGTTCCTACCGTAATTACGATGAGCTGAAATTTTCAAATAAAATTCTGCTTGAAAACTGCAACCTTGGAATCATCAGAAGACCTAGCCTTGTGGGCAAACTCAAAAGATTCGTTGAATTCCTGGTCGTTGCTGAAAATATGAACATTAAAATCAATTTTGAAAACTGAATGTTCACTTGGCGTTTGAAGGGATGAGGATGATGGAGACCTTCTCGATTCCATTCCTTTCGTCCATTTGTTTTCCAAGAGTTCCCATTGCTCCTTCAGAGTAGCGGAACAAACTGAAAATCGGCGTTACCCTAAGAAAATTTGCCTTTTCTGTGTAAAAATAGTATTTCACTGAATTTTGGTCGAAAAAAACATTAAAAACATTGTTTTACATATGCTGGGTGGTTCGATTAGCCGCGCCCCCGTTGCAATTGACCGTGCGGCGGCGGCAGGGATAAGCCCCGCCCCTTCAGAGGTGAACTCTTGAACGTGTGATTTCGCTTGAAACCTTGAAGTGTGATTTTAGAAATAAAACAGCATGAAACCACTTTGTTAAACTTGCCTCTCGAGACTTGGGTTGTTATTGTCCATAACGTTGGGAACATCTTTCACCAAGTCATGAATAGTCTTCGAGAGAATCTGGTTATTGGGGAGATCATCGGTTTTGTAGACCACGGCGTAGTCATCATCAATCTAAATATTAAGCTTAAGATGACAGGAATGGGGAAAGTTATGAAAAAGCAAAATTGTTTCAATGCTTATGGCCATGCAAGGCCTATCGGTCTTGCATGGTGTTCTAATTGCGTTTGCGCGTGTAAAAAATAAATGAGCCTTAGATTTTTCCGGGTAACCTTGGGAAACTGAAACAATTTCAAACTGTGAGTTTGGCTTTTTCTTTTGCCAATTTTTGTCATTATTTGGCGTGTAACCCAAAATCTGATGTCGATCGCGCGTTGGACGCCTGCTTTGCTATATATCCTCATTTCTCGTGCATTTGTAGACTTTTCACCTGCAGGTTGATCATGAAGCGAACTTTGTTCTTGTTAACCTCCCATCCAGGAGTCAAAGAGTCGGCCAAGAAGTTCAATTGCTTTACATAGTTGGCTTGCGATCCCATACCAGGCATTCCATTGATCATCAGAAGAATGTCCCTGTTGCAAGGAGAAGCGGCTGTGCGTGTGCGTGTGCGTGTGCGTGTGCGTGTGCGTGTGCGTGTGCGTGTGCGTGTGCGTGTGCGTGTGCGTGTGCGTGTGCGTGTGCGTGTGCGTGTGCGTGTGCGTGTGCGTGTGCGTGTGCGTGTGCGTGTGCGTGTGCGTGTGCGTGTGCGTGTGCGTGTGCGTGTGCGTGTGCGTGTGCGTGTGCGTGTGCGTGTGCGTGTGCGTGTGCGTGTGCGTGTGCGTGTGCGTGTGCGTGTGCGTGTGCGTGCGTGCGTGTGCGTGTGTGCGTGTGTGTGTGTGTGTGTGTGTGTGTGTTTGAAATTTTGTTTAAACATTCTCAACAATCTACTTGTAAATACCGTGTAAATTCCAATCAGGAAACTAATACAACAATATTCAGTTTTTTGTCGCTCAAAATGATAATACTGATAAAAGTTGGACGATACAAAGCTTTTTTATTGAGTTCCAAAATACACACTTGGAAAATATACCATTTGTTCTTATCTTTCTCAAACTCAGTGACTCACTCTCGGCCTCAATTGATACAAACACGTTGCGAGTAAAACCTTTTATTATATTATCAAAGTGGTCCAAAAGCAAGAATCCCCGGGTGCTCTCACCACAATTATTTTGGGATTTCATCCTTGCGGAAATCCTCCCGGCGATGTTAATGCACAAAGTCAGCAAGTGGGAAACACTTGGGGACTGGGAGCTCCCGCAATCTGTATCGCCAACTTTCGAAGGATGTTACTTAGGCTGAGCGTGAGCCCGGCTGTTGGCTAGAGAGCAAACCCATTAGAATTCCCGCAATCGACAACTGTGATATATTAACATGAAGGTTCTCGATACAAACACTAAGGAAGAAAACAGCAGAACAGGCCATGAAGAAAGAAGAAAATGGGAACGTTCCTTACAGAAATTTTCATCTGAAAGAAAGAACGGTAATAATTTCTTTTTATTTAACTTACTTTTGTAAGAAAAAGCACTTTTAGCACTTTTATTAGTTGATGTCAATGGCGGAGACCTTTAGATTATGTGAAAGTGGGATCAAGAATCTGAAAGTTGTTTTTTTATGGATTTTTTCTGGAATTTTTTATGGAATTTTCGATTTTGCTAATTATCGATTTGGCTCTCGACGTTTTCCTCCTTTTCTCTCTCTCCTTATCTCTTATTTATAGCTGTATCCAGATAAAAATCAGCCGGCAACGGCAGGGCAAGTGGCTTTTCTTTCTCTGCGTCTCGCTTTTTGCACACTCTCTCGCTCGCACGAGACGCAGAGTGCTGCATTAAAGTGGAAGGACCTCGTAAAATTGATTTTTCAAATATTTATAAGAACAACTTCATTGAATAGATACCGTTGTGACCACTCTGAAACATACCACTTTTATATGTTTTGGACAGGAGCCGGCGCAGGTGTACCGCCCAACAATGCAAATGGTGCAGGTGTCCTGGGCAGAGAAAGACGAGAGAGCGCGGGGAAAAGGGAGACGCAGAATTGCACGCTAATCAAACGATATTTTTGACAAAAATTCAGGCGCTTCTAATTTGGTTAATTTTGATCCAAAAAGGGACAATAGAACACTTTTCTGAGTCAGGAGAATGAGATCTACTCATTTATTGCAAGTCCAGAAAAAACATTTTTTACGCGGTCCTTCCTCTTTAAAGGGACCATCAGGGGCCTTTTCTGATTGGAAATGGGATGTATGCTAATCGAGCCAATTCAATTGAAATGATTTTTCCGAACACCGCTCTAGCCAACGGCCATGCGCAAAATGCTTGCCAAGCCCTCATTAGCATACGATTCTGAAAAGGCCCCTGACGAGCCCTTTACGGCTGTTTTTGGCATGATTTCAATCTGGCGCCAACTATATGTGTCAATCTTCTTTCTGCCTCACTCGCTTTCTCGGTAACAAATTTCTGCAAAAGTGATAAACAAACGTGAAAAGACACGACAGAATGGCTCTACTCTAGCTTTGTGACTTTGATTTGAACTCACCATGCAGAAGCAAACGTCAATAGGATGAATAGCTGAATTGAACTTTTGTTTGAAAATGAAACAATGACTCACCAATTCAGGTAGTCTCTCGGATATTTTTTCCCAGGAGAATGCCACAGATCTTGGAGTAGCATTCTCAGCTTTTCCGGATTTTCCTTTAACGATGCTCCTTGCATGAATTTTTGAAGGTGTTTTGCAGAGTCCGAAGCAGCAATCTCCCGAATCTGGATCTTATCTGACGGATAGACGACGTCTTCGATTAGGCCTTTGGTTCCCCGATCACGGAAACCGATGAAGCAAAACTTCTTCATGTAGCCTTTACCGTTGTTGGATTGTTCATCTCTACTGTTTTTCTTCTTATACAAATCCCTAATATCAGAATGTCTAACTGATCTAGCGTTGAAATCTGAAATTTCGTGGGAAACAACTCCGGAATGGCCGGGTACATAAGCAATAGTGACCCCATTAAGGAACTGCCCTCCCAGATCGATTACTTCCGCTAGAAACGGGGAATAAACAGACTGGCCCCCTCCAACTTTAGAAAATTCATCAAGATGTTTAACAACATTAAACTGGTCTATTAAAATTAGAATGTCATTATTTACATGTTTAGTTCCTTTTGTTCCTAAAATTGATCGCAATAAAAGAATTAACATCAAAAGTTCAAGGAAATACGGAAGTTCTACAAAAAGTTCACTATCAGGTTCTATAATAACTTGAGCCTTAAAAAATCTTTGATCTTTTTCGGAGAAGCTTGCTATGGAAAGGAAATTATCTTTAAAGGCACCATCCGATGTAAATAATGACACTTCTCTATCTTGTTTATTAATTGTGATGCTTTTTGAACGTTTTTTGGGATATTTTTTTAAAATAGATTTTTCGGTATTAGTAAATAAAAAATCGGCAAAAGTCAAGTGTTTTCCTGGCATTCTCAAAAAACGTTCCTTTCTATAAATAATTAAATTAGTTGGAGGGGGACCGTTCTATCTCTAAGCATCCTTTTAAACTTTTCTTATCGGCAATGGTGACGACTAGAGTGCGTGGAATTTCGCCGAAAGCGGCAAAGTGGAAAGTCCCGCATCATCGAAGAATGAAGGACAATATAAAAGTTATAAATTGGGAAACGATCCTATTTGTGAGACTAGGCGGTTTGATAATCACCTATACAATATTGGCCAGGCGGGAGGAAAGATGACACCTCCGAGATTTGTTGTCCGTCATCTCTATCTCTCCCTATCTCTCTCTCCCTCCCTCTCTCTCTCTCTCTCTATTTCTCTCTGCCTCTCTTTAATACTCTCGTCTAGTTTTAATGACCTGTCTGTTTTATGAAGCTGTAAAGGTGCTGATAAAGCAACGCAAGTGCGTGTAATTTCCCGAAAATGGGCAAATAATCGCCCCATTGTGAAGACTAATCTCGATTCATCACGGAAGAGAATCAAACAAAAATAGCATTGAGGGTACAATATAAATTGAATAGTGAAGTTACAATTACAATCTCTCCGTTTCTTCTCTCATCTCTACTTGTGTTGAGGCGAAAAGTGGATTTGAACCGACGTCCACAAAAGGATTTCCTCGCTTTTCCCTTTGCAAAAATGAATGAAAATATTCAAATGAACAAAACGTATTTGATCTAACCATTGGAATATGCTAATTAGAGTCGCAAAAATTTTCGACCACGGCAGGACTCGAACATACAATCTTCGGATCCGAAGTCCGACGCCTTATCCATTAGGCCACGCAGCCACATCCGGTGGCGACATCGGCAGGAACCAGGACCAGCGGGGACCCATCAAACTAAAGGAATTCTCCTGCCAGGCGCCAAGCGAGTAATCGTGGATCTCCTGAAAATCAATCGATCGTTAATCCGACTTTCGTGGTGGGACCTCGTTTTTCTCAGCCGACCAGATCTTCGAATCTTCGATTATGGTACGATTCTGGAGCAAGTTTTGAATTTGGTTGCGGAGGAGGTAGGTCACGGAGGCGATGATGGTCTGAAACTATTGATTGAACGTGGAATTGGAAACTAAGCCACGCCCACTTGGACCTAGCCATTCAAACATCGTAACACAAGAAGACCACGCCTACTTATCGTTAGTTCCTATGCTTAACTCACGATTTTGGGCACGCCCACAAGTAACTATACATCACTCAGCAAGGGGGCGTGGTCTAAATGTGATTCCTCATTTTTGACACGCCCATTTGTTTTCGTAATGCTAAGAATCGATAGACCAAGCTTATTTCAGAAAATATGTTGAGTCTACAAAGCTTGACAAAGGCTATTCCCACTTGGAAACCACGTTTTGAAATTAAACTTAGCCACGCCTACTACTGACAATGTGTTATTAAGCCACGCCCTCTTTATACAACTGATCGATAGGCCACGCCCACTTGCGCCCGATTCCACTTCGCATGAAAGTCGCAACACCTTTTCTGGCACATAAAGTCACGCCTACTTTCCTATTTTAGACCCCGCCCACTTTTCAAAGCTATTGATTAGAATCGTAGATTGCAATATAGGCCACGCCTACTTCAGGCGATCGATTGATCCAACTACACCTGCACTCATTTAAGCCACGCCCACTTTTGATTTATAAATAATTGCACCATTTGCGCTCATAAGCAGTCTTAACTTCGACATTGTCATTTCAAAACTGTCTGGAAAAGTCCATAAATTTAAATACCCACTTTTGAAACCTCACTCCTACCTTCACTTTAGGCCACGCCCACATGTGAAAAGGGATACCGATTTTGCCACATTTTTAGTCACGCCCCTTTCTCTCACCATGGCGTTTATTTCAGCACTGACGATGAACTGTTCCTCAAAGGAAAAATCGATTCCCTCTATCCAGTAACGTAGGGTGGCCTTGTAAACAGCGGGCGAACACAGGAATACGGCGTAAACGGCGAGCACTCCAGGCCAGAAGAGGCACAAAAGGTAGAATTTGTGGTTTCGGTGGTGGACGCAGCTCTGAAACACAGATTATCGATTGATTCCGGTAGCAAAATTATCGATTACCTGCAAAATGGGGCAGTGGTGGTCCATTCGAGGGATACAGCTGTTGTAGACACGGCAGTGATGGGTCCTTGTGGGCTTCAGAAGCTGACACTTTTCACAATAATTGATCTACAGTAATCAGATAATTAAAGGACTGTGGAGTACGGTACCTCATCAAGAGAGAGGGCTTTGAAGCGACGTTTTAGAGCGATTTCAGCCAATTGGTCGGGCATTCGGGACATATCCAATCGATTCAGTTGGGATTTCGGCGGGAGGAGTGAAAATCTGAAATTTCTTAGATTCCCTGCACCCCCCCCCCCCCCCTCTCTCTCTCTCTCTCTCTCTCTCTCTAAACCTACCGCATGGAAGAAAGAGAAGGCGATCAGCAACCAAATAGCGATCAGGAGCCAAATTTTCCAAACTGCGTACCCTGTCTCATTTCTTGAAATCACAATCACTAAACATTGTTCAAGAAGTATGGAGAAATTGAGTTTTACAAACCTGCAAGCTCGTTGAACCAAAGGGTGAGGGCTACCAGCCAACCGAGCACCGCCACCCACCAGAAACGGCAAAGAAATTTGACAAAATTACAAGAGAAGGCATATAAAACTATAAAGAACAATAGTAATTTCTGGTAAAACGGTGGTTAAGCTGGGCAGATGGCACAGGTTTCTCAGCTGTGGCGACGACGGGCGGCGGTGGGACGAGAATTCTGCCAGGAGAAGCGGAGTCCCTGGGTGGCGATCTCGCGGTAGTAGCGCTCGCTGCGCTTGATGGAGTCCTGAAAAGAGGTTGTTAGAGAGAGAGAGAGAGAGAGAGAGAGAGAGAGAGAGAGAGAGAGAGAGAGAGAGAGAGAGAGAGAGACTTACGGCAGCAAACAGTCATGTTCTGGACGGCGTGGGAGAACTCTTTCGTAGAACTGCATTCCTGTCCAAACGAGACGGGGACAAGACCTCCTGGGCAGAAATTTTCGCTGTCAATAGGGCAACAGGCCATTTTATTCTCAGTGAGAGAGACTACCTGAGGAGAAAAGGGCGACTTGTGCTCCAGAAGGAAGCGAGCCTTCTTCGTGTTGAAGAAGGTCCAATGGTGGAAATTGAAGTAGAGGAATTCGGGGTCCGGCAACTGAAATTCACCAATTTTTAAAATCAATCGACTAACATTGATGAACCTTGGACAAAAAAGCCCACCTTCTGCAACATGGGCAAATCCATGTCCATGTCGACGATTCTGAGGAGGAAAATGAAGAAGCAATAGAGGAGATACAGGGGGAGAAGGGGAATCGAGAAACGAGCCAGTCGTCTGTCTTCGTTCTAAAAAAAAAGAGAGAGATTGGAGATTACACACTCGCTAGTAGCGCTTTATTTTGCATTTGAGATCAGCGAAATGGAAGTTAGAAACCACTGCCATAAGTGTACGCGTGTGTGTATGTGTACATACACACACGCGTACACACATGCGTACACGCACACACGCGTACACGCACGCACGCACGCACGCACGCACACACACACACACATGCCAAGATGTACTACCACTCCAAGTTCAAGAACTGGACCTACTTTGGTCAGCTTTTACCAAAATCGATCGAAATTTGTTTTTTTAGGTTCCAAAACGGCTGTCAAAACCAATAAAAGGTGCAAAAATGGAACGATGACTTGTGAAGGTCGTGGTGGTGTGTAGGGAGTATGTGTCTACAGCGATGCCAATAGGGCTCAACTGCCATTGTGCATATTGGATCCGATGGCACAACATCAAGGAGCGTCGGAAAACGGAAAATGTGAAGTAAAGAAATCTTCTGGGTCGAAGATGTCTCTGGGATCGATTCTTGGCCTATCGATTCTTTGGTTCGGCCATGATTATGGCCGGAGTTTCTGGGGGATTCTGTGGTATACCCTGTGTCCTAATAACAACTGTTCTTTTGGCTCCTTAAACGATTATAGGTTATTGGTCCCGCCGCGATTTGAGTAGATCAGAAAGGGCGCCGAATTGCAGACGCGCGATATAGTGCGCTTTCATAGGAGAGCGCAGAGAAACCAGACAAAATCACGTCTGAGCATAGGTTTTTTTAATGAAATTATCAGGAAGCCCATTTTTTGTTCGGACACAGACTATACCTTATTTGCCTTCTGATGTAAGGTGCGACAGGGTCATGAGAAAAATGGAACGGTGGTGCAGGGACTCTCTCTCCAACCTCAAAACTTCATTATCGATTGATCTACGGCCCGCAGCTAGAGGGAGCAGTGCCACAAATCGCTTGGTTAATTGGTCCAACCAAAGTAGGCAGGTCATCAAATGAATCCACGTGGAGTGCAGATACAGAATCATAAGCCAAGGTAGCCAACTTGGCTACATCGAGGTTAGTTCCTACCGTAATTACGATGAGCTGAAATTTTCAAATAAAATTCTGCTTGAAAACTGCAACCTTGGAATCATCAGAAGACCTAGCCTTGTGGGCAAACTCAAAAGATTCGTTGAAGTCCTGGTCGTTGCTGAAAATATGAATATTGAATGGAATTTTAAAAATGAAATGTTTACTTGGCGTTTGAAGGAATGATGATAATGGAAACCTTCTCGATTCCATTCCTTTCGTCCATTTGCTTTCCAAGAGTGCCCATAGCTCCTTCGGAGTAGCGGAACAAACTGAAAAGAGGCGTTTACCAAAAGAAAATGTGTTTTTGTTGTGTATTTGTGTAATTGTTAGTTTTTTGATCGAAAACATGAAATAAAAACAGTTTTGATTCAGTGGCTGGTTTGACCACTCGTTTCGGCAAAACCGCGCCCCCGTTGCAATTGACCGTGCGGCGGCTGCAGGGCCAAGCCCCGCCCCTTCAGAGGTGCCCCCGGAATTCGCCTGAAACCTTTAAATGTGATTTCAACACCAAACAGCGTGACAATTCTTTGCGAAACTTGCCTCTCTAGACTAGGGTTGTTGTTGTCCATCACGTTGGGAACGTCTTGTACCAAGTCATGAATAGTTTTGGAAAGAATCTGGTTGTTGGGGAGATCATCGGTTTTGCAGACCACGGCGTAGTCATCATCAATCTAAGCATTGAGTTAACGACAACGTGATTGTTCTCTCTCTCTCTCTCTCTCTCTCTCTCTCTCTCTCTCTCTCTCTCTCAAAATTTGCAAAATTATGGGTCAATATGCGCAACTGGGATGGGTTGAAATCAAATTTTTGATAACCCAGCCACTCCGGACCCAACGAAGATTTTAAAATCTCCATCTCTTAGGTAATACCGTTTCCGTTCCCGGTTAGTGTCACAACTTCTTACCTGCAGATTGATCATGACGCGAACTTTGTTCTTGTTAACTTCCCATCCAGGAGTCAAAGAGTCGGCCAAGAAGTTCAATTGCTTTACGTAGTTGGCTTGCGATCCCATTCCGGACATTCCATTGATCATCAGGAGAATATCCCGGTTGCAAGGGGAAGCAGCTGAAAGTGCGTGTGTGCGTGTGCGTGTGCGTGTGTGAGTATGACAAAAACTCATAAAAACGCACAGAAAACAGACTTGTAGTTCATCTGGAACCCAGACTGTTCAATTTGCTTGTCACTAGTAAAGGTAACCAATGCAAATCGAGTGGTTGAGTTATAGCTTCCAACAGGAACAGGAGCGGTCATGTTAGGGCCTCCGAACCTTAAAACCATTAAGGTACTTAAGTTGTTAAAAACCTTACCTTGCAAGAATTGGGTACCTATCACTTGGCCCGTCGTAGATAGTAACATAGTCACAGCAGGTCTCCACATCGTAGTATGGGAACTCAAAGCTAAATTTTCGCAATTTTTGGTAAATTAAGCCACGCCCACTTTAAAACTTTTCCAGGCTCTGCATACATGTAATAGTAACATTTGTCATTGGGTGGGTACTTTGCAGGCCAAAGAGGGGAACTCAAGTTTCCACTGTAGTAGAAATCGTTGTTGGTGGGACAACCAACAAAATCAAGCTGGGAGGGTTTCTGAAGTTGATTTGTAAAATGAAAGAAGGAAGTTGACTTTTCCAGCCAAATGGACTCTTTCCTTGGCTAGGGAGACGGCTATAATCAGCGAGAGACCTAGGAAGAAGCGCATAGTGAGTGCTTATCTGTGAGCAACTGTCTCCACTAATCCCTGATAGAGGGCGATGATTTTTGACTTTCTTGGAATCTGGGGACTGATGTCATTTAACAAAAAATGATTAAAACGAAATGTCTGAGAAAATCGATAATGTTAAAGGGCTCGTAAGGGGCCTTTTCCAAATCGAATGCTAATGAAGACTTGGCAAGCATTTTGCGCACGGCCGTTGGCTGGAGCGGTGTTGGGAAAAATGAATTCAATTGAAATGACTTGATTAGCATACCATTCATTTCCAATCCGAAAAGGCCCCTGACGGTGCCTTTAAATCGGCTTTCTAACGATTTCGAATATAGTTTTGCACGCTGCGTTTAGCGATAAACTCTGCGACCTCATGATTATGCGTATTGTCTCGCGACCTAGAGTTGGCGCCGTTTATGACCTACACTTTTCGAAAGGCACGAAAAATGAGATTGCGAATCGATTATCGATTGTTGGTACTGTAATTCAACCCTGGGGTACTTTAACTGCCCTGAAGCTTCAGAAAAACATTTGTTGTGCAGTCCCAACTGGGACTGTCCTTTTTGCCATTTTCAATGCCATTTTCAACAACAACAAAAAAAAATAGAAATCACGAATTCGCTTAAAATGATACAATCGGTCATTGAAAGTGGGAACTAAGAAAATTCTTTCGTGTGCCTCAAAATGAAGTTACATTACAGCGAGACTTGAGAAATCGAGGTCAAACAAGGGCGTACTTGGGTACTAAAACTACCCTAAAACTAAATATTGGTTTTCGAACTTTATATATTATGTACGGAATAAAATATAATTTTCAAACACTTTTTTCCACGATCGAATTCGATGTTCGAAAACTTAAGAGTAAAAATATACTCCTCGCCAAACCTACTTCGGCCGATTTATCTAGGAACAACATCAAAACAATGGCATGGAGTCCCGAAGTAGTTTTGGCAGGAACTATATGTATGTGAAAAACCATTAAACTGTCAAATTGTATAAAACCGACAAAAACAAGCGATAACCTATTTTCCCGTATTCGCATAAACAAGGATTCGCGAGGATAATTCTTGGGACAGGGTACCTTAATGCACCCCGAGGGCCGAGGGAATCGATTGCAAAACGTCAAAAAATTCAAATTTTCGTCAAAATTTGTTTTCGGCGTAAAAGGCATTATCGAAAACTTGCACTAATTTCGTTACACTGGTCAAGGGTAGCCAAAGTTACTGTAGTCCATGATCACCTACCGTAACCCGGAATAGAAAGTCACTATTGACACAAAAGCCTCAGAATATCTTATTTAGTCCCGAAAAGTGCGTAATGACAACTTTTGAGCTAAATCTAAGATTTTTAACAAAGTATTGCTTTGTTTGCCGACGTTCCCAAAAAAGCGGTGGTTTTCTGGGCTTCTTAAAAAAGCGGCTTTTTGGCAGAGTTTAGCTAGCTATACCATATCATACCGCTGCAACAAACATATATTCAACTCAATTCAAATAATTTATTTTCAATCTCATAACAGTTATGGCAACCTGAAAGACAAAAAGACACGTTGAGCAACGAAAGCAACAACTGAAGGAGATCCTAGCGACTGGGAATACTGTATCCTGCCCGTGGTCGTCGAGATCGTCAGTCCGACGATCCCCTGTGGTATTTGAGTCTAGCTCTCATTGGAATCAACCCAGCTCCGGTGCCCTCATCAGAGTAGACGGGAGGTCTTCCGAATTCCAATGAAGACAAAGAGTAGTCCGGACTGCAGTACAATTCAGGACTTGATAGGTACTGAAAGCCACGTTTTGAAATTTAAATTGCAATTTTTCCAACCTGAATCGAAGCAGTTCTTGCAGGATCCGTGTACTGGGCCTGTAGTTTAGCTTCAATTGCTTTTGTATGAACTACATCTTCATTTTCTTGTTCTTCCCCGCCGCAATGGAATAATGTCAACAGAACTGGCAGAATCACTAATCCGTGAAAAGCGCCTAAAAAAGTACAAAGTAAACACAAATGTATCGGAAAAATATGTTTTTAGACAGAAATCGCTGAAATTTGGCGTGAAACCTTCTCAAGAGCAAAATCTAGCGCTGACCATTTTTTTAAACATACGATCGATTTAGATTTTACCCCGGGTTAAGGTAGGATACTCTAGTTTTTTTTTCTTCAAAAACTCAGCAAATCGAGGGCAACCGTAAGTAAAATAGTCCTTTAATTCGCCCAAAATTGACTATTTTGCAATGTTTCAATCGATATCAATGTTTGATTCACCAGGTTTACGAAAGGTTCTGAAATTTTTCAAAACAAAATTTCAAAATATTTGTGTTAACTTCGAATTTTATACTCAAAACTTGTTCGGAACCAAAGCGTAATTTCTTTTTACAAAAAGAACCGAAAAGTTAACAGAAATCGCAATTTTGGGGTTTTGATTCGAAGTTTTTGGGGGCTCAATTTTCGAAAACTTTCTTAAAATAGTGAGTTTGGTGTTCTTCAAAACCTAATTGGAAAACCTACAGTATCCTGATATAAGTCAGGTTCCACACCATTTTCGTGCCAGGACCCAACAGAAAATCAAAAAAAAAAAGAAGCAAAACAGCGGTAAAAAGCAAAGGTTGTAAATCAATATTCCAGATTTTCAAGAATATTTTAAAACTTTTTTCATAAAGATCAAAATCGCTTCAGCTGGAAGTGATATAAAGCTTTTTGTGTCAGGACCCAACTAGAAAATAAATATATAGATCGATTGTTAGCACTTTACATATTGTGTAAATTTTTGATATTCTAGGATTTTTAATTGTAACTTAAAACTTAAGGCCTAAAAAGGGACGAAATTTCCCAAAAATAAAACCTGTTTAAAAATCTTACCGAGTGTAATGACTAAAACAATAGTCTTGAAGAAGCTTCGGAAAACATACGATTCCGCAGTAGCCAAAAACGAAACACCTGAAAGTCTCGGTTACACAAAGAAATTTATATTAAAAAACCAACCCAAAATAGTCGAAGAAGCACTCATCAGAATTGGGGCCCCAACTGCGTAAAGCGCATTTCTCATCCGATCAGATGCCGGAATGCCTTGGCCCTGAAAAACTTTGCTTTTTAACAGTTTTCAAATTTTAAAACAAACCTTGGCAAAGTTATAAGCCAAATGAGCCGCAAAATCCACGCAGAACCCTATTGACATGACAATGGTAACCATAGAAATGAAATCTAGTCTAACGTCCCAGAAAGTCATGAATCCAAGAATTCCAATGTTAATGGAAACGATGGAAAATGAGACCTAAAAATTTCATAATTGAATTGAAAATATGTAAAAACTTACCCAAAGACTGGCAATAGGTTCCGGAATTAGCATGAGAGATACACCAATTACAGCTACTCCAGCATAAGCGATTGAAGACAATGTTCCGGGTAGAACTGCATTGTACTGCTCGGCAAACTGAAAAACATGATGATGTGTTTGAAAATTAGGAAACGGAGGTGAAAGTTTAATATTTTAAAGCAAAGGTATGGTACCTGGAAGAAATCGGCATATACATTTGTTGGCAGTTGGCTTGTTTCCGCCAGGCGGCGGAATAGGTGCATGGCTCTGCTTTGGTTAGCGCTTCCGACGTGACGGAGCTGGACGGGAACTCTGAAATCTTCGAATTAAGACAAACCGGGTTTCATTTTAAATGTTCAAATGTCCAATTTCAGTATTTTTTTTCTGAGTTCATTGGGGATACATTATTCTGCCTGGATTCATTCGAGCATTACGTTAAAGCAGTTTTCATAGCCACCGTCGGACCAATATCCCCCCCCCCCCCCCCCCCAATGTTTGGGTTATTTCGAAAGTTTTGTAAAATTATTTGAAGTCCAAGTTCAGTATTTTGGTATACCTGTTCGTTGTGAAGCTACAGATCTCTTCTTGTATCTTTTGTGTTTTATCGTCCGGTCCCCAAATTTTCCAATGCGATTAGAATTTACACATCAAATCAATGCAATATAAAGTTCCTTTTTCAGGTGACCTCAGGCCGCAGAGAAATGTGGCCCTTTTCTATAGTTAGAGGTATGCGGGAGCTCAATAAGGAATAACTCCGGCTACACATAAGCGGCCTGTGGCTGCAACGATACGAAGCCTTCGGGCGATCAGTTAGGCGGCCTGAGGTCAAAATATATTTTGCCCGCAGGCAGCCCTTCACCATTCAGCCGAGGAGTAGCTTGAAAACGTTTAATTCGAGCCATCATACACTCTCACTAGGTGAAAATGTACCTGGGGAACAACCGTTTCAAGGTGGTTTTCCTTTTGTAGTACTAACACCCATGCTTAAAGGGACAGTCAGGCGGGTTTTACAACACTAGCTCATCAAAGAGAGAAAAAATTCACTGATCAAGAAAATGTTAATGACTGTTGGTTGGAAATGTATGGTTTTCGATAGATCTGGCTTCAAAGTGTCCAAAAACGGCCGACCATCCGCAGATTGTGCGGATGACCAGTACGCCCTGCGTGTCCGGCTTTTACAAGGCATTCTAATGAACCGAATTTCATTCTAATTGCCTGAGAAAGCTGTGAAAATGAGTAGGGCGCGAGACAATTTAGCATAGTTAATTCGCATAATTTTCGACCGTATCCGATCGAAGATGAAACCCTTCTTACTGCCCTTTTAAAAGCTACAAACAACTGTTCTGTTGCCTGTCGAAACAAATTAGTGGTTTCCAGCTTCATAAGAAACAAAGATAAAAAATGCTCAACGTGAGGATTTGAAATTTTCAAACTATTTTTTTGAAGATGACGTGTTTCTTGTCCTTTCTTTGGGTGGATGGAGGGGTAGGCGGTATATAATGTAAAAGTTTTAAAACAAATTTTCTTATCTTTTTTTTTTAATTGATCGGGAGGGGTAGGCCCTATAAGAAAAAGGCAGTATAGTCTGTGTCCAAAAAACAACCACCCCTTTAAGGATTCTCGGTATCTGGTCCCGCCGCGATTCGAGTAGATCTGAAAGGGCGGACGCGTGAGGGAGTGCGCTTAGATAGGAGAGCGCAGAGAAACCAGACAAATTAGCGTCTGACAATGTATCTATAGTGCGTTTCCAAAAAAGAGTCAAGGAAAAAGGGGTTTTCCTAAAGGACAGGTACATTTGGTCCCGCCGCGATTGCTTTTTTGTCTGCGCACTCCTCTTTTACAGTCCTCTTTCGTTTGTAAAATTTCTTTTTACTTCAATGTTTCAAACCGACAGTGGAAATCAAGGTTTTATACATAAGGGTGGAAATCAAGGTAGTGGAAAAGTCGTCGATTCTTTGTTGGAAATAGACTTTATTTACATGAAATTATCAGGAAGGCCGTTTGTTGTTCGGAAACAGACTATAGCAAAATTGTACTTACCTCGATGCATCCAAAAACGACCCTGTCGCATCAAAAACTACATCTCGATTGTAGCGATCAAACTGAGGTTGAGACAGAAACACATTCTTCAAGATGTAGACGAAATTCTCCGGTGTGATGAGGAGACCACCCTTCTTGACAAAGGCCAAGAAAGTTCTAAGCCATGAATCAGCACTGGCTGTGAACTCCGTGTGTTCATAGAGTTCAATTTCTTGCTCCAAGACCACCCATAGTCGTTTGGCGCCAATATCAGTTTTTGAAATGTTGTACATCCAAACGTGGAGATAACTTCCATAATCTTAAAAATATTTTTACAAATTTTAAAATTTTTAAAGATTCACCTGAGAAGTACTTTTCCGCGATTTGAAGGGTTCGTTTTCCGTAAGAATTGTCAGGCAGTAAGTCATTAGGCTCAAGGCCTAATTGAACTTGGGTGCAGCCGAGACCAGCAATGCCCTGAAATTTAAAAAAAAAAATAAAATTTTTAGAAAGCTACTTACCAAATAAGATAAAAACAGGAACAAAATGAAGATTCTGGCAATTGGGTGCAGAAGGAAATCCGAGTAAGTGGTTCGAAAAAATTGAGCCAGGCAGTGGTTCTTTTCGAAACTCTTGTCTTTGTCGGCAGTTGGGGACCAGCACTCTGAAACAGATGTAAAGCTATTTTATTAAATTTTGGTTTGTTTTGGTTCGGGATCGATTTGTTTCAGGTTACGGTAGTTGGCAATGGATTACTGTAACTCGGACTAATCTCGATCAAAACTCAGAAAGACAGTGAAATAGTAATTTTTGAGTTTTCTGATTTACCCGCCCATGGCAGAAGTGAGATTTTGAGTAGATATCGATTTTTGACTTACTATTAGATTACGATGGGTTAGAACGATTTCCTGTAACTTGAAACTTGAGCCAACCCGGATATATGTCGAATAAATGTTCATGTTCATAAAGAAATTTTGAGAACAAAAATGAATGACGAGAATTTTACACCTTCTGAATAAAACGTGAGAAAAACCGTGTTGAACTTTTAAAATTTATTCAATGAAATTTTTTCAAACTAACGATAAGGGGAAAACGAACATTTTATTTCAAAAACAGGAAATATATTTTTAAAAAAAAAAACTGTCCGAATTTAACAACAATGTTGCAATTTACTCAGATTTGCCCAAGAAAAATGAATTTGGGCAAACAATTTTGATTGTGACTTAAAAAACCAGTTTTAGTTTTAATACTGATAAGGACACAGCGTTTTTGGACTTCAAAATTGAAAATTTTCTGCTTAGGGATTTTCATATTATTGGAAATCTGTCTACAACAGTGGTTTTTACAACTCTTTTATTTAAAAGGCCAAAAGGAAACTTTCGGAATATTTTTCGGAATTTCGAAATTTAAAAAAAAAATTCGATATTCAGGTATTAAAGGGATTGTTGCGGCCTTTTTATGCTACAGTACCCCCACGGTAATAAAAACCAACGCGGCACTAGCTGCGATTACGATTGCCCGCGACTACTCCTTTGGGATTTGTTGAATTGATTTGGCTGCGAGAATCAAACCTCTCGCTGAGAGACGCAGACAGAACGAGAAACGCCGCCGAGAGCCTTTTTCCACAGCCCACTCGGCTACCAGCTATATTTTTTTATGCATTTTCATATATTTTACGACAGTTATTTAGCGTGTAATTATTTTAAATAGTGTAAAAACCGAAAAAACGATTAAAATACACTTTTTAGAGCTAAAATTAAAACCGGGCTTGAAATTTTGCAAAGAAAATTTTGGCCAAGTGCCAGCTTGCCGATTTGCGCACACTTTTCTGTAAACACCGCGACGTCGCCTCTGCGCATGGCCGTTGGAACAAAATTTTTCACTTATTCATCGTTAAAATACTTTTTTATCGGATACGTGCATAAAAAATTGGTATGGAATCCTGAAATAATAAATTATGAATAATCAAATAGAATAAACTTGCAAAAGGCCTCTGACGGTCCCTTTAAGGTGAGCCAGGCCAAAAATCGATATCGTTTTAAAAGTTTCAAAATTGTCTAATTGAGCTCGAGGAAAGTTTTAAACCAAGTTTGGGTCATTTCTAGATCAAAAATTTCAGTGACCTGATAGCTACATCTCAAATTTTATTGAGACGTTGTCATAAAGTGCCTAGTATAGTCAGTTTCTAACGGACGGGTCCCATAACAACAGATAAGATTGGAACCCAGTAAGAAACAAACAGAAGTAGGTTCCCGCCTGCACCTTGCGGACATAAAGCGACTGCCAATAAGAGGGTGGGCAATTAGCTGCCGCGGCAGGACCACGTCACACCGGCTTTTAAAATTTTGGCGCCCTCTTTTGGACTGTTACACTATTTAACAAACTTAAATTGTAATAATTTCAACTAACCTTGCTTCTTATTGATCTTCCTGAATGTGACACAGTGCCGATTGTCCATTTCTCTCCTATTCGTGTAAACCATAATTCCAGCAAAGAAGGTCAACTGGTACACGTAGGTGAACATCACAGCTACAACAGCGTAAGCACAGAACATCTGCACGGATGGGAATGGGGTGGCACATCCGACGGCGAAAGATATCAAGTCAGTTAGGGAAGTGACAGTGATTGAAACGGCTGCATCGGCAAAAGTCTCCTCCATTCGGGTCTCCAAAGAAGCTACAGATGAGGTTGCTCTCCAAGCTGATAGTAGAATAAAGACGTTGTCAACTCCAACGGCTGAAAAACATTAGTTTAAAGGGACCATAAGGGGGGTTTTTCACGCTCATGCAAATCATATGCTAATGAGGACTTGGCAAGCATTCTGTGAACAACCGTTTCCTGGAGAGGTGTTGGAAAATAACATTTCAATTGGAATTTCGCAATTAGCATATTGTTCATTTCCGTTTCGAAAAGCAGGCTGATGGTCCCTTTAAAGGAGCAGTAAGGGGCCTTTTCATCTCATTTTCGATCGGATACGGTCGGAAATTATGCGAATCAACTATGCTAAATTGTCGCGCACCCTCCTCATTTGCACAGTTATCTCATCCAATTAGAATGAAATTCATTACATTAGCATTCTTCGTAAAAGTCGGACACGCAGGGCGTACTGGCTATCCGCACAATCTGCGGATGGTCGGCCGTTTTTGGCGACTTTGAAGTGTATTTTCTCGAAAACGGTAAATTTGCGACCCATAGTTATATAAATTTTCATGATCAGCGAATTTCTCTCTCCCTAATTTGGCAATGTTGTAAAACCCGCCTTGCTGTCATTTTAATAACATTTTTCTACTATAAATATTAAACTATGGATAGTAGGCATAGTCAGGTGATTTTCCATTTTTTTCCCGATGGAATACGGTTGCAAACTATGCAAAATTCACAGAATTGGTTTAAATTCGATCTTGAACCTTGCATAAGCCAAAATATGCCATTTGGAGGACTGTAGTTTGTTTTTTTTTCTTTACCCGGATTACTGTAACGTACTGTATTTTCAAAAAATCATTCAATTTAGTATAAAAACAAAGCGAAAATTGTTGCTGACTCCGAATATAAAGCTCAAAATTTGTGAAAGCCAAAATCATAATCGTCTGTTCCTAAAACAAACTTTAAAATGCCCCCAAAATGTTAAATTCTTTAACATTTGACTGTGAAGAACTGCAAAAACCACTTTTTGAGACAGTTTTGCAACAATTTTCAGAAAAACAATCAAACGATATTGATGAAAAGCGATTTTGAAATCGATTTTTTCTTCATCCTGATTAGGAAAACTTATAGTCTGTTTCCAAGGGAAGGTCATCGACTTTTAGGCAACCTTAAAAATTTTCTCGTATTTATCCAACAAAAAAAATTAAAACGAAAATGAAATGAACCGAAATATAATAAGCAAAAGAGCCCTGTGAAACAAAAGGGGACAGACCGTTAAACGATCGTTGCAGGACCAAATGTACTAGCCCTTTAGAATTTGGCCGTAATTTAGCATTTTGATCATTTCCCAGAATTTTTTAAATAGAGTATTTTATATATTTGCATTTGGCAACATGTTTGCATTGTTTCCATTCGCAATTCAACGGAGCTGCTCAATTTTAAGAAAAATTACAGTGGCCTACCATAACCTAGGTTAAAAAGTCGATATCTGCTTAAAACTTTTAAATTGGTATATGTTTTCATAAGGTTCTAATAAAAAATTGAGCGTCTCGTCAAAGCTACTTCAGTCGATTTGTCTGCAAAGGCGGCCTGAGTATCTTTTGGTGCAATTACTCAAATAAGCTATTTGCCTAATTTGTAGCTACAAACCCCAGTTATCGATTGAGTACCAATTGGCCCTTGGCCCCCTATTGCGTGACAGTGTAGCCTGGTACAATGCGCGCTATTTGCCCTTGCGATTGGATATGCACCGCGGCAAAGGCAGCGGTAAACAAGAAGAGAGTAAGGACGTACAGAATACGATGAACGGCATGGAGTAGGCAACACTGGTCATTCCGTAGCCAAGGAGTAGAAGAAGACCAACGCCTGAGGCAATGGCCATTGCAGCTGATATCACACCTCCTATTGCCAACCTGAAAATACCAATGTTTTAATTACTACACAGCATGAAATTTTAAATTGGTCCAATTGGACGCATGAAAACCAATTATTGATTTCTGGGTGGGCGTACTGTATATGAAAAAATCGCCGAATATGAAAAATCGATTTAACAACGTCTCTTCCAAACTTTGACTTTACACTAGCGCAAATGTACCAATGCGCCCGATTATGAATCAGTTTCTTTTGGCCGCCATCTGCGCCACTCTTGCCATTTTTGCTACTGGTGGAAAACTTCAGTCTCCTTTTTTTCTCCTCTTTATAATTTTCGCTTTTACGACTTTATTTTATTTTCCAGACTTAAATACTTTCTTTCCCTTTTCCTTCACAAGTATAAATGAATATAATGTGTGGCGTTTTAAAAATTTGACTCGCTTCCACCCAAATGAGGTTATTTATCTAAGACATAGTTTTTACACCCCGTTACAGACAATACTGTTTACAAACGCATTAACTGATACCAAGGAGTTCTTTTGAGAAAGAGCACGTAAGGGCGGCCGCATTCGATCGTAACCTCCGTAAGTATTTTTATACTTAAAATAGTATTTTAATTTTAGAGTTCTAATGGTATATCTGATTTGCACCCACAGAAGAATGGAAGTGGAATAGTCAAGAATAGTCAATTTGAATTAGATAATAAATAATTTTTTTTTGAAGAAACTATCGTATATATTATTAGACGAGTCTCTAACACGGTAAAATCTAACACTCAACAGATTCAGTACTTTCCTTTTTGGACTTGTTGTTGTTGTGACCCTAGGGATTCCAACCCCCTTCAAGTTTTTAAAAAATCTCGCGAATTACAAATCGAATCGAAAGAACTTTTCGCGCTACCATACATTGCAGTTAGTTCTAAATCGATTTTCCGGTTTTGAGTAAGCTGAAAAATCGATAATTGATTCGGGTGCCTACGATTTCTGCTAATGCAAATCAGATAGCTTCCCTTCAAAGGTTGAATCCAATTAGGAAAAAACCCAAATTGTCTACACCGAAAATTTTATCAACTATCGACATCCCAGCTTAATTTTTGCATAAAATACGTACATAAAAAAAAACAGTTTATGTAACTTAAAATTATCGTTTGAACTCACCAAGGCCTCGACCGCCTCCAAGAAGCCACACAGCACAATGCAATTGTGTACAAAGAGACGGCTCCAAAACAGGGTCCTAACATACTGAAATATATATTTTTATTCATTAAACTTTCAAAAAAATGTTATACCTTATGAGTTGGTTCCTATCTCTGGCGCTTTCAGCTGCCAATGTCTCATAAGTCCACCAACTTGCTCGAATAACTGGTGAATCGTACTGAAAGTGAGAGTTTAAGTTTTTTATTTTCGAAATGGAGTTTTTGTCAGCATAGTGTAGCCAAATTTCGGTTTTATAGCCAATTTGGTACACTATTTTTGGTAACACCGCAATTGTCAGATACGGTATTTTTACTTTCAACCACTATTCTGTGTTGTTGTTTTAAATACAACTTAGCGGTTTTCTTGTATTTTCAGGATAAAATACAGGCAAATTAAATATTTCAAAAACTTGGTTTCAAACATATGACGTGTGCAGCAAAATGAAGTACGCAATATTGCGCAGACAGAACAATCAGAGAAAACAAGGACTAGTATGAAGAAAAACCGTTTAAAACCGGAAAAGGGAAAGAATTTTAGAAACAAATTAGCTTGCAAACGGCATACAAGTTGTAAAAAGCGAGCAAACTTAAACAATCAAAAAAGAGATATTCTCTGCTAGCAATTTTGAACTGAATAACAAAGTTAGTAAAAAACGTTTAAAAGCTAATTAACTTACTTGTAGCAAAAAGTCAGCAAGTCTGAGCTCCCACTTCTCCGCCAAACTATCTTCTCCTTGGGATGAATGCCTGAGGGCATAAGGCAGCATCATTGCTTTTGCTCCAGCTATTTTTCTTTCTTCATCCAAAGTCACTCCGCCGAGTAAATGAGCCATCCCACCGGAGTCGAATCGAACTGCGTCGGAAATCTGTCCTAGCGTCATTTCGTCAACAGACCTTTAAAAAACCCTTTTGTAACAAAAATGAAAGGTAAAGCTCACCGATTTAAAACCGATTTATCCGCAACTAAGAGCAGCTTGAACATTTCAACCAGAGGGTTTGAGACGCAAATTTCATCCGGGCTGAAAATTAATGAAAATCGTTGTATTTTGAGGGAAAAAACACAAAACGCGAATAATCTTGTTCACGAAATTATGAAAATTCACGTCAAAACTGAAAACTCCATCGATTTGAAATCGACTTTTATTTCACATGGAAAAGTTCAGTTTTAAATCAATTTTTGTCATGATCATATCTTTTTCAACTTTAATTTAAGTGTCAATTTTCTGTTTTCGAGTTTTTCAGACTCTTGCGCGAAAAAACTTGAACTTTTCCACACCCCGCCGCAAGCCTTGCGGCGACGGCACTGTCGGTAAGAGTGCTCCAATGCCAAGGGAGCACAATGGAAACTGGCTGCAGCAAACCTGAGAAAACTGCTGTATTTCATAATGATCTGAGTTCATAGATCGATAGAGCACCTCTGAATCTCTTGGAATGAGTTTTTTGGAGGCGTAAAAATGTTTCCAACTCAAATTACACGGTTTTTTGTGTTTTTCTCGAAGATTTACCGGACAACTATTGGTGCCAAAACTCATTCCAAGAGATGTCAGTATGTGCTACTACTTTATGGTGAGAACACCTAAAATAATGTCGTATTCGTTCCGTTCTTGCTGCAGCCAGTTAGTGCACGATGTTTAGCTACCGTAATCAGAATGCGAAATCTTCTATTTCTGCATTATTTTTGTTGAAACGATGTATTATAGCGTAGCTTATTTTTCATTTTGATGTTTTAAACATTCAAAATAAAAATTTAATGGTCAATTAACAAAATAATGAAATATTAAAAATGACGGCTTGCACCTTCAGGGTTGTCGTGGTGGGACCCGACCCCCCTTAAACGGCGTTTTTCGGAAATCTAGCTGCAGCAAACTTGAGAATTCTGGGGAGTTTTTTGAAGATTTTTTTTCATAAACTGATGAAGAGTGCTTCTATCTCTTGGAATGATTTTTTTTGGCGACTTCGGAAACTTAACGGCCTGAGAAAAACGGTATTTTGTGTTTTTCAATTATTTTCCGTGGATGAATTTTCGAGCAAAAACTCATTCCGAAAGATGCAGTTGTGAGCTAAACGTTGACAAAAAGATCCTTCGAAAAAAATGGCTGGAACGCCCAGGTTCGTTGCAGCCAGTTTGAGTTTCACGAGCCACCTGTTTGTCGCGAAAACTACATTTCCGGACCAGTTTCTTTCCATAATTAGGTGAAATGTACGGTTTTCTTATTATTTCAACATTAAAAGAGCAAATTTCGTGTTGAAATGAATAAAAATAGACAATTTTAATTAAAATTCTTAAAATCGAGGCGTTCGTGTTGGAGCACGAATTCCTCCGCGCCGCCCTTTAACTCGCCCGCCTCAGCGGGCTGTGTTTCGATTTTTAAGTGGTTTATTGTCCTTTGTGCATCCCATTTGGTGTATTGCGTACTCTATTTTTGGCCAAACGACAGTTATTTAATCAATAACCAAGTTGTGGGTCACTTTTCACGAGCATCGTCTTTAATTGTTTCAGGAATTTCCGCTTTTAAAAGCAGCAGTTGCGTTACAAAAAATGATTAACAAACCGTAGAAAAGTTGTTTAAAGTTAGCACACGGTATTTTAAAACCTGTCGTGCGACTCAAAACATCATACCCGACACATCTTATCTTTTGACCAGGCCAATAATTGGCTTATCTAAGACATATGCTGAAAAATATAATTTAAACGGACCGTATCATACCCTAACCAAATCAAAAATCGATATCCATTTAAAACTTTCCGAATAATGTCCCCAAGAAGTTAAAAACCAAATTTTACCTTTTTTTGTTTTTATTAAAAACCTCTGTTTTGCTCCCCCCCTTCCCAGTATTTTCAGTTCCCCTAAAATAACTCCCCTTCACAACTCTATTTCAGTCGTTGCAAACAATTTCTTTTGTGCTTGTTGCGTCCGACAAATCCTCACCTGGCCGCGTGTAATTCTGTTTGCTTGGTTCGACCATTCGGACAGTTGGGTTCAAATTTCGAGCGGAGAACACTCACGTGGTAATGTTGGGCGAGAAGAGGGAGTGAATGGCCTTGCTGAATTCTTCAGGAATGGGGAATTTCACGCAAATCGAAGGGTAGTTGAGCCGACGGCTGCTGTTTTCCTCCTCCACGGTTAGGGATTGAACCACGGACCATAACTGCATGGCGGCGTGCATCACCAAAGGGTTGAGGATGTCAGCTTCGTCATCTCGATGGGTCACGATGATGTAGCCCGCTCGGCGAATGTCGTATCTAAAATATGATTTTCAGGCTACAAAATGACGAAATCTTTCAACATTGGTGAAAAAAGCTGTTTAATGTAGTCTCAATTAATGTCTCTGTTTTTGGACCCTTAGAATTTTTTAAAGGCAGAGGCCCACGTAAAATGAAGAGGGGTCCCTGTCCATGTTAATCATAAAACTCTGTATTTCCCCATTGAAAATGACACTCTCTCGCCTACGCTACGTCATGGACAGGCCCATTTTTATTTTCGTCGCCCTCTGCCTTTAAAAGGGGGTGTTTAATGAAAATAGATAATATATCCAAAATTACACTTGAAAATATGCATAATTCGTTACAAAAAAAAAATGTTGTTGCCTCTTTTGGCGGTAAACGCGCTGCATCGCGAAAAATCTGACCGAGTGACGTGTGTAATCCGATATGCCAAAAATATCCCAAAAAGTGAATTTATTTTCTTTCAAATATGGGGTTTTATACAAAAATGTTTTTTTTCATAAATCGAAGACTCTTGCTTCAAATTTTTACTTAAACTTCTTCATAATTCGCTGACGAATGTTTCGTATGACACTGTTCATTGCACGTTCTGGGTAAATGCGCTGCATTGCGAAAAATCTGACCTGATGACAACGTGGGGATAAAATTTTTATAACGCATGTTTTGGAGCGAAATTATTATGCAAACGAACAAAGACCGAATGAAACTTCGAAATCAGATCATTCTCCTTCTGATTTGAGGGAATGATCTGGATTTTTTGTTTATTTTAATTTTTGGAAACTGCTTGGAAAAAACGTTTCGAAAATAGTAAAGAAACGGTTCGGGTTATATGCCTAAAACGGCTTTCAGCATTGGAGCGTGAATACAAACGAAATTTTGCCCTTTTAGCATTGGAGCGCGGTTACAGTCAAAGCTGAAGTAATACAGAAAAGATATAAATTTGGGGGCCGAACATCAACAACCTTTTCCCACGACAATCTCTTCATTGTTTTCGAGTGCGAATGAGCATCGCCTTGAGAAATCTCGAGCAAACAGCGGCGTCTTTGTTAGCGACGGGGCGAGATTTGCATAAGCGCCGGACCCATCTTGAACCCGCAATTGAAACTAAGCACGACCATTCAATCAAATCAAAAGGGCAAAGGATCGGATTTCGGAGAAAAAATGGAGTTTCATCCGTGATCTGTGATGTCGGAGCTTAAAACCATACGAAATTAAATTGGTCGACTTAGAAGCAAATTCCTGACGAAGTAAAAAAACGAAACTCTGACTACACCTTTTAAAACATTTCATTTGGAAAAAACAAACCTCCTAGTAGCATAAAATGGGTCCGAATCGTTGATATGAAAAAGTTCATCAAGTTGGCTGAGTTCCACCCTGGCTTGAGCATCTGTTGGTGTGTAGAGCTCCAATTCATCTTTCATAAAAGCCTGAAAATTGAATTTTTTGTTGCTTAGATAAGTGATTTTGAGCAAGATCTACAGAAATTTCAAATTTTTCGGGCCGGCCCGAAGCGGACATGCATTAGACACTGCAATTCTAAAATACCCATTTTCTAACTGCAACATACATTTCGGGAAAAATCCAAAGTTTATCGCAAAAAAGCCTAATTGAAGCCAGTGTGCGTTAATTGCAGAATGCGTGCGGTATGCGCAGACCAAAACCGTTTTTTTAAGCGGGCGCCCAGATTTTTCTGTTTGGTGAAATCAACAAATTATACTTCGAAATCGTATAAGTGGATTTTCAAATTTAAGAAATATTCTGTTTACATCATAACGATTTGTTTTTCAATTCATTGGCTATTTTCAAAACTGAATAAATTAGACCACCCAAAAGACAAATTTTTAATTTTTCTAGTGTTGGTGGTCCCAGTCACAGTTCCGGGAAGGATCGAACCAATGCAGTTTTGGCTAGTATAATTAGACCACCCTTGTCGCCTGATTTTTACAACGATGGGTGGTCTATTTGGTCACCATGTGGACTTTTACAAAAGATTGTTTATCCAATGTTTTACCACAAATTTTTCCTTTTTTTCAGTTCCGAGATAAAGCTAATTCCGGTTTTTCGGAGTAAACGCGCTGCAATGCGAAAAATCTGACCCACGGTCAATCAATGATCCCTATTGTGAATCGGTTTGTATATAACGTATTTTTCTCTTGTTTTTAATGATTTTCAAGCTAAATTTCACATACAAAGCTTACAAACCAGGTTATATACAAAATCACACTTTTTATCTATACACCTCACTCATTTGACCCCTGCGCTCGTGTTTTCCTTTTGTGTGATTGCGGGGGGTGGCGCGGAAATTGACACAACGGCCTCCGGCGGCGATTAAGACGATTTGTACGCCGAGAAGCGCGTTTACAGGCCGCTTTGCGGCTCTTCGAAGCAGGAAAAAGTGTCGCGAAAATATGCAAAAGAATAAGTGCAAACTCACATTAACATGGTTCAGCAGGCCAGTACAAAGAGTGGCTGTGACGATAATAGGGATGATAATGAAGGGGAGAGGTCGGCGGACAACGTAGCCACTGTAAAAATAGCATTTCAGAATGGAAATTTGAAATATAGGACCTGTAAACACCGAAGATGTGGGCGAACCGGCGCTCCACACAATCGATCCGCATTCGGATCGCGCCAGGACCTAAAAAGGTGGTTTTAAGAGTTTTAGGAGCGTTTTTAAGGGGAAAACAAACACCATAAGACAAAAAACACTAAGGAGCCGAAAAATATAATGTTGTGGTTTGAGAACGCGATGGTTTGAAAGATAGCGAAAGCTGGGGGGACGCAGATACTGGTTGGGCAAACTCATTAACAGATACTTATGGTACGCCGCGAAAAATTAGGTCAGGTAAGACACGATGTGGTTAATGAAGCGAAATAAAAGCTGCTATCTTCCTAGAAGGTAGATAAAAGTGAGAGAGAGAGTGAGAGAAAGAGAGAGAGAGAGAGAGAGGGGGAAGAGAGAGAGAGGGAGTGAGTGAGAGAGAGAGAAGAGAGAAACAGAAAAAGAGACGAAGTGAGGGATAGATGGAGGTAAGAGAAACGGAGAGAAGGAGTCGAAAAAACAAACGGAGATTAGGATACAGAGAGAGAGCAAGAGAGGGAGAGAGAGAGAGAGAGAGAGAGAGAGAGATAACAAAGAAAGAGAGAGAGAGGGGGTAGTGATAGAGCAGGAGAGCCGAAACAGTAAGATGGAGAGACGGTGAGATGGAGATACGAGGTACGGCGAGACGGTGCGGGGTCGAAGGGACGGTGTGGCGGATAGACGGATAGTAAAAGAGGCGGAGAGGCGGAGGCACGAAGAGAGAAAAGAGACGGAGTGGAGACAGAGAGAGACGGAGAAAGGGATAAGGAGAGCGAGACAAGAAGGGGAGAGGAAATCAGAGAAACAATGAGTCAGGGAGAGACAGAGAGCAAAATAAAGGAAGAAAGACAGCGGGGAGTAAGAGACAAGAGAAGGAGGGGGTGAGAGGCTGAGAGAGGTATAATGGGAGTGGCTGAGAGGAGACGAAAAGAGAGAGAGGGAAAGAAGAGGAGAGAAAGAGACGAAGACAGTGAGAGGCGGATCATGGGAAATACGGAGAGTAGAGACCGCAGACGAAAAATTATAAACAATTTTTACTATTTTTAACACAAATATAACGCTAGATTATAGTCTAACTTAAACTTTTTCTTTTTACACTTTCAAATTTCATCCAGAACGAAGTCAGATATTTCGCTTTGAATGCCAGAAAATGAATCCTATTTTTACATTGCTGCCGTGGTTGGGCGGGGTCAGGCTTGGCCGAGTGCACAGGCTCCGCTAAACACCGGGCACATTTTTACTTGAGTGGGAATCCCCATTTTTAAAAGAATGCGCATGTTGACATGTTTTCAATGGTTTTTCATATTTTTCTCATATTTATAATACTAAAAGTTTCTTTAAAATAATAAAAATACATGCGTAAATGGCCTGTAGCATTTTTGTCCTCTTCACAGCATTTCGCACTGGAGCACAGAAAATTGACAGTGGAGCGCGAAAGTCGTTAGGTGAAAGTTGAATTTGATTTTTTGAATTAAAATTGTAAACGAGGGGGAGCATGGAAATTACGTTTTTTTGTCTTAAAAAATAGAAAAACACTATAATTTTTCAAATCATTAGGTATCGTGGGTGTTATCGCTCTCATTTTCCTATATTTTGAAGGAAGCCGAAATCGTGCTCAAAGTGATAGTTAGAAAATTGCTTCAATATTGAAGATTCTGAAGTTTCCGCTTGTTTTGACTACTATTTACGACACAAGACAGTTTTTTAATTCCCTTAATAAGCATCTGGAATACTGGAGTGCTCCCCATGTCGAAATATTGGCCGGCAAAGGAGATAAAACGCGATAACAATTTTTGGTGAGGATGTATTTTTTATATTTTTGTTTCATTTTGCGTATTTTATACTATTTATCACGGTTGTTTATAATACGAAAGTGTTACCGACTTGACTTAAATGTTATGGCCGAAAAACATGAAAAAGTGTGTTTTTCGCCAACATGCCGTTAAAACTCCACTTTTTAACTGATTGTATCGTTTTTATCGAGTGATTTTACGCCAGATTCAATGTTTAAAGTAAAAATGTTCATAAAAATGCGCGCGCAAGCCGTGAAAACCATATTTTCTTAACATTTTGGACTGCCCGCGCGGGGTGGGCTCTGCGGTCCCTAACGGAGAGACAGGGAAAAAAGAAAAAAACAAACAAGTGAACCTCGTAGAGAACGTCAAGGCTCTATAAGATAAGCAATGGAACTAAAACTGCTAATGGCTCATAAGGATCATGGAGTAACTCAGTGTAGTTCAAGAGCATGTTAGATTCTGTAACTGATCCCCTCTCAAAAGATCCCCGGATAGAATACCAAAAAGGCGCGAAGTGAGGGATATCCTGCGGCTGTTCGAGAGCCGTTTGATATGAGTGCGCGGAGTGAAGAGCGGCGCCAGGCAGATACAAACAAAACGACAGCGGTCACGCGCCCTCTCGCAAAAAACACTCGGACACCTCCTCCAGCTAAGGCGAGGATGACATCTGTCGCTCGGAAGACTGTCAATCAGGTGGTTTTTGTGGTATCGGTGGGCGAATGGGTGGTAACTAGCCAAAGAGACTTGTCGACTCACTCACTCATTCACTCACTCACTCACTCACTCACTCACTCACTCACTCACTCACTCACTCACTCACTCACTCACTCACTCACTCACTCACTCACTCACTCACTCACTCACTCACTCACTCACTCACTCACTCACTCACTCACTCACTCACTCACTCACTCACTCACTCACTCACTCACTCACTCACTCACTCACCTCACCTCACCTCACCTCACCTCACCTCACCTCACCTCACCTCACCTTACCTCACCTCACCTCACCTCACCTCACCTCACCTCACCTCACCTCACCTCACCTCACCTCACCTCACCTCACCTCACCTCACCTCACCTCACCTCACCTCACCTCACCTCACCTCACCTCACCTCACCTCACCTCACCTCACCTCACCTCACCTCACCTCACCTCACCTCACCTCACCTCACCTCACCTCACCTCACCTCACCTCACCTCACCTCACCTCACCTCACCTCACCTCACCTCACCTCACCTCACCTCACCTCACCTCACCTCACCTCACCTCACCTCACCTCAGAATACAGATGTAGAGATATCTGAATGAAAGGTCCGCGAAAACTCCTTCACAAGGTAAAAACTATGAAAAACGAAGTGTTCAATAGAGACAGTCGACGTGAAACCGGAGCCTGTGGTCAGAAACTCGAGAGTGCGTGGTTATGCAAGGTGCGCGGGGATGACCTTTGTTGTGAGGGTACTCGTCTGTTGACACGCCGCATTACTCGGCGCCGCAGGATTCAGCTGAAACACTCGCCAACAACAGCAGAGCTTCTGTGACGATGTGTGACACAGAATGAGGAAGTGCGCAATGACACGCCCACACATGCTCACACGTGCACACGTTCATATTACACTGAGGCACACACACACATATACACACTCACTTAGAAGTAGAAACATTGCACTACATGAAGTTTGCTAAGCCTTTGCAGATTAGCGCTCGTAAAGAAACATTTCGGACAGTTTTTTGACTCTCGGCCGTTGACACTACGATCTTTGAAGAAAGGAACAGAAGCAGAGGCAGAGGCAGAGGCAGAGGCAGAGGCAGAGGCAGAGGCAGAGGTCAAAAGAGCAGGAGAGATCTTTAGTATCACTCCCTTCCTCACTTCACATTTCAAGAGAGTGAAACCCCCTTCCCCTCGAGTGCTTTTCGGTTGAAAAACGTGTAGGCAAAGGTATCGGAAGCCGAGTGCGTGTGCCCGACCACCGCCGCCGGGCACGAAAACGTCTCTCGAGAACTCTCAAGTGGCTGAAAGGGCGTCCGATCGCTGGCCATTCAGATGGCCGCTTCCCCGTCCGGTGACGGTAAGAATGGTCTCAATAACAAGTACCGGCTGGCAGGAGAGTTTTGCAGCTAGCTGGTACTATAAAAGGTAGCTATAAAAGTTCCGGCCTTTATATTAGAGAGATAGGTTATAGAGGTAGTTATAACGTTTTGCAGCTGGCAGAAGTGGTGTTTCCAGCTGGCAATAAAAAAACTAGAGCTACCGTTAGTCAATAGTTTGCAAACAGACTGGTCACTCCGCTACGGCTGGCGACAAGGAAAACAGAGACTGTGACTCAGATGTGACGTAAGAATTGACCGGAAATGGGCTGGCAGGAGGAATGACTGGCAGGAAAGAAATGGGGGTCTACCGGCTGGCCGGAAGACTATAGGAGGGCACACTACTGGCAGGATGAATCGTAGTGGTCAACCGGCTGGCACGAACACTACTGGTGTTCAACCAGCTGGCATTAAGAATATGGGAGGTCATAAGTCTCATAGGATCAATGAGGGTGGTCTCCCGACTGGCAGGAAGGATATGGGAGGTCTGCCGACTGGCAGGGAGATTCTTGGAAGCCTCTCGGCTGGCAGGTATAAGGATGGGGGCTGCCGGCTGGCAGGAAGCGCATGGGAGCTC